>OZ026520.1:47908811-48331311 GCA_964019695.1 Loripinus fragilis
GGTCTAAGTTGGCAAAAATGTTTTTAGAAGATTCAAAATAGACTGTTTTTCGTCAATTCATGTTGAAGTTCTCGATGAAGGGGATTTGTTGTGACCTCAACCTTGGAAAAAATGAGGGACCATGATCTTTTAGGCCTGACCGACAAGCAAACCAATTACGTAAATTATAAGAGCTACAGCCTCAAACTTGGTAAGCTGAAATTTTTTAGATTCAATTACCTGATTTACTTGTTTAGGAATTCTGAAAAATATCAGAGTTATGTCCCTTGCTAAAATAGTACTATTCTTATGAACAAGCATGTGGTTGGTGGCAGTTTCACAAATATAATTTTTAGTTGGTATAGACTTTTGTCGCGCTTAACAGTATTTGAGGAGAAAAGTTTTAATATTTGTTAATCAGTAAGGTATAGATTTGATCATTCTAGTATCTACTTTGTAAATAAAAATTTAATACCCAGAGTTGTTGCCTATTATTAGGTATGTGAAAATCTCAAATATTGACATGATTCACCCACAAGAAAAAAAAAGCCCTTTCAAATGACCTGTTGAATCGTTTCTCTCCACAACACAGCTGTTCCCATTGTATAGTCTGTAGCATAGTTGGTAGTGGTCCTGTCTCATTGATTATCTGACCTCTAAGGACTGCAAAAGAGGGCTTATGAGTTCGAACCCTGATCATGCCACATACTTTCTTGGAGATTATTATAACCCTACCACTGGGCAATTGTCAGTAAAATACACTAAAAGCTGGCAAATTGCATAAGAGCAGTTTGTCCAGGAACAGCAGTTTGCCCAGGAACAGTGTAGTCTTTCAAGGGTTTTTTTGACAAATATTCTGTAGATATTGAACATAATTTGGATTTGTAAAATTTTAAGTAGTATAATAATATTGAACTTCAGTAAAAGTTTAGCTTAAAGCGCCAATCACGACTGCAGCAGACGACAAATTTTGCAACATCTTTCTTAATTTTCGAAAAAAATAAGGTATGATATTCCATGAGAATTGACAATTCTTATGGAATATCATACCTTATTTGTTATTTTCGAAAAGGCGGCAAAATTTGAAATTGTCTTCTGCTGCAAATTATAGGTGGCGCTTTAAGGGTTAAAATATTGATAACCTTTAGTGATATCACTTCATTAAATTTGAGAATTGGTTACGACTATGGAATACTGAGTATAAGATTGTTTTCTAGTCAAATATTGTGTAGACCAAGGTCAACCAAACTGTTATTAAAGTGCTCCTTGTTGCTAAATTTTGTTCAATTAATCCATTTCTCATAAACATAACACCTTAAGGAGGGAAGTGGGAAAATATAAATTACGCAAAAATTTAAACAGTTGCTGTATTGATGTATTAAATTGTGACTATTAAGCCTATTATTGTTATTTACATGGGAAGTAAAACGTTTATACTTTCTTCCCGGTGTTATTAATCATGGTTAATCAGGTAGAGCATGTGTTTAATTGTGCAAAAATTATTGTGGTCAGAAACATAATACTGTGAAAGTATTTGTTCTGTGCTATCGGAAATGACCACTGTTTGCTTGAATTGTGGATAAGTTTATTCTGATTTTCAACCAGTCTGCTTGTATGCAATAAGTTTATCCATTTGAATTGATAACAGTGTGGATCCTGAACAGCTGGCTTCTTCAGAAGCCTGCTAATCAGGATCTATGCTGTTTTATAAGGGTGTATCGGGGGTAGATGGATCCTGATCAGCTGGCTTCTGCAGAAGCCAGCTGATCAGGATCTACACTATTATCAAAACTACTATATACTATATCTGGCTGAGGATACTGACCAGCTGGCTACATGGCAGTTCTGAATCTAGGCCATTTTAAAAAGATTATACCACTACAAAATGTAGTATTGGGCCCTATTGGCAGTATATTGGTTTATATACAGTGTAAATACTGAACCACACTGGTCAATGTAAAAGCACCGGTGGTTGCTACAACGAACTGGTGGTGGCTTATTTCAGCACTGGTGGTGGCGTAAAATGGCGGAAAAGGTAAACAAAATCTATACATGTTGACTTTATGATTTATTTATAAGCTTGCATTTATTTTATTTGTGATGACACCAGGCGCACAGACCGTTGGTAAGATCACAGTTTATGGTGCTGCCAAGCAATTGGTGATATAATTCATGGTTTGAACGGCAAATCCAACACAGTTCTGGAGTTTTGCCGTGACAGGTGCTTTTTACTAGTGTAACTGCCTAAATTTAGGTAAATCTGCATGTCTAAGTGCAGCTGTTATCATAGTTTCATGAAATAACATCCAAAAAACGATTACCACTTTGTAGTTTTTTTTCTTGATAAACTAGCAAATGTTTTATTGAGGAATTTTATTACAACGCACTGGGAGCATTTTTTGACGCATTGATACAACGCACTGATGGTTGCACAGATGTGCCGTGGTTGCTGGTGCAGACTCACCACAATATTCGCTGTTCACATAAACGGTGCACAAATCGCCATCTGAGCCAGCACATGATATTTTGGTACTGTTACGAAGGCTCAGGCGAGCCTGTGCAAAGGTGTAGACTCCCCAGAGCCTACGCTGCAAGCACAATAGATCTTGATACTAATCGCATTGTCCAATGATTATGCCTGCGCAAATGTACAGACACACCAGAGTACTCGCTGCTGGCGTGAATAGCACACAAATCGCCATTTAAGGCAGCACATGTACAGTAGCGAAGGCTAAGGTAAGCCTGTGCACCCTTTTTTGGGTGTAAAAAAACGAGTAAAACGTCTTCGCTTTGTTTTTTTTTCAACCAGAGGCTGGATTTCTTCCGCTTAGGCATCTTCGTCTCTCATAGGTGTCAAAGAAACATTTGAAAGAAAAATGAAATCCACAGGCGTTGGGCTTAAGTAGTGCAGTAGGTAGTGAGTCCAACTGCAGGTACAGGGATGGGTAGTACTTGGATATTTTCATATTTAAGTTGGCTTGGCCCATTTTTGGTTCAAAATTTTGAATTCCAATACATTATTTTTGGATTTTCCAAAATATTTTTTTTTTGGGGGGGGGGGGGGGGGGGGGGCTCGAAGATTTTGTGAATATATTTGGGGTCATTGTAAAATTGAACTATTTTGAGGGGGTCATTTCTATGCATTTTCTTCAGTTCTGAATATCTACGGCAAGTATGCACGTTTGAGACTCCATTAAGCCTTCGTCACTGAACCAAAACCTCACATGCTGGCTCAAATGCCTGTTTTATATTATTTATATGAGCAAAGGAGGAAGGCTATGGCGAGTCTGCACATTTGCTTTGTCTTTTCTGTGCCTTCGTCACAAATGGCGATTGGATGCCATTTCGTGCGAGCAGCGAAGGCTCTGGCGAGTCTGCACATTTGCACAGGCTTACCTTAGCCTTCGCCACTGTACAAAATCTCATGTGCTGCCTTAAATGGCGATTTGTGTGCTATTCACGCCAGCAGCGAGTACTCTGGTGAGTCTGTACATTTGCGCAGGCATAGTCATTGGACAATGCGATTAGTATCAAGATCTATTGTGCTTGCAGCGTAGGCTCTGGGGAGTCTGCACCTTTGCACAGGCTCGCCTGAGCCTTCGTAACAGTACCAAAATATCATGTGCTGGCTCAGATGGCGATTTGTGCACCGTTTATGTGAACAGCGAATGCTGTGGTGAGTCTGCACCAGCAACCCAGCACATCTGTGCAACCATCAGTGCGTTGTATCAATGCGTCAAAAAATGCTCCCAGTGCGTTGTAATAAAATTCCTCAATAAAACATTTGCTAGTTTATCAAGAAAAAAAACTACAAAGTGGTAATCGTTTTTTGGATGTTATTTCATGAAAATATGATAACAGCTGCGCTTAGACATGCAGATTTACCTAAATTTAGGCAGTTACACTAGTAAAAAGCACCTGTCACGGCAAAACTCCAGAACTGTGTTGGATTTGCCGTTCAAACCATGAATTAAATCACCAATTGCTTGGCAGCGCCATAAACTGTAATCTTACCGACGGTCTGTGCGCCTGGTGTCATCAAAAATAAAATAAATGCAAGCTTATAAATAAATCATAAAGTCAACAGGTATAGATTTTGTTTACCTTTTCCGCCATTTTACGCCACCACCAGTGCTGAAATAAGCCACCACCAGTTCGTTGTAGCAACCACCGGTGCTTTTACATTGACCAGTGTGTGAACAGTGGTAGCATTCAGGAGAAGCAAGCTTATTAAGATCTTCACTGTTTATTTTTCATTCTGTGACTATAAACCATTGTCTTGCTGAACCTAGTTATATCAGTTTTAGAAAACAGAGTGAATCCAGATCAGCTGGCTTCTTCAGAAGCCAGCTGATCGGGATCCACACTATTTTCTATTCAGCTTATGAATCCATGGTATTTGTAGACTTCTGCAATGGAACTGGCAATGCATAAAGCATATAAATATTTCAGCAGGACAAAGGTTAACAAAAAATACATCTATAAATGATTATTTGGTAGAAAATCAGAAGTGATATAGGAAATGTATTCAACAGGAGAATAGTACAATGCAAGCAGTAAAGGGATCATGACCTTTTTGGGGAAATGAATGAATGAATGACACAAAGAAATACAAGAAAGTTTTATGAATGTAGCGATTGTGTTTTTATCAGTGATAAAAAGTTTAATTAGCATGTCAAGTTAAGCATATGACTAACAGATAAAACACACTATCTTGCTTTAATCGCTGATAAGTCTTATCGGGCACCAGGTAGGAGAAATATAGTTTCGATATTTTTTTATTCTGGAGAAATGCATTTAGTTATTGGATCTAAATGTAATTTTTATATGAGATTTCCAACAATGTGATATGTGCGACATGCAAAGGCTCAAATCAGCCTGTGCGTATGCGCAGACTGATCAGAGCCGTTGCTAGTCGCTTAAATATTTGATGACTGCAAAGCTACTGACAGAACATCATTTGGTGTTTCTAAGCTTTAAAGGAGGCTGCACAGGCTCGTCCGAGTCTACACTTGTCAAAATGCTACATTGTCACATCTAATATGTAATATGATGTGTTACTCTGTTTGCAATCTTGGTTTTATCATCTGGGTATGCACTGTTTGTCATAATAAAATGCACATTTTTCCTTAAAAAGCATAGATTCAGATAAGGATATTTTATTAACGTAAAAGTGTGATTATTTTCTTACCCATCAATTTAAACATGTGTTTTGGGTGCTCAAAAGAACCGTCTCATTGAGACGGTTCTTTTGAGTACCCACAACATATGTTTTGGATGAGAAATAAAGAAAATAGTTTTCCAATATGCACTCTTTTCTGGAGGCCTGAAAAAGACATAATTTTGAAAATTCTGGTGGTTATAGAAGCATGTGTGGGTATTAGGTTGAATGGGTATTAGGTTGAATACGGTAATTTTACCAAAACCATCTTTATCTGGTGCCCTGTTTACTGTACTTTTTTTAAAAAAATCTTTTTTCATAAAGCAGTAAGTCACAAAAAACATTTGATTTCTTTGCTGATAAATCAAAAATTTCATTGAACACAAGAAAGGAGTAAAGATCTAGTAGTAAGGCCAGAATTTTTTTATTAGTTGATTTATGGGAATTAGGGTAGGGGGAACGAAAAAAAAAAAAAAAAAAAGCTCTGAAAATGACCAGTTAACAGGTCATTTTCAGAGCTTTTTTTTTTTTTTTTTTTCAGAGCTTTTTTTTTTTTATTATTATTATTAATAATATCTCCAGAAAAAAAAACAGTAAAACTAGTAAGGTAAACCAACAGTCTGTATTAAATCTTTATGTATTTCATCAATTTCCTACAAATCTGGACAGGACAACCTCTTTTAACAGTGTCACTCTCAAAAATACACAGACAGAACCTCAAAAATATATTATTTTTTTCAACTAAACAAATACTATTTAGAGTCGGCGGATAAAATAAAAAAATAAAAAATTGAAATAATTTTTTTTTTTTTTTTTCTACTTTACGGAAAATTACATTAGGAGGGTTTGTAAATCAACTAATAAAAAAATTCTGGCCTAAGTTGTTATTACTGTGGAACTTACTACTGTGGATATGTGTGGAGGGAGTTATAAAAAGAGAAACAAATGATATTGACAGAAATATTTTGTCCTGGATAACACATGGCATGTGGTAAGATTTTCCTTTTGAACTTTATATACAATATAGATTTTCTATAGTTTAATATAAGTTGTTTCATAAGAAATAGGCGATTATAGCATGATTATGCTGGTTTTGAAAGCGAGCATATCAGTCAGTTAATTGGTAAAGCCTATATTGATATGCTAAAAAAATCTCAGAGCAAACAGACAATTTACACCTTCCCCAAGATAGCTAATACATTGTATCCAGGAATCACCATACACGTGCATACCTCCACCCACCCCCATCTCACCCAGGCATATCCAGTTATGTAGTTGTACCCCTTTCTTGTGGCTTTAGAATATATAATATAACACATGACACCATTTAAGATCAAATATATCTGTTAAATCCTTTAATCAAGGACATAGCCTGAATGTTGTTGAATGGGCCGTAATTTGGCCTTTAAAATACCCCCAGTCCTCTGCAAATCAGCCTGAACATTTTGTTGTCAAACTGTTGGCAAAGGTTATAAACAAACAAGATTTTGCAGGTAATTATAGTTAATTAATGTCACATAATTAGTACACTTGTACATAAAAATCATCTAATGTTGTGATGAGGAATAAACAATGACAATCAATGACAATGGCCATGAAATTGTATGTGAGGTCAAGAACAGCCAAGTAGCACAAATGGCTCACCAGTGAACGCATGATACTGTCAAATTATATTTCAAGGTAACGGTTTTAATATTCCCCAACAGTTTCAATTAAAATGATGTAAATTTCTACTGCTCCATGAATATATTACTTTATTTAAAGTGACAGTTGGAAAATGACACATTACAGAGATATCAACCCCCCCCCCCCCCCCCACACACACACACACCCCTAGCTTCTATTTTGTCCCAATAATCCCTTAACCTTATCCTGCTTATATTTTTTTCCAGAAAATTTTGTCCACTTTTTATTTCTGCTGTATATATTCAAGGGCTGGCCTATATTTACAAAAGTATCAGCGTACTGTAAAACCTGTGTAAAACGGCCTCTCAAAAATAGACAAAACAAAGACCTTAATGACAAATGGTAGCTTAATAAGGTCAAAAGTATTGCAGAATGCTCCCCTAGGAGCATTCTGCAATACTTTTGGCCTGCATTAAGCGATAATTAGTCTTGAAAACCCATTATCTGTCTTTTTGAGAGTGGCTGTTTTACACTTGTTTTACTGTACATATAATTCATTACATGTGTGGGTGCACATTGTCAAAAAAGCTCTTGCATCAAACCAATGAGCATCGACTAAACAGGCTGATCAGAGCTAATATCTTCTATCATAATGATTAAATATTAAATTAATATTCACTGGCCAGTCAACAATGTCCCCCCCCCCCCCCCCCCCATATAAGCTAGGAGGATGTCTTTACAATCGAAAGAGACATAAATTAGAATGAAGTGACAAACTTTGACTTTCCCCAATCAAATGGTCAGGCTGTCAAGCTTTATTGATAAATTATCATATGCAATAATATATTGGTTTATATCCTTTTACAAGCAGAAAGGTCCCAGGTAAGTGCTACTGTATTTGTAGAAGATGGGTCCGCCCACATATTTTGATGCATTAAGTCCCAGTCAACAATTTTCAGTCATATCAGGACATTTCCTGGGTTGAACCAGTACTAAGCGGAAGATAATTAAAAGTGCCTTGCTCGAGGACACAAGACAGTGCCTGCAGTGAGGCTTGAACCAGGGAGTCTCAATCTGAGACAAGTCGCTCACACACTTTACCGAAGACTGAGACAAGAAGTTAGACTTCCAGGCTCGATGGATACGTCAGCATGATGGAAAATTGAGCATTTGCTCCTTATGTAAGAAGTGCCGAAATCTTATGTAAATATCTCTTTCAGTTGACCTAGAGGACTCACAACTGCGGGTGCAGAAATCGGGGGAAGAAAATAGTGCCTTGAAGACGGAACTGGAGAAAGCTCACGAAGTTGTCACGGAGAAATCAGGGATGGTGATAGATCTGCAAGGTAAGAACAACAACATAGTTTTGTCATCTGCTGATGACCTATGTTTAAAGTTTGGACCCAGATCAGGCTCAACAGAACTGTTTGATGCTCTGATGGTATTGCTGAAAGAAATGTTTGAAAAGTTAATTTTGAAAAATCAGCAGACACCCAAAAAAAACTTCCTAGCATGCAAAGAAAATTTAATAATGACATCTATCAGAATCTGTGGCTTGAAAATTTATGATCTCATTAGCTGTGTAACATTGAATTTTTTATGCCCCCGCCATTTGTAATTGGGGGGGTGGGGGGGGGGGCATATAGCATCACCCTTGTCCGTACGTCCCGTATGTACGAAAAATGGTTTCCGGGCGATATCTTTTGAATACATTGGTGTATTGGATTCATATTTCATACACAGGTATATAATCATAAAATACAGGTCAAGTTCGATTACAGATAAAATCCACCGATTTTTTTCGGAGTTATGGCCCTTGATCTCCGAATGAAAATGAAAAACGGTTTCCGGGTGATATCTTTTGAATACATTGGTATATTGGATTCATATTTCATACACAGGTATATAATCATAAAATACAGGTCAAGTTCGATTACGGATAAAATCCACCGATTTTTATTAGAGTTAAGGCCCTTGATTTCCAAATGAAAAACGGTTTCCGGGTGATACCTTTTGAATACATTGGTGTATTGGATTCATATTTCATACACAGGTATATATTCATAAAATACAGGTCAAGTTCGATTACGGATAAAATCCACCGATTATTATCAGAGTTATGGCCCTTGATTTCCAAATGAAAAATGGTTTCCGGGTGATACCTTTTGAATACATTGGTGTATTGGATTCATATTTCATACACAGGTATATATTTATAAAATACAGGTCAAGTTTGATTTCAAATAAAATCCACCGATTATTATCAGAGTTATGGCCCTTAATCTCCGTACAAAAAATGGTTTACGTTATGCGATATGGGCGATATCTTTTGAATACATCGGTGAATTAGATTCATATTTCATACAAAGGTATATATACATAAAATACAGTTCAAGTTAGATTACGGATAAAACCCACCAATTATTATCAGAGTTATGGCCCTTGATCTCCGTATGAAAAATGGTTTCTGGGTGATATCTTTTGAATACATTGGTGTATTGGATTCATATTTCATACACAGGTTTATAATCATAAAATACAGGTCAAGTTCGATTATGGATAAAATCCACCGATTATTATCAGGGTTATGGCCCTTTGTTAAATGACAATGCCCTATTTATGCGAATTTGGCAAGAGCGGGGGCATCCCTGTCCCATGGACACATTTCTAGTTTAATCAGTAATGCCGGTCGGTAGGGAGTCTGACTGCAGATCCAAGGGTCATGAGTTTGATCCCGGCCAGGTCCCATATTTTCGTGGAGATTGATCGTGAAATAATTTCTACTGTCATTCTCCTCCTTCCGCTGAATCATTCGAGAAGGGTTGTTGTCAGTTACAAGCGAAAGTATGTACACAAAGTACTGGTTAACCGCTTAGTCAAGCTTGCCCAGGAAAAAGTGTGGTTAGGTGAACTGACTGTGATGGTAGCTGTTGACTGAGACGTAAAGAATCAAACAAAACAAAAGCAGAAATGTGAAAAAACAGTAGTAATCTTGGCTGAAAAATTGTGTGTTGCTTTTACTTTCTAACAACCTGAAGCCTCAACAAGTATAAATAATAGCTGAAAACTGTAACGGTCAATTGCTAGGAATTGAACCCGGGCAACTCCAGTACAAGACCAATGCTCTTATCTTGACTCTCTGAGATCGATTATAATCTAGAAGCTATGCAAAATAGAAGCTATGCAAAATCTACTATGTGTAGATATTTAAGGTGAGAGTGTTGGCCCATCTCAACATTGCTCACAATTTTTCAGTATAGTAATTTCATTGTATTAGAACTTAAGTATTAGAATCAAGCATCTGAAGGTACTCCATCATTATGCACCAGTCATTTGCAACCACGATTTGTTGTCTTTCTGCCATATTGAAATCTTGCATCTTGGGATACTTCAAATCCTGGCAAATATCCTGTCAAAACACCGCACTATGTCCCGGTAAAACCCGATAAAAACGCACCACTATTTCTCATGCTGTTTTGGCGGGAATCATAAGCCCGGCATATCCACTGCACTACCAGGACACCTCGAAGGTAAAATCTCAGTACTTTAGCCCCCCTATGCCCCCGCTATCCCAGGCCCTCGGGGGGACGCGGTTGCAAGTGACTGGTGCATTAAATCGTTGTTAGCTTACAACACTTAGGATAAATGGGCCTATTAACTAAATGATCTTAACTAAACTTTCTGCAATATGAAATCCAAGGCCCTTGGGGGGACGTGGTTGCAAGTGACTGGTGCATTAAATCGTTGTTAGCTTACAACACTTAGAATAAATGGGCCTATTAACTAAATGATCTTAACTAAACTTTCTGCAATATGAAATACGTGATGCACTTGTGAAAAAGTGGCGGAAATATCTGTGAAAATATTAATCAGACATCACACCTCCACTTACATGTTTATATTTACTAATATTTTGTTAGTCTTTTTGTCTCTATTATGGATGTGCTTGGAAGTACCATATCTGACCTAATGAGATTACAATGTGTGCATTACATTAGCTAATTTCCAGTCAATCCATTGGCATAATTTTATTATAAAAATGGATTCATGTGGATTAAAACCAGTGTAGATCCAGATCCACCACAATAGTGATTATAATTTTTTTTTAAAGTTATGGACACAGTGTTTATAACCAAGGTAAATACAGGACATACATGTGTTAGCCTCTTGATGCAATAAAGAAAATATCAATGAAAATGTTGATTAGACATCACACCTCCAGTTATAGGGATGGTTTTTTTGTCTCTTAGGAGTCATTATATGCAGTGCAAGACTGATTAGTACTGATAGATCAGATTATTGTTTCCATAGGATTTTAACTTCTATCCCTAGTTCAATATCATGCTTTTATAGAGATTGATTGGATCGGTTGCCAAATTATATCACCAGCCCTTGGCCTGTTCTCCCTAATGCTCAAGTAAGGCAATGGTCATTTACGTGTAAAAGTTCCGTGCAGAATCTGATCATACTTATTATATCCCTTTGTATGCTGATGAATTTAAGCTTTTCCCGCCAGTAATGACTTTGGTTGACTGTCATCTCTTCTTCTTGTGTTCTTAGGTAGTATGTGCCGATCCAGAAAGTTTTGTCAGATGGGGTCCAACTTTTAAAACTTATATTTAATTTGATTTAATCCTCTAGATCCAAATACCGCTAAAAGTGGGCCATCATCAGCCGGCCAGCATCGGCCGGCCAGCGAAACGCGGGCAGATGCTGGTCCAACATTGAATGCTGGCTTGGTAGCTTTGTAATTTTGCAGTGGATCCAGACCAGTATTGCTAAGAAACCCTATACTTTTGTGATTTTTCAGTGGAGGGGGGGGGGGGTATTACTGTTCATTTTAACTTGTTGTAAAGTTGAATAATAGGTACACAAAGTATGCAACATAGATGAAGTTTTGACTAAAAATGCAATTTCTGTACACAAAAGTTTACAACTTTTACAAAACTTTTTTTTCATTGGCGTCAATGGCAACAATTGCCCCAAAATTGTCCAGGAAATATTGCTAAATGTTATAAGTTTTTTAACTAGAAAGTCATGGACAAAATTTAGTGAAATAAGCAAAGTTTGTTTGATTCTTTACGTCCCATCAACAGTCTTTCAGTTAAACAGGGACGGGTCTTCCTGGGTTAAAACCAGTACTAAGCTAGGATAAATGTGTCTTGCTCAATGACCACAACCCAGTGACACCGGTGAGGCTCGAACCCGCGGCCTCTCGGTCTCTAGTCAAGCACAGTAAAGAATATTGCCTTATGTTACTTTCAAATTGTACAAATTGGCAGCCCAATCTGAGTTTATACTAATTGGTCAGCAAATTTGTCCAATTATATAGGGTAAATACGATAGTTATATATTTTTTATACAGATGTAATATTAGCACATATAATATCTCAAAGGAATTATGATCTAATATTGAATGGCTATTTGCTATATTTTTGCTTATTTACTAATGGATCAGGTCAGGTTTGATAGGTCACAGTCAAGCACTTTAGTCTTATTTCACACCAAAAACCACTGTTTCTTGTCAGATCTGGGTACATTAGGGTTTCAGTGAATTTCATCACACATTTCCGTCTTGGTCTGGATCCAGACTGTTTGACACTCTGATAGTGTTCCTGAAAGAAGTTTTTTAAAAAGTTAATTTTGAAAAAAGTCAGCAGACGACTACAAAAGCATGAAAAATTACCCAGCATGCCCCTATTTCAACGAGTTAACCCTTTACTCCATAATAACGCCCTTTGAAGCCTTTGAAATATCATGTATTTGAAAATATTATGGGAAATGGAGCATTTGCTCTTTTGGAGCAAATGCTCCATTTTCCAAAATATTTCCAAAAGTACTCAAAACTTGACTTAAATTTTTCTTGAACTTTCTCAATGTTGTCTAAAAACAGAAAATAATGCCATGATCTAAAAATAGCCTGTGGAGTTAAGAGTTAAGTTTATTATTGGTGTATGTCTTTATAGATCAGCTTCAAAAGGCCGAGGCTACAACACAAGAGGTGAAACAACAGATTCTCACATTACGAGGTAAGTTATCACCAATATTATATTAGTGGTGGACTAGGTATCAAAGGTCGCTAGTTTGAGACTCACTTAAGGCACTGTGTTTGGTCCTTGAGCAAGAAACTTCTGCTTAGCACTTGTTCAAATCAGGAAGGCAGGAAAACGTCCCAACATGACTAAAAAACTGTTGACTGAAACTTCAACATAAACAATTATCAACAATAGCACATTATGCCTCAAACTTATAAATTGTTAGCGGGCATATTGCTTTTGTATGTAGATCTGGCCTTCTATATAAATGTTGGAACCATGCATGCATTCAAAATTTCATAGTGAATATATACGTCCCAACAGAAATCTTCAAAGTGAGAAGTGAGCCAGATTTGGAAGACTATTTCTCCCAAATTCCACCTAGCTTGAGCCCTGTTATATATTGTTTTCATCCATGTTAAAATCATTCTAAAATGCAGCAGACATACTAACGAGATGGGATTTTCAAGACCAATAATATTGGCAGCTTAAAAGTTAGAATAAATATGGCTAGGAGTTAATTTGCATGAACATTTAGACTAATCTGAATCTACACTGAACCCACCCAAAAGTGCAGGGCTTCAGATTTTTTTTCAAGATTGGTTGGCCGAAGTGACCCTTGGAGCAAAAAATGGTGGGTCATTTTCTGAATGATGGGCCCCAAACATATCAAACTAACCAAAGTTGACATTTGTGTAGTATACTTAACCTACACACTGACACAGGCACTTGTATGCATATACATGTATGTATATTGATTGCTGATTATACAGTAAAACCTGTCTTAAGCGGCCACTCAAAAAGGAAAACCAATAATGGCTTAATGCAGGTCAAAAGTATTGCAGAATGCTCCAAGGGGAGCATTCTGCAATCCTTTTGACCTTCATTAAGCTACCAAATGTAATTAAGATTTTTGTTTTGTCTTTTTTTGAATGGCTGCTAAAGACATGTTTTACTGTATTGACAACCTACATGTACTTTCTGTTTTGTAGAGTTCGTAGACTCGCTTTAAGATATTTGTTTTTATTAAAGTGAGATTTTTTCACTACTAAAAACGATGGGTCCACTGGGCCCACTGCCTTGGAAAGTGATGAGCCATATTTTGAAATCATGGGACAATGACCCGGGCCCACCATAAATCTGAAGGCCTGCTTAAAGTGGGTATAAAATAAAAACAGTTATGAAAGTTATGGACACAGTATGCTTATAAGGTCCGTTACAGTATGCTTCATGATTTATTCTTTTCTTCTATTCAGATCAACTACTTGAGGAACAAGAACTCTCAAAGGTGAATCTAGAGGAAATAAACTCTCTCAAAGGTATGTTAGTGTTTGGTTTAACCTTTATGCAAAATGAGATCTTCCATTCTGCTGAGTATTCTGCCAGTCCATTATTCATTGCAGAGGATATCGATTGAACTACTTTCTTGAATCAGACAGTGCAGACCCATTTGAGAGGTCTTATTTCGTAGCATCTCAGTGTGAAAATATAACTTTTTGTTAAATATACATTATATACTAGTCAAAAGTTCTAACCGGCCACGTGTGTTTTTACCGTTTTTCTAAAAAGCTTAAAGCACAGTATCATTTTCATTTGCATTCCCGATTAGGCAAATCTATCAGTAAACGACACCGAAAAACGGCTAAGCAAAATTCATAAAATTGTATCCGGGAGGCTTTGCCGAATACATGTACCCTCAATTTCAAAATTCACAAGAATTTGCATTGGATGGTGGGGTAATTTTTGACACTTTTGTCAATAGCAACGTGTCTCATGCAGATGGAGTGTTCATTTCAGCACTTAAGTGTTCAATAGGAGTTTGACTTATGAAATGAAAACGTTTTGCGTGTGAAAAGGGGTTATTTCAAAATTCAAATTGGTGTCCTCCATGTATTGTTAGACATTTTGTCAATATCTTCACTGCCAAGGGTACAGGACACGTCTGGCTATTTCGAGATGCAAAAAGAGTAGTCGTATCATTCTACGTTGTGAAGAAAATTAATAAAATGCAAGTGGCCGGTTAGAACTTTTGGCTAGTATATTTAATTAATATTTTCCTGTATTTCATTACTTTGTATATAATAAATTTTGACATATTTATAAAGGTCTTCTCACAAGATATAAAAGTGTGAAATATCAAGGCTGTGGGTCCAGTAGTTGAAAAGTTATGGCCAGCTCTAAAGCTTTTACACTATTATTTTTTTCATTGCTGGCATTTAACATTTATTAGCAAGATATACAACATTTTTTAGCAGGATATACATGTACAACATCTGAGATTTAAAAGCAAAAAAAAATATGCAATTTATGAACAGTTGAAATTTCAGTGACACTTGACAGCCTGCTCAGGCTCAGGGACTAACTAAAATCTTATTAAATTAGATGCAGCATATTGCTTTGCTGTCATACTAAGAAGGCAGCACACTTATACAGAAGAACTATAATTGCTCGAACTCTGATGGCTCATTCACCATGGCTGGTTAGAACTATGGTCACGATTCCTACAGGTCATTAAATGCATGATTCACCCTGAATGGCTGGAATTACCCTTGGCTCGAACTATTTTTCATGGTCCCAAGCCTGTTTGAGCCATTGAAGGTCTACTGTATTTAGTTAAACTATATAGTTGGGTTACTTTTCATACCCCCTGGTACTGAAGATCAGAAAGGACAGTCTGATGAGGAGTTATTTTATTTGCTATTCCATCAGCACAGTCATAAATTGCAGTCATGTGAATTTTAGCCCTTAAAGCGCCAAGAAAAAATGCATCTGAAAATGTTGTCTGCTGAAATAATTGCCTTACATTACTGACGAATTAAGTATAGAAGCAAACAGAACGAACCCAGAACAGACTGCTCCTATAGGAGCAGTCTGATCTGGGTTCACACTGTTTGCCATAGAGGCTTGTTAAACATTTCAGCAGACGAGAAAAGCACACGACTTTTGTTGCGATCGGCGCATTAAGGGTTAGGGTGTCATTGCCATTCTCATGAAGGATGTCAATTGTAGTTGACTAAGTTTGCAACCTGTATGATAGCACCGGCTAACTGGTGTAGCTTGAGATAGCCATTTCTGTGAAAATTACCCGTATGTATTGTCTCATGGTGTCACAACACTAAAATGACACGCCCAGCTCATCGCCATCTCCACAAGCTGAGTTGGCAATGAGGTGGGTGTGTCATTTAATAATAGATCATCACTTTCATTCGAAACAGTATACTTTCAGTGAGTAGATAGAACCCCACTTTAGTTAACCCTTAATGTGCCAATCGCAACAAAAGTCATCTGCTTTTCCCGTCTGCTGAAATGTTTAAGAAGCCTCTGTGGCAAACAATGTGGACACAGATCAGACTGACTGCTCCTATAGGAGCAGTCTGATCTGGGTCCACGCTGTTTGCTTCTATACTTAATTCGTCAGGAATGTTAGGCAATTATTTGCAGCAGACGACTTCAGCAGATGACATTTTCAAATACATTTTTTCTTGGCGCTGTAAGGGTTAAGTGCTGAAAGATGGCAAGCCTTTTTTTGAAAAGCTTATACTTGTGGTAATATAGAGTTTTTGTTATTCTCAGGTCAGCTAGACATCGAGAAGAAGCAGCACAAGGATACCCAGGAGAGCCTGGAAGAATCCAAAAGTAAATTGACAAAATCTATTCTTGGTCTAATCGATCACAGACCCATTTACATAGAGGATCTTACATGAGTGCTCATGTTTTATTGAATTAATTAAACAAGTTGAGGAAAAGAGATCAAATGCGAGGCTTGCCGAACATTTTATCTCTTTTTTGCAGCAAGTTTAATAAATTCAATAATACAGGAGCAAGAATGTTAAATTCTATTTATCATATGACATAAAGATTACTTTGAAATATCATTTCTCGCGTAAAAACGTTATAATTTTGTCATTATGTACGCAACGTTGTTATGGACGTCATAATGTTTCCCAAAAATGGATAAACCATTAGTGGTTTACAGATTTTATTGCATGGCGTTATTTCACTCCCAGACGCTACGTCATATGATAAAAGTTTCTAGTATAGAAAATATTAACATTCTGTGCATTAGCACATTCTGGTTTGTTAGTCAAAAGCTCAAAAGTTGTTTTATGGAGCTCTACATTGGCACCCCCTAATAGCTGGTGTAAGGCAGTTTTCATTACAAAAGGATGAAGCCTTTCATACTTTTAACCCTAAAGCGCCACCTATAATTTGCAGCAGACGACAATTTCAAATTTTGTAACTTTTTCAAAAATACCAAATAAGGCATGATATTTCATGAGAATCGTCTGCTGGCAGACGATTCTCATGTAATATCATACCTTATTTTTGTTGAAAATTGGGAAAGATGTCTCAAAATTTGTCTTCTGCTGCAGTTGTGATTGGCGCTTTAAGGGCTAATAGCTTGTGTAAGGCAGTTGTCATTACAAAAGGATGAAGCCTTTCATACTTTTAACCACTGAGACAAACCTGCCCAGGAGCAGTTCGATACTATAACTGACTGTAGTGATTTGAAAAATCATTGAAAAAAATGTTTGATTTGTTTGTTTTGTTTGATTTGATTCTTTATGTCCTATCAACAATCTTTCAGTTATATGGGGACGAGTCTTCCTGGGTTGAACCAGTACTAAGCAAGGATAAATGTGTCTTGCTCAAGGACCACAACGCAGTGAGGCTCGAACCCGCGGCCCTTCGGTCTCGAGTCGAGCACTCTACCACTGAGCCACTGGGCTCCCTTTAAAGCAATGTTTGATAAACCTCAACAAACAAACGGTTTGTACATCAGCACATACTAGATGCTGGCTTCTTAGACATTTAGACATAGTGATTAAGCAACTAATCATAATTTTATTCTAAAAATAGCGGTCTAAAACCTCAGGGGGGGGTGGGGGGGAGTGAAGAAGACATATACTTGGTCTTGGAAAAAAAATGACCTATTCATATACTTGAATAAAATGTTTACCTATTCATATACTGTCTTTTAATTTTTATATACACACATTGCTGTCGTTTACAAATAAATATTGCCATTTTGTTTCAATTTTGGTTTCTGAAATGAATTTCTGAGCAAAAATATGTGTGTTTTTAAACAGGGATGTCAGAAAAAGGGATCATTCATCCCCCCACCCAGTCTAAAACTTAAAAAAATGAAGAATTAATGGTTTAACAATGAAATGGGCCTTGCTTTATTTTTGATAATTGGAAACTTTACTTGGTCATTAACCCTTTGTATACTAATGGAATCTTCCTTCTGGTTTTTAGATAAGAAACTTGAGATAGTCGGTTGTACATATCTAGGGGTGTCTGGTTATAATTTTCAAAAAAATATTGTATTCTTTTGTCTATTTACAATCAGTGTAGACCCTAATGAAATGCTGCATTAGGCCACATTTCATCTGGGTCTTCACTTTTTAGCTCACCTGAGCGGAAGGCTCATTGGTGAGCTAATAGTATACCAGTCACTCCGGCGTCCGTCCGGCGTCCTTCGTCTGTCGTCCGTCCGTCCACAATTTCAAACATCTTCTCCTCTGAAACCACTTGGCCAATTGAACTCAAATTTCATATAGGATGGGGGAACGAAAGTTTGTTCAAATGGTCCTGGTCACATGACAAAGATGGCCGCCATGCCCATATATGGTAAAAACCCTTTAAAAATCTTCTACTCCAGAACCAGAAGGCCGATGACCTCAGGACTTGGTATGTAGCATTGGGGATGTGGGGCCTACCAAGTTTGTTCAAATGATGATCCTAGGTTGACCTTGACCTACTTAACATCAAGGTCAAATTTGCTTTCTAATGCATTTAAATGGGAAATTTTTTGAAAAGTAGATTTTTTTGAAAACTGTAGAAGCCTTAGTCATTATTCTCACTTGATATGTTTAACCTAATGAGGCAATGGCTATAAATAAGTTCCAAAGGTCAAGGTTGACCCTTGACCTTTCAGCTAAGTCACTCATATTGGAGTCCCATCAATATATTAAAACATAGTTTTCTCACAAACCATTGGCCCAATTGAACTCAAATTTCATGTGAAGACTCCTTATGATAAGTTAGCCAAAATTTATAGCCAAAATTTATGCAAAATATTTTGGTCACATGACCAAGATGGCCGCCACGCCCATATATGGTGAAAACCCTTTAAAAATCTTCTTCTCCAGAACCAGAAGGCCAGTGACCTTGGGACTTGGTATGTAGCATTGAGGATGTGGGGCCTACCAAGTTTGTTCAAATGATGATCCTAGATTGACCTTGACCTACTTAACGTCAAGGTCAAATTTGCTTTCTAATGCATTTAAATGGGATTTTTTTGAAAAGTTGATATTTTGAATACTATTGAAGCCAAAGTCATTAGTCTCACTTGATATGTTAAACCTAACGAGACAATAGCTATAAATAAGTTTCAAAGGTCAAGGTTGACCTTTATATTTTCAGCCAAGGTCCCTCATATTGGATTCCTATCAACACATTAAAACATAGTTTCCTAAGAAACCACTTGGCCAATTGAACTCAAATTTCATATGAAGACTCCTAATAATAGGTTAGCCAAAATTTATACCAGTTGTACTGGTCACATGACCAAGATGGCCACCATGCCCATATATGGTAAAACCCCTTAAATTTTCTTTGCTGGAACCAAAAGGCCAATGGCCTCTGGACTTGGCATGTAGCATTGGGGATTTGGGCCCTACCAGATTTGCACAAATGATGAATATAAGTTGACCTTGACCTACTTTATGGCAAGAACAAATTTGATTCCTAATGCATTTATATTTCTATACATGTAACTGTTTAAGCCTAAATCATAATACTTGCAAGAAATATTCAACCTAATGAGACAATGGTTTTATATAAGTACCAAATGTCAAGCTGACCTGTAACCTTTTATCCAAGGCCACTCATTGGACTGCCATATATCTATCTAAACATCTTTTCCTCAGAAATCACTGGGCTGTTTGATGGAGTATTCATAAGATTGTGTAGGTCACTTGACCAAAATGGCTGCAACACTCATATATGGTAAAACAAATTATGTTTCATTATAAGCTGTAGTGACCTTGACTTATTTTAACATTATTAAGGAGATCAGGTGAGCGCCTCAGGACCTTTAGGTCCTCTAGTTGTAAAAGTACCTGTTAAGGGGTTTTCCGTATACAAAGGATTGAAGTCTTAATATTAATTCAGGGAATTGTCCCTGCTGTTTTCAGAAAGTCCCTTAAGGAATAGTGAGGATGCTTTCTCTTATTTTTTTCCTCTTAAAAATTCTTTGTTTTAGAACTTCTGACAGAAACCCAACAGTCAGCGAAACAGAGCCACAATGAGGCTGAACAGTTACGAAGTAAGTTACAGTTTGTGTTTAAGAGAACCAGTTTTGTTTGGAATTTTTTCACCATAACTGAGATTAAGCTCCAGCTGTTTATTAACTCTTTGCCCACTTGGTATTTTCTCAGAATTTTTTGTCATTTGCTGATTTTTTTCTAAATCAACTTTTTCGAAAAAATTCTTTCGGGAATGCCATCAGAGTGTCAAACAGTATGGATTCAGATCAGTCCCGACATTTTGTCGGGCCTGATCTGGGTCCAAACTGTTTTTGCAAAGGTCATCAGCATGCAACATCAGTAGGCAAAGAGTTAACCCTATAGGAGTATGTCGATTAAAATGAATGAAATTAACAAGCTTGTGAGATTTTTTAGCTTATCACATAAGCAAGCAGTGAAGGTTCAGGTGAACCTGCCAAAATGTGCAGTCTCACCAGAGCCATCACTGTTCTCTTACTCAAAGTATGGATGTAGATGAAGACTCAGACCAAACATTAGACCTGTTGCTCCACTACAAGGCTAGGCATGCATATTTAAGGGCTGATTTACACATACACATAGGATTATTCCTGAATTCAGGATTTTGAGGCTGACTTTCCCTCGAAAGTCAGCCTCAAAATCCTTGATTCATAGTGTTTGCTTCCATGATCAAAATTAGTCTGAAGTGCATTTGACGTAAAAAGCAGCAGTTTCAGGACCAAAAAATAATGTTATCTCAGTTATGGTGTTTGCTTTTAAAGAATTTGATCTAGATTTCATATATATATATAATAATATCACATATTGCTACTTTAGATTAGAATAAATTGAAAAGAGCATGGTTTTTATCATTTCATGTTAAAATTTCATCACATTCATAACTAAGTTTCATCTCATTCGTAACCAAGTTTAGTAATCAGCATATACTTCATCGCACATTTAACTCACAGTTTTTCATCAGGATTAACAATCATAATTTTATTAACTTTGCTGTTTTTTCATTAAACTTTTACTGTTTTTCAGAAAATTACTGTGTTTCATGCAGTTGAGAACATAAGTTTTTGAATAAAATTTTAAAGTAATGTTTTTTTACTTCATGTTATTTGCAATTTCTGTGGCATGATTTAACTATGAGTTTAACTCTTTGCATGCTAGAAAATTTATTTTGCATGCTTTTTGTCATGTGCTGATTTTTTTTCAAAATCCACACCTTTGAATTTTTTTTTAAGGAATACTGCCAGAGTGTCATTAGGAGTGCAGTGGCTCATTTGGTAGAGGGTTTGACTAGGGATTGAAGGGTTGCTAGTTCGAGAGTCACTATATTGTGTCCTTGAGTAAGACACTTTATCCCCTGCTTACTTTAGTACTGGTTCAACCCAGGAACACAGGCATGACTGAAAAATTGTTGACTGGGACATAAAGCATTAACAACAAACAAGTGTCATTGAGCAAAACACCATCCGCTGCTTAGTACTGTTTCAACCCTGTAAAACAGGCAATTGTAATAACATGACTGAAAAATTGTTGACTGGGGCATACACACATCTACACAAACAAAACTATCAGTGTCAAACACTTTAGATCCAGATCAGGCCCGGCATTTTGTAAGGCCTGATCTGGATCCATACTGTTTGCAAAGGATATCAGTAGACAATACTAGCAGACAAGAAGTTAATTTATGGACCATTTTGAAAAATATTAGTAATTTATTCACCCTTTACTCCATACGTATGCCTTTTGATGCCTTTGAAATATTATGTATTTGAAAATATTATGGAAAATGGAGCATGTGCTCTTTTGGAGTAAATGCTCCATTTTTCATAATATTTTCAAAACTTAAATTTTTCTTGAAATTTTTCAATGTTGTCTAAAAAAAGAAAATTATGTCATGATCTTAAAATAGCCTATAAGTAAAGGGTTAAGAGAAGTTTATCAAGTAATTCTGTTTCCTTTTTCTTTAAAACATGGGTTGCACCGCAGCAGCAGGGAAAGTCTATAACAATTGAGTTAATCTTTCAACCTTGAAATAAGTCGCCAAATATTTTCAGCAGTTGACATTTAAAAGTTCTGTCCTTGCTTGAAGAAGCCATATAAGACTTCATATCTCATGTCTCATAAGCTTGAACAGTAAATCCCACAATATTTTCTTAGCAAAATTGGTCCATAAATACATGTGTGTGTATGTGTGCGTTCATAACAGTTGCATAGTTAGCCCTTTTCCTTCTGTGTCCGAATTTATCCTTTTTGAAAACACTGTACAGTAAAACCTGTCTTAAGCAGCCACTCAAAAGTAGACAAAACTAAGATCTTAATGACAAATGGCAGCTTAATGAAGGTCGAAAGTTCTGCAGAATGCTCCCCTAGGAGCATTCTGCAATACTTTTTACCTGCATTAAGCGATAAATAGTCTTGAAAACAATTTTTGGTCCACATAGCGCAGTTGGTAACCTGTCTGGCTACAGATGCGTGTCTGACTGCAGATCCAGGGGACCCGAGTTCGATCCCGGCCTGGTCCCATACTTTTGTGGAGATTGATCATGAAATAATTTTTGCGGTCATTCTCCTCCCTTCCGCTGATGCATTCAAGAAGGGTAGTTGTCAGTTACAAGCGAAAGTATGTGCAAGAATTACTGGTTAACTACTTGTTCAAGCTTCACCAGGAAAAAGTGTGGCTAGGTGAACTGAACGTCCCGCCATGACCATAGCTGTTGATTGGATGTAAAGCAACAAAACAAACAAACAAAAACTTTCTGAGTGGCCACTTACGACAGGTTTTACTGTAGATTCAGGTCAACTGGCTTCTGACAAAGCCATCTGATCAGGCTCCACAGTTTTCTATGATGTCTGTAAATGCATGCTTATAACTGGAATAGTGCAGGTCAACAGGATAAATATTTGGGAGGGGTGTAGCACACAAATTTATTCAGCATGACAAGTGTTAACACTGATATTTCCTTAAGACCCTGCTATTTATTTATGTTGGAAATATTTTCTTGGCTATAAATCAGGTAAAGTCTCTGTGGCCTATATTGAATTTAATGTGTTCATTTTTGTTTCAGTAAAAAATGCATTCTGTGTCTTCTTCCTGTTTCTTTGTTTTAATATTGTTTTGCTTATGATTGTATTTTGGGTTGATTATCTTGCCTTACCTTTCATTTCGGCATGTCACATGAGATCTAACTGGAGTAGTCATAACAGTTTTGTCAATTTTATTTTGTAGACCCTTATTTTCTGTTCAGTTTTTCAATTTTCAGTTTGCTTTTACAAGTGTATGTAGCTTTCGTTTTCAGTCTTAATAAACACGACCACATCTTCGTCTCGCCTTTTATTTGCTTCTTGCATGGTTCTTTGGTTAGCTCAGCTCTCACCTCACTAGTAATAGTGCCAGTTCACATAATAACTGATATGTAACTTTTGGTCATCCAGATAAACTTAGGCATCATGAAGATTCGGAGGTCCCACATCGGCGAGATAAACACGAAAAACGTGAGAGTCACCCCATTAAACATTCCCATCATACCCCTGACTCGAAGCATCCTGTTGGTAAAACCAAAGGTAAACATTTTTCTTTCATAGTAGCTTGGACCTCTGTTGTAATTATATTACGTAAACTGCTTTCCATAGAGCCTTGGGCTCTGGCTGACAGTGCATATGCTTAGCAAACCATTGATAATAATTGCACAATATTTTGTCATTTCTTTTTCCAAAGGAAGGTTCCTACTCCTTTGTGCAAGTTTCGAATATGAAACTGTTTTGTTTGAAGAAGAATGAACATGCTTTTGGTGGCTGTTCCCTGCTTAGCAGTTTAGAATGTGTTCCAGATTAGAAAATTAGCCTCCAGAATGTTGAAATACAGTGAAAGCTTAACCTACCAGAAATATATACTGAACATCAAAAGAAATGCCCACAAGTTTAAGTTCTTACAAATTTAACCCTTAAAGCGCCAAGAAAAAAATGCATCTGAAAAATGACGTCTGCTGAAGTCGTCTGCTGCTGCAAATAATTGCCTAACATTACTGACTAATTTAAGTATAGAAGCAAACAGGTTGGACCCAGATCAGACTGCTCCTATAAGAGCAGTCTGATCTGGGTCCACACTGTTTGTCATAGAGGCTTCTTACAGGGTTCCCACACAACCGGGAAAACGGGAAAAGTCCGGGAATTAGATACTGGTCGTTCACGGCCATGAAAAGTCCGGGAATTAGTACATTTGGGGATTTGAGCCGTGAATTGTCCGGGAAAATTTGCAGTCTCGCCCATCCACAACGCCATAGATATGCTTGGATGTTGAACTTAGTCTACCAACTTTTTTTTCGCGAGAAAACGGCTCAATTGTAGCTCAACTACGGCATTTGTGATAAGGCAAATGAACGACGGGATAAGTACTGGGGAGTATTTACTGGTACCGGCCAATATCATACAATAGACAAGGGAAGTAACTCTAAGTGGAATAGACTACACATCAAAACAAAACTTTACCATTCTCTTGAGCCTTTCTTCCCACATGTTTTAGATTATTTTGTCCACATTGAAGGTTTGTATATTACATATCATGAAATTATCTAATGTTCTCACCGAATATTATATATTTAATCCCAATTCTTTCTGTAACAAATTGATAAAAAGAATGAAAGATCGAGGCTTGGTCAAAATCTTATGATTTCGTCGTCTGCTATAAACTACCTGAGCGACTTACAGAGTGCATGATCTGAACGTTGACAGCTTCAAAATACCCATTTTTGCTGAATAACAAGTCAGCATTCAAAGTTTGCAGGATCTGTTGATAAAAAAGCTGCATCTGTAAGAATTGGACTCAAATGAGATGGAAAATTAAAGAGGTAAGATATTATTTTGACTATCTTAACTGTCTCTCTTCTATCAGACCTGAAGGAGTTAGTACTTTGGTGTAAGTTTCTGTAGTCCCAAGTACCCCAGCCCACTCCTTCATTTTTTCTATCTTATCCCCACTTTATGTTGGCCGGGGAAAGGGCTGGGTTGAAAGAAAAATCATTATGTGTAGGGGAACCCCTGCCCAATTTTTTTTTTCAGTGTGTTAACTTAGTCATTTTCAAGCTAGTCATTTTCAAGCGAATTCTGTTAAAGAGTAGCGTTACTCAAATCTGTTTAGGGTGGGTTTGCATAGTTATTTTTAGCAGTTTGAAATCTAGGCCCACTCTGCACTTCCAAAATGTGTAGCTGTAGGATTTTTAGTGGCTCCATGTACCCTCTAAAAATGTGTACAACCTCAAATAATATGAGAGGGAACCTTTAGAATATTCAACATTGTACAGTCTCATATAATACATCATGCCCAGTGGTGATTGTAAGTTAAAAGTACAGCTAAATGCATGTACAGATAAATATATTGATGTATTTCATGATTTGTCGATAAAGTTAAGATTACAATTGACTAAAAATGCCCAGGGGTATGGGTCACCGTCCCGAAATGGTGAAAATAAGCCCTGCATGTGTTGGACATAATAAAAACCTGTCCCCACTTGAAAACATTCTATTACTCCTCTTTGTGGAAAAGGTGCAAAGGGGTGCCAGGACGAGTAGGTTGGCTAGCAAGGGCTTTGGAGAGAAGAAGGAGATTAAAGTATGATTATATGCCTCACATTTTTATGACATGTGCAACCAGTGTCAAACAATTTGGATCCAGATGAGGCCCTACATTTTATCCTGCCTGATCTGGGTCCAAACTGTTTGAAGAGCAGACTACGCTGGTACATGTTTACGTCCATAGTTCCAGACATGGGTGAAGACTGAAGAGGATTTAAAAATAGGAAAAAACATGCGGAAATGTAAAGAGCACTTCAAAGCAATTTACATGTTATAGCTATATGTAGATGCATTATCCTGATAAGTTTAGGCTTTCGTGCCACGAAAAACATCAGTTTAACCTGGAAAAGTCCTGGAATTTTGCATTGATGAGACCTTGAAAATCACCTGTTTAACCTGGAAAAGTCCTTGAATTTGAAATTGAAAAAAGTGTGGGAACCCTGTTCTTAAACATTTCAGCAGACAAGAAAAGCAGATGACTTTTGTTGAGATTGGCGCTTTAAGGGTTAATCCATTTATAGCAGAAAATATAACTGGCATCTGCCAACATTACAAACTTAGCTTCTTGCAAAATGAAACCTATCTCAGTTTATCGTAAAACACCCATAGTTGTTGCAAGAAATGGACTTTTTTTGTGGTACTTGATTGTATCGATTCCTGATCTTTGCACCCTTACTTACTTTTCCTGTCTCAGTATAACAAATTATTTGCTTAATG
This sequence comes from Loripinus fragilis, assembly GCA_964019695.1. Lineage (NCBI taxonomy): Eukaryota > Metazoa > Mollusca > Bivalvia > Lucinida > Lucinidae > Loripinus > Loripinus fragilis. The sequence goes on from OZ026520.1 coordinate 47,935,184, forward strand.
CAGCTCTAGTGTGTGGTTATGAAAAATTATCAAGTCTTTACCCCAGTTCTCTTCTGATGAACTTGACAGCATTTTGAAGTTGAATGTTCATCAAATTATCTCCCTTGCAGTTAAACAAAGATATAAAAGCAAAATTTTTCTTAGCATATCATTTTTTCATTTACCACTTATACACTTAGGTCGGTAAGAATAGCATAAGCAAGGAAAATTGTAAGTGCCTAAGTAAAAGCTTATACCTATACCTCCAAATAAATTTGGCATATACTTTGTGGGGATTTCTTTTGTTGTTCAGAATAAGTTATCAAAATCTATTTATAGATGATGCAATCAAATTCAGCTTTTAGTTTTTAAAATGGATCGAATTTTCATGTAAAGTGTCAAATTCAGACTCATTGATATGCTTGCAAATATTGTAGGACTTGATTAGACATTTATATCTTGCGTCTCAAAATTAATAGATTTTACTTAGAATTTTGAATTAAGAAAATACAGCTTTCTCCTTTTAGCTGGTCTCTGTAAAGTACAAGGTGAGCTATTGCAGTTATCATGGCGTTAGCAATCCTATTGGTGTCTGGATTAGCCATAGCTTTCATTTTAAAGTTATAAAAGAGCTACATTGTATTTCTCCGGAGCCGCTTTATCATATAAGTCCATACCTGGCATGATGTTATATAAAGTTTTATGCTGAACCATCAAAATGAACATTAAGTTAGTGCATTTAGATCAAAATCAAATGCTTTCATGTTAATTAAAAAATTTGTTCTGCTAAATAAATAAATAAGCTGTACTTAATCATGATTTGCACCCTATTCAGTTGTATGATTTCATTTATAACTCTTTGCCTGATAACGTCAAATTTTGTTGTCTGGTGATAACCTTTGCAAACAGTTTGGACCCTGATCAGGCTCGACAAAATGTCGGGCCTGACCTGGAACATAGCTGTTTGATACTGAAAGAACTATTCGAAAAAGTAGATTTTGAAAAAAAATCTGCAGACAACAAAAAAATCATGAAAAATTACCCAGCATGCAGAGATAAGCATAGATTCAGCAGCTGAATGAAAAACATCCTGTCACATGTACACCCTGCCTGACATTGCATTTGAATGCCAAAACACCCTTTCCTATATAAATACCATTTGTATTTTATAGAGGATTTATGCTGTAAAAGTGAATGTTAGTATTCATGCATTATACCATTTTTGATCAGGGTTGATTTTGAATGTTTCTAGTTTCATGCATTTTAAAATGTTCATTTATTTTCATCCGTTTTTAGAACCTTATTGGGATTCTAATGCATTTGATAGAATTACTTTTTATATCTTAACAAGTTGCTCATATTCCCTCACAGAAGTTCTGCGATGTGGGGTGGGAGGGGGGGCCTAAAGCATATGAGCCGTGACACATGATTTCCAACAATGTGGCATTTTGACAAGTGTAGACTCAGACGAGCCTGTGCAGCCTCCTTTTGAGCTTAGAAACTCCAAATTATGTTCAGTCAGTAGCTTAACACTGATAGACTATTCAAGCAACTAGCAAAGGCTCTGATCAGACTGCGCATATGCTCAGGCTGATCTGAGGCTTTGCTGGTCGCACATACCACATTGTTGGAAATCTCATGTCAAGGCTCATATGTGCTTAACGTACAAATTACTTGCAAGTTTCTAACATTAGTGCATTAAGATACGATAATTTGTAGTCATATGGTTCACACCATTTTTGATATTGATAGAATTTGAGTGTTTCTTGTTTTATTTTCATGCAATTCAGAACATTTCACAACTCAAAGTTTGCCTTTGCATGTATCAAAATAATGCGGTTTTGTTTGTGCTTTGTAGAGCTTTTGTATCCTGTCATTCAGTAACTGTGTGGACTTACGAGTACCAAGAGCATATGGGCCAGGTCATGAAATTTTGGTACTTATCTTATATGGGCAAAGAAAACAGCCTCTCTTAAATTCCCATGCTGACATATCCAGCGGAACAAGAGGTTAAAAGTTTGGTCTGAATTATCATCTACATCCATACTTTGTGTATGCAAGCCAGTACTGCTTATTTGCACAGGCTAGCGTGAGCCTTTGTTTTTCCACAATATTATAATACCGAAATCCCATATGCTGGATCATGTTTTTTTGCTGAAAATAGAATCTAGTAATTTTGGATACAGCATTGCACATATCTATGGGTCAGTTTTGATGGCAGTTGATAAAGGGTTACATGTTTATAAGTGATGACTATTGTTCACAGTGTGATCTATACAAGGGCTGACCTTGGATAACATTTCTTGCCCGGGCTTCAGTACCAAATATTCAATGGAAATATGAATTGGTTGGTTTGTTAAACCAATAGAGAATTAGTAATATGAGCTGTGGCATGGGATTTCCAACAAAGTGGTATGTACGACCAACAAAGCCTCAGATCAGCCTGCGCATACGTGCAGTCTGATCAGAGCCTTTGCCAGTCACTAGAATATTCTGTGAGTGTTAAGCTACTGACTGAACATCATTTGGAGTATCTAAGCTTAAAAGGAGGCTGCACAGGCTTGTCTGAGTATACACTTGTCAAAATGCCACATTGTTGGAAATCACATGTTACGGCTCATATGGTTATCATGCTTTTTGTTTGCTGGCCAAAATTTGTGTTTTTTATGAAAACATTTATATGCCATTTTTTGCGATTGTGGGGTCATGCGTGTCCCCTTGACACATTTCTAGTTTACTCATTAAATTTGGTCTTTCGTCTACCTTATTGTAAATCAGAGGCTAGCTTGTCTAGGAAACTGGATAAGAATGATTATTTAAATAAACGCAAAGTGATTTTTAGTGACAGTTGAGTTTCAGTTTTCAGGTGTAAGCCTCCCTGGAAGACAAAGAAAAGTTTGAGACTGAAGAAAAAATGGTTGCATTACTGAGGAAAGAACATTATTTTTCAATATCAAAACGTGGCAGGACATTTTCTAACCCATGATTACAGCAAACATCAGACTTTGATATATTTTATTGATTTTCAGGGCTTAGCTATAGGAGGCACAACATTTCATATAGTGTGCCAGCAGCTGACAAATCATGAAAAGGACATCTGCAATTTTTTTGTTGGTGCTTTAACAGTTAAGGTTAAAAATGGGATTTTCTTAGAATAAGGTTAAGAAATGGGATTTTCTTAGAATAAGGTTAAGAAATAGGATTTTCTTAGAATAAGGTTAAGAAATGGGATTTTCTTAGAATAAGGTTAAGAAATGGGATTTTCTTAGAATAAGGTTAAGAAATGGGATTTTCTTAGAATAAGGTTAAGAAATGGGATTTTCTTAGAATAAACGCAGTACATTTTCTTTTTTTCTTTCCAGCCAATGAATTTACAGCCTTGAAAGAAGAATGTGCCAGTTTAAGGAAAAGAATACAGGCCATCGAGGCCGAGATGAAAATGTAAGTTACAACAATACATGTAATAATAAAAAATTAATATGGAATAAACCGAGTGCACTGTGTGCATCACTTTTTCAAAATTCAATACCCCTTTGGAAAATAATGTAGATCCAGATTAGCTGGCTACTGATAGGGTGAAGCAGTTCTAGCGTTCACAATTTATTTGTCCATAAGAGACAATTATCAGAACTCTGCTGACTTACCTGACTTAACACGCAGAGGTGTTTCACCCTTCTGAGTGCATTAGACTTTAAGCCCCACTCTCACTGTCCCGGTTTAAGGTGCCGGCTCATCCCGGTTTGATGAACCGTGTCACAACCGTGGCGGCACCGTGGACAACCTTGGAGATCCGGGATGAACTGTGTTGAACCGGCTCATGTCCCCGGTTGTTTAAAATGTTTAAAACAACCGGGACTCACCAGGATTAACCGGGAAGGCTGTCAAATACGGTTATAAACCGGGAAGACGCCGGGAGCAACCGTGTCTCCACTGGGACGGCATTTGGGCGATACCGGCGCAATCCGGGAACATCGGTGTCTCCACCGTGATAAACTGTGGGGTTCCACTGCCTATGTATATGTAATAAAATGCAAAATAAAAATGAAAAGTGACTCCTGCTGCCCCTAAAATGAAAGTGGATTCATCCAAATGATAAGGATGGGAAAGTCCATTCGTCACAAGTTGGTTAAATTGTCACAGTATTAATGTGCTCATTTACAAAGCTTATGAATAAATTCACTTATAGTTACTGAAGAGTCAAGCATATATGAGCCATGACATGAGATTTCCAACAATGTGGTGGTTGCCATTAGCAAAGCCTCAGATCAGCCTGCGCCTAGGCGCAGTCTGATCAGAGCCTTTGCTAGTCGCTTGATTATTCTATGACTGTTAAGCTACTGACCGAACAACTTTAAAGCTTAATTGGGGACTGCACAGGCTTGTCTGAGTCTACACTTCTCAAAATATCACACTGTTGGAAATCACATGCCCCGCTCAAAGTGTTTATGTATTTTTACGAAAAAGCAAGACAATCTGGGCCTAGAATTACAATGTATCCTTATAGTTAAGGAGTACTTAAGTTAAGTAATGAAATTTCAAGGATGCGAAAAATAACGTTTCCAAACTGATTAAAGCCAAAATAGTTTCATTTTTTCTGTAGATCACAATGACATATTTGACCATGAGTACTGCATCAGTCTTGGCAATTTATTAGGCATTTAATGTACATGTTGAAGTATCAATACTTAAATTAAGTCTTCCTTAACTTTAAGGAGGCATTGTAATTCTGGGCCCAGATCAACAACATTTAAACCTCATCGTAAGAAAACAGGCCTGCTTCTGCTTATTTGTCATGCAAATGAGCTGCGAGGTTACTAGGCATTTGCTTTCGCTACACAGATCATGATTCCTCTAGTAACTCGTATATGGCTGTGCAGTCCAATTTGTGTCATAACTGTTATGCGATAGAGACAGAAGAAAACTGATGTTTCTCCACATTTTTATCCTGGTTTTATAGTGTAGAGTAGCACCGGGACGCAACCGTGGCCCTACCGGCATGTAACCGTGGCGCAACCGCCAGCTACCGGGACATCACTGTAAACAACCTGGGTAACACCAGGGTATACCGGCCTGAACCGTGGCTCCACCGTGCTGCACTGTAAGTGCTCCGTGGTGAACCGGGGATCAATGGGCGTCTTGCTTTCTCGAGAACCGGGGCTATACCGGGGTAACGTCGGCAAGGTGAGAACGCAATTTATTTTTTATGAAATGTGTCCCGGTGCATCACGGTATACCGGCTGTCCTGCATGGGGATGAACCGTGGCTACATCGGCACAGTGAGAATGGGGCTTTACAATTCATTTGCCCATATATACCGGTAGAAAACTTACTACGACAGAGTTTGTGCCATTCTGTAAACAGTAGAGTAAAAAAGGCATCTCCCTTATTTCAGGTCCAGAAGAGAAAATCTTCAACTTTCGTCCGAGTACAACAAACTCCAGGAATCGTACCGGGAACTGGAGGAACTGAAAGACAAACTCGAAGACAAGCAAACAACATGGATGTCCAACCTGACGGACTCCCAAAAGGAAACCGAGAATACGAAACTGGAGGTGAGATCTGGAGATGTTTCCATAGCAACGAGCTCATTTTATCTCCTACAGGTATCATTCTGAATATGTCATGCTTTGCCGTATCTTGCATGGCCTGCATTGCCGATTATTGGACAGTTCTGTTTGTCTGTGTTAGAGTTCCTGTTTGAACGATTTTATCAGATTTTTTGGCCTTTTATTTTTTGTGTTTTGATTTCAATTAGTGTGGTGCAGTGCAGTTCCTTTATAACTCACTTCAGTATAACATGGCTTTGGATATAACACTGTCATGTTGTGGCTCCCATATTCTTTTTACCCTGGAATTTTACAAAGGAATTGTCACATTATAGCACAGTTCACTTATAACAGTCTGTGCTTATTGACCCCCAAATATAACATTATAAAGGGACTGCTCCATCGCTGGGTCCCATAGCACAATCTGTAGCGAGTCTGTTTGCTGATCCAGGGGTTGTGATGTCCATCCTTGCCCATGCCATACTTTTGCGGAAATTGATCATGAAATATTGTATATGGTCATTCTCCTTTGTCTGATTCAAGAAGGACTGTTGTCAGTTACAAGTGAAAGTATGTGCATGGAGTGCTGGTTAACAGCTTAGTCTAAGCTTGCCCAGGAAAAACAGTGTGGTTAGATCAACTGACCATCCGGACATGACCATAGCTGTTGACTGGGACGTTAAACCATAAGCAAAATAATAAAGGAACTGCACTGTATATTATATAGTAAGGACAAGAGATTTCCTGTATAAGAGATTGTATGTGCATTTATGGGCATGAACAATGTTTAGACTACTTTTCTTTAAAAGAAGATGGTTCCCCTCACTATGTCCGTTGTACACATTATATTTTTCACAAAATATAGATATTTCTGATCCAGAAATTGAGAAAGTATTTTTCTTTAGCTTAGTGCAGATGTCTGAATTGTGTTGTGTCTAATTTCTTGCCTAATTTTTGTCATTTCTTTGCAATTATCTAAGATGAACCTGCTCCTATATTGCATATTTGATTACCATACAAAAATGCATTGGGGTATCTCCTTTAATGAGGCATATAGCTTTAGAGATCTATGTCATAAAAAGTCTTTTTTCATGGTTTTCCTTATGAAGTAAATATTGGCTTGTTTGGTATTTATCGCATATGCGTCAGAGCCTTCATTGCTCTTACACATAAAAAAGACACATAGAAAAAGACCCAGACCCAAAAATAGGCCTGTAGTTTTTACTAGGTAGCTGTGTATACATGCTAAAAATGTCATTTTACACAGATGCGATAAGTACTATTTTATCATATACTGGCGCGTATATAGTTTGCACATTTTCAGCTATAATTTTGAAATCTCTTGTCCACAATACATGTATGAAGTCTGTGCTAGTTATGTATATGTACAACTGCCAGTTTCACCATGATAAGAGCGTGAACATTTTCACAATCCTGAATTCAGGGTTTTGAGGCTGACTTTCCATAGAAAGCTAGCTTAAAAATGCTGAATTAGGCAGTTTATAATAGCTTCTCTGATAAACTTTCAAATTATCTAGTACAATTTTCCATTTAAACTTGTAATAGTCATTTTTGTGGGCATCCTGCAAGGATCAGAGTTTTAAATTTCTTAAGTTGAGGAAGCTTGCACCCATGAGAGCACAATGCACAACCACATCTGATTTCAAGATTGCATTTGTGCAATATCATTATTGATATTCATTGTATGGATGAAAAAAGTGTGGATCCTGATCAGCTGGCTTCATTAGATGCCAGCTGATCTGGATCTATTCAGTTTTCAAAAGACGGTACCTTAAGCTTACAATGTGCTTATGTTAAAGAGTAAATTTTTTTTTCAAATAATTCACCAATATCAATTTTATTTGCGTTTGTGTCCTGTGCCGTCATATTTATATTCAGTCAGCACTTTAGGCATGCAAGTTTGCAACCATTTAGTCATCCTTTTTTGTGTGTGTGTCTGTCAAAATGTACATAAGCATTAACTATTGTTTTGTTATTTATCACTGTGGAAACTTGAGTGTTTTACTGTTATGACCTTGACCTTTGACTTGCCATTATGATCAGCTGTCCTGGTAGTTAGGAATGATCTCTATTGAATTATTTACAAGCTTATTCTTTCTGAGCCATTTCAATTTATTTAAAGCCAGTAAAAAGATTCTTTGTCAAAAGACAGGGTTCCAACAATTAGGGAAAAATGTCTGGCAGTAAAAATTTCCAAGGACTGGGACTGGATGGGTAATCACATGTGCTTTTGTGTTGATACATTGCACAGACTGTTGTTTTCTTCACATAAGTAACTCACATTTTCTCACCTTTTTGGCAACTGTGTCCATCTATCCATATACCACTTTTAAGCTATATTTTTCTGCATCATTTGAAACCATTATGATCTAAAACAGTTTTGTATGTTAGCAAACACTCTGTCACAAAGTTTTCAGCATGATCGTCCGTCCAGTGTTCCTTGGCATTTGTCACTTCTTTTGTGACAGAGTGCTCACCCAAAGTAGAAACTTTTGTGAGTATTCAATAATATGGTATGATTAGATCCAGCTAAAAGTGGTATCCAAAGTGGTGCATGGATTGATGGATACAATTACCAGAACAAAGGGAAAAAACTTTTTACCATTATGAAAAAATACATTTCCGCCATTTTATACATGCAGTGTATCATAACAGAAGCCATGTGAGGGAAAAGTCAGGGAATTTTGGTGTCATGAAATTTATAAAGAATCTGCCAAGTCAGGGAATTTCACAACTTAGCTAAAATATTATCATTCATTGCAGTCTACTGAAAAGTTTAGTTTCCGTAACTTGTAAATTTATTATGGTTTGAAACAAAGTGTTCCTCATAATCCTGGATAATCCTGTTAATAAATAATCCTGCAGGGCATTGGTAATTTTACATGATATAACTGGGCCTTCCAGACTTTATTGCTCAAACTGTGTAGAAGATTCCATCAGTTAAAGGGTTTGTTTTTTTGATAGTACAGGTTTAATCCTTTTCATTCAAGGATACAAGTAAACAGGTACTTAGGCAAACAGTGAAGACCCAGATGAAATGCTGCATAAGGCAGCAGCATTTCATCAGGAAAAGGGTTCATTGTTGCAGACAGGAAGCACTCAGCACATACGAACCTGTCGTCTTCGCTCGGTGCACACTGGGATGGAACCGCCATTTTAATTAAAAGATTTTATGCGATCACTGCTTGTATGACTGAGGGTTTTACATCCAGAAAATATTGACAAATAGAGAAATGGTAAACTTTCTAAAATTGGACTTTTTGCTATTTTTAACAACAAATTCTGCCACTACAGGAGCTCGAGAATTGAACGGGACTAGCGTGATATCGCTAGCTACCCATAATGCAAAGCTCGAAATGCGAGAGATCTATATGAGGTATCGTCAGGTCTCCCGAGAATGGAAAAGGGTTAAAAAAGAGATGTCATTTAGGTTGACAATCATTTAGCCTAAGGTCAGCATCTTTCCTATTTACAGTCCTTAAGAAAATCATGGGTGAAAGTTTTCAGTATTATTTCTGGACCCTTGGTTATAAAACTTTTTCCATGCTCAACTCAGCAGAGCACAAAATTTATACTGCTCATAAATGTTAAAATGACAACATTGTTTTTTGTTTGCATTCTAACATTTATTAGCATGATAAATGCAACATCTGAGAGACTTAAAGCAAGAAACTTCTTCATTTGTCAGTATTTTAGTTTTTATGAGCAGTTGAAATTTCGTTATCAATTGAGTTGAGCATGAAAAAAGTTTTATGACCTAGGGGCCAGAATGCAGCATTTTAAGGTTGACTTTTGATGGAAAGTCATCCTGACAATACTGAATAATTAGGCAGACTTTAAATATCAGTTTATCTAAAAGACAATTGACTAATTAAAGGGGGAGTTCCAAATCTGCCCACGCATGGATTTGGATAATATTTTGTATGTTGAATACATACGGTATAACAACTACAAAAATGAAATTATTTTATTCCTCGAACGCTGTTAGGCCACAGGGGGACACCTTGAAGCACACCCTCTTTGTAGTATATGACCTATTAAATATCGGTCTCAAATCATTAACATTGTTGACTGCTTCATTCTTTGATTGGAATATAAAAGAAGACATTCCAGGGTATACCTTACTACCATTAATGTATATGAGTACATCTAGATAATTTTTTTCTGACCCATCAAAATTTGAATTATCCACAATTTGAACACTAAAGTAAGTGTATATAGGGGATTCAGTCCTAATATTTACCATGTTCCAGTTTTTGTCAACCCATAATATTTTCCGAAAAGTAGGTCAAATACATCCTCTTTATGCATGTAAATTTTCATAAAATTTGGACACCGGTAAAAGTGTTATAATTTGCATGAAATGAGTTCAGTCAGTTTTGATTCATAAGTGATTTCAAATAAAATATTCCAGTTAGGTCTTACAAACCGCAGTTTTTCCACCAGTATTATACTAAAAACGTATTAACTATCACTATTTAGTATCTTCATCCGAATTAGGTCCAGTAATTTGTTGGTGTCAGAAGTTTTAGCTAATAAAATAGAATAAAACTGGCATTTCTGTAAGCAGCACTTGTTAAGTAGCACTCGGTCTAGAACTTAGGTGTACAGGTGGTTGTCCAGCAGGTACCACTTGTAAATTGATCTTCCACTGGTTCCAAAATTATTTTTGGACTGAAGCCAACAGGTGTTTATGCTCTTAATGTCTTTTAGCCAATGAAAAAAAAATAAAAAAGATTGGGATTTATGCTAGGTAATTCATCATCTACATTCTATGTTCCTGCAACACCTAGAATTTCCTCTATCTTATGTCCCTCCAAATCAAATATTGAGGGTAAATTGGTTCAGGACTATGTGCATACTTCTCATTAACTCTCACAAACTTAGTAAAACCAGGTCAAGTGTTTAAGAAATAGTGTACGTTCTCACTATTTTGGTAGGTTTTTTTTCAGAGAACTTGGATTTCACACCAGCTGTCTTTGTATCGGGTAAAGCTTTCCCCATTACATTGATAAAGTGTTGTATTTTCATATTCAGGTCCTTCTGGAATATTTAGTTTCAGCAGAAAGTAGAAGACCATTTAAGCCAGTGCTAGGAGGCACGCGAGCTGCAGCACTTTCCATTTAGTGTCATGCATAGCCTGAGTGAAACTGAGTCTTAAGTTTTAAAATTTTTATAGTTTATTTCTAGTATGAAATAATCTGTTTTCCCACATTATTTAAATAGTATCCTTATTTTGCAGTCCCTTAGTCAATCAATGTGTACATTTTAATGAATGGTTTACCAAATCCTTTTTTAATTGCATTGTATCTTAATTGGTATTGATTATGGTTATTTCTCCTGCATTAAGTTCTATCCGCCAAAACATTTCAAAAGAGTATCTAAAATACTTATCATAAACCCCATTTTAAAATCATTAATATTCCAACAAAAGTTTTAAAACTGCTCTAATAAATAGAAATGGAGTTGATGAAAATAAAAATGATACTTTTTAAGATTATAAATGGATTTTCAAGCATTAAGAAGCACTTAGCGAGTTTATGAATATATACATACTGAACATCTGGCATTAGACGAGGTGAAACAGTCTTTGTGCTGTTATTTCCATCATGGTTATAGAATCACGAATTTGATTCTCAAATGACCTCATAACCATAATGCTGACATACTAAACGCTTTTATAAAACCGGGCATAAATATTTATAATAAATTCAATAATATTTATTCATTTAACAAAAGTCTGACTCATCATTCAAACAAATATATTTCCAGGCCTCAAATCTTGTGAATATTATCCTTATACATTATAGATTGGAAAGGTTGACAGGAACTGTAACACATCATAATGAAAACCCAAACATTGTTGATATAATTTGTACAGCTGAATTTGAGTAAATATTCAAAAGGAAACATTATTTTAACCACTTTATGTGATAGATATGGTAATGTGTGTACCGCACACATAAGCTAGAACTCACAAATTATTCTAATAATTATCAATTTTAGAAATTCTGATTTCTTATAGATGTAAATTGTGCTGCTTTGGGGGCATCACATACTACACAATACCAAATGTTGTAATCAACCACTAAAAAGCGATAAAAAACAAAATACTTATAAGCCAAACAGTCAATTTGCATAATATTATGAAGATCTATGCATCTGCAGAAAAGAACTCTACGTAAATTGAGCATACTGCTGGAAGTTTACATAAAGTCTTGATTTTTACATTCTGCAAAATTTTGACCATTAAAATTGAAATTCAGAAAACTTCATTTTACCGGTTTTATTTTTTCTTCAGATTTTATGATTATAACAAACACATGTGTGGACAAATTTGATATAAATTTCATAGGTTGACAAGAACAGCAACTAGGCAAAATTGACAATTTAAATTGCTGAAAATATTTTCAAAATGTTAAATTTAGGGGTACCTTCAAACAAAATTTGATGTGGACTTGTTCATTTTATACATTGAAATATATGTATGGTACATACATAATTACAAATTACTAGGCATCATGTTGAGAATAAATTAGGCTGAAAAATCAAAAATCTTGTCGCATAGGGCCACTTTTAAATAGGGTGTCCATTTATTTAATTTTAAAATTTAAAATTATTTAAATTTTAACAACTGAAATAGATGAATGGGTAAATATCTCACAAATGGAACACACATGTAATAGACAATCTTTCTACAAAATTCTATCAACTTCTGTGCGTGGGCAGAACCCTATGTAAATTCCATATAGGGTGGAACTCCCCCTTTACAGTTATTGATATTTTGTAGACATACTGCAAGTTAAAAGGTTTTAATGTCTTAAAGTTCAGGATTTTGGAATTTTTTAACTTTTTTCCCATGGGAAATGGTATTTAGCAGATGTGTGTAGTCATACTGCATAGCTAGCAAGTAGGGCTTGCTTTCTAGTTTTTGATCTGATATTCTTGTAATTTGTTATAAAAAAATTTTACGCTCAACTTACATGTGCATGAAATTTGAAATCTTCATGAATATTGAAATACTAAATAATTGGACAAGGTTTTTTTTTTCAGACAGTATCATTTGTCCTGGTTATGAATTTTAAAATGCCAACAATTGATGGCATTTTAAAATTTATGGCCACAACAAATTTTATGCCCACTTGAGGTGAGCATGAAAAAAAGTTTTATAACCTTGTGACCAAATGAAAGTCAAATGAAAGTATTTGTGCCATGTAAAGGATTTGCTTTTGTTTGGTTTGATGTTTTACATCCAAGTCAACAATTTTTCAGTCATTTTAGGAGGTTTCCTGTATGGTTACCAGTACTTAGCAGTCAGGATAAAGTGTCTTGCTGAAGGATACAACACAGTGCCTTTATTAAAACTAGTGAGACTCAAACCAGGGACCTCTATCTCAAGTCAAGCTCTCGATCACGAGTCAAGTTCTCTGCCACTGAGCCAGTGCACAAGCTATTGTTACTTGTCACATAGGCAAACACACATTCTTATCAGAGCCTTGGCTGCTCGCATATGCAGAATACAGAAGTAGGGAAGGCTTAACCCTTTACTCCATGATAATGCCTTTTGAGACCTTTGAAATACTATGTATTCGGAAATATTATGGGAAATGGAGCATTTGCTCCAAAGGAGCAAATGCTCCATTTTCCATAATATATTCAAAAGTATTCAAAACTTTCAATAAACTTTTCTTGATTTTTTTTTCAATGTTGTCTAAAAATAGAAAATGTCATGATCTAAAAATAACCTATGCTGTGCCCACAGGCTGATATGGGTGTCCCCAGTTCATAGGGTATGATATGAAAATTGCCATGTAATAATCTTTATTTATTGCATATTTTGCAAAACCATACTTTAAATATCAAGCCTGACCTATGCAGTAGGACAAGAAATCTTACACTATAACCTTGATTTACTTTAATACTTTTAGTATTTGAGCAACTAAGACTCTGGCCAGAAAGTGTGAATGTGCAGGTTTAGTGTTTGAGCAACTAAGACTGGCCAGAAAGTGTGAATGTGCAGGCTAGTCTGAGCCTTCGCTGTTCACCTTTGTGTTAATTACCAAATTGACATGTGCCAGATTGTATGTTTTAAAAATTTGCACACTAGTTATCTGACAAAATTGACTTGGATAAATGATTGTCAACCTAAATGAAAAATGTACAGACCCAGATCAGACTGCTTTACAATTTTTACAGTCAAACTTTTAACCCTTTGTATTCTAGAAATCTGTAAATGATTACATACTTTAGCAAACAGGAAAGACCCTGATGAAATGTCACAATATGCAACCTTTCATCAGGGCCTGCAATCTTTGCTGAGGCCATTGAAATCTTCAGCAATCTAAATAGGCTTTATTGATTGGACCCATCAGTATATACAACGAGCCGTGACATGAGATTTCCAACAATGTGGTATGTGCAATTAGCAAAGGCTCAGACCAGCCTGCGCATATGTGCAGACTGATAAGAGCCTTTGCTAGTCGCTTAAATATTCTAAAACTGTTAAGCCACTGACATAACGTCATTTGGAGATTCTAAGCTTAATAGGAGGCTGCACAGACCCGTCTGAGTCTACACTTGTCAAAATGCCACATTGTTGGAAATCACATGTCGCACCTCAAATGAAGGCCACTAGTGTTTCCCTGGTGGGCTGATAAAGGCATGAGACTGTATACTTGCTGAGATTGTATCTAGCTTTATGGAAAAGTTAATTGGTCCAAAAACAGTTCAAAATTGTCGAATATTTATTATACTATGCATTCTGATTTGTTTGCAGTTGGAGACGGCCAAAGAGGAAATCAGCACACTAAAGAAGAAGTGCGAGGATTGTGAGCAAGAAATTACACGTCTCAAGTCTGATCTTCAGAGATTATCTGGAGATTATGGTAGAGTAGCCACTAGGAGTAGAATTGTGAGTATTACACTATCAAGTTGCTGGTGGTTTGACCGACTTTCTTAAGAGACACTTCTGAACCACGCCCAGAATGTCACTCAAAAGTCACTGATAGTGTATACCTGACCCATGCAACGACTTAGCATATGACACAGTCTCACAAACAAAATCACACATGTACAATCTCCCACAATTAATCTGAGGTTTACCTTACAATCAGTGGATCGATACATACATGTTTAACTCTTTGCATACTGAGTAATTTTTCATGCTTTTTGTCGTCTGCAGATTTTTTTTTCAAAATAATCTTTTTCAAAAAAATCTTTCAGGAATACCATCAGAGTGTCAAACAGTTTGGATCAAGATCAGACCTAACATTTTGTCTGGCCTGATCTGGGTCCAAACTGTTTGCAAAGGTTATTTGCAGATGACACTAGTAGGCAAAGAGTTAATAAACAGATTGTGTCTGCAGTATAAGATCACATGCACTGCATAATGCTGCATGTGATCAGGTTCTGTACTGTGTAGATAAAAAAGATCAATCTCAGGGACTGAATGCAGCCAATATTGCATTCCAACCAGAACCCTTAAAATATATGGTGGATTATCCAAAGTTTTTTGTATAAGTTTGAATGTAAGATACTTTCTGTGTACATAGGGTTAACATTAAAGCCAATTAATGCTATTACATGTAGTATAATTGGCAATGAAATTTTTATGAACCAAATATTTGGCCTCAAATTGATTAAAAGCATAACTTGATATACTAAACATGAGCTGAATAGTGCTGACTAGGCTGTAAAACCACATGGCAAACAAAGTATATACATCTATATTATGTCCAATTTGAATTTCATTATTTTGCAATATTTTCAGCCAAGACCTATCAAGAAGTGGTACCATAATATAGCTAAACTGAGCCTTACATTGGATAAGTGGTCTTAGTTCTAAACACAATCAAGCATTAGTAACCAATGTAGTCATATGAAGGGAAAACGCTCATAATTCAGAGGTTCATGATAACATGAAAGCCATAGAGCGTAAGATTGTAATTATTTTCTTAGCCATCAATTTAAGCATGTACGTGTTTTGGGTGCTCAAAAGAACCATCTGAGACAGTTCTTTTTAGGACCCACAATATATGTTTTGGTTGAGAAATAAGAAATATAATTTTCAATTACGCTCTCTTATCTAGAGGCCTGATAAAGAGAAATATGGAGGATAAATACTTTGCCTGTGTTGACCTAATGACCACTTCTCATCAATTAAGGCAACTCTTTCTCAAACTGTATGAATATAAGCATGTTCATTTCAACTCTCATGATTACGTTCTACAAAGTTAATGCAAACTGTGATTGTGGTTGTAAACCTGACATGTGAGTCACAACTTGTGAATATGTCATTATCAGCACATGTTGGCATTGGAAGCCTAGATAAATGACACTTTTCTTATGCACAGGGCTGATATAAGATTGCAAAGAAGAAAAGTGAAATACACATCATTAAGTCTAGCCAAAAAGCTCAATTTGACCTTGTCGGCTTGCAGTTGGCCCAAAATGAATGCTTTGTTCTCACATGTGTCTTATGTAATATTGTCAACCTTGCTCTAACCTGTACAGTTACAGGCATGCAAGCTTCTGTCTGTCCATATGTCTGTCTTTCCATTAGTGTAAAGTCTAGCATTCATACTAGAAATAAACCTTATTGCTCATAAACAATATGAATTTAAGTATTCATATTTGATATACAGATGCTCTCATACTGGAGCTATGTTTCACCTTGATCTGACCTTTTTACCATTAAAGTGACACCTATATTTTGCAGCAGACGACAATTTAAAATTTTGCTGCTTTTTCAAAAATAACGAATAAGGCATGATATTTCATGAGAATCCTCTGCTGGCAGACGATTCTCATGAAATATCATACCTTATTTTTTTCGAAAATTGGGAAAGATGTCTTAAAATTTGTTGTCTGCTACAGTTATGATTGGCGCTTTAAGGGTTAATTTGTGGCGTATGAGACTTGGAACACAAAGTCAGCATCATCTACTCTTAGGTTTAGTCAATGTCATCCCAGTTGATAATCACATTCCTCAGGATGGCTATCACCCGCTCAGGGAATCTATTATTTGTATAATTTCACCAAGATTGTCAAATCACCTGGGGCAACGCACAGGAATATCTGCACTGTTCTTTTAATGAGCAAGCAAAAGCAGTATATTTTTTTATATGTATACTGCTATAACCAAAGACATCCTTAATGACACTTGATGGAAGTATTTAAAAATGAGAGTATAAATGTTTTCATTTCTAATGTTAACTCTTTCATCCTAGCTGCATGTTACTGAACTGTTTACAATGTGAATATATCTCTTCTCACTGAATACTGGTAGAAAATAAAAATTATTATTAGGAAGATGGCAAGTTAAGTAAAGGTTGATACCAGAGTGAATAGCATTCATTGTGAAGCTGAAGATTTTAAGCACAGACTGTTTGTCCACCCAAAATGAGGTTAGCAATAAGGAATAAGACAGTGCACTGGATTTTGGTACTTAGAGCATTTTCGTAATGTCACACATAAGCATGCATACACAGCTATCTACATGTAGTAGGGTTAGAGGCCTAAACTTGAGCATGGGCCTTCATCTACATCCCTACTTTGTGCAATGGCTTTGGCAAGAATGTGTGGATGGGCAGGCTCCTCTGAGTCTCTGCTGTTGGCATATGTGATAAGTACCAAAATTTTATGAGCTGGCTGGAATAAACATCTTTTCTAAATAAGAATGAGTTTAAGTTATCGATAAATTGATTTCCAGAAAAAAATCTTTAAAAATCATCTAGAACAGAATCAATCCCAACATCATAGCTTATATTTATGGTGTGTATGAAGAAACTTTGTGGATCCTAATCAGTAACAAAGCCACTGATCTAGATATACTGATTCAAAATAGGGAATAGAATTTCAAAAAGTTATGAGCATGTTACGCTTATTATGTTGATTACACGCTTATTATGTTGATTACTGTATATATATACAGTAATACCTGTGTAAAAGGCCACTCTCAAAAAGACGGAAAATTGGTTTTCAAGACCAATTTATCCCTTAATGCAGGTCAAAAGTATTGCATAAAGCTACAAGGGGAGCATTCTGCAATACCTTCGACCTTCATTAAGCAACCATTTGTCATTTTGATCTTTCTTTTGTCTATTTTTGAGTGGTTGTTTTACACAGGTTTTACTGTATGTTGACCCTTAAAGTGCCAAGAAAAAATGCATCTGAAAATGTTGTCTGCTGAAGTCGTCTGCTGCAAATAATTGCCTAACATTACTGACATATTAAGTTAGGAAGCAAACAGTGTGGACCCAGAACAGACTGCTCCTATAGGAGCAGTCTGATCTGGGTCCACACTGTTTGCTCTAGAGGCTTCTTAAACATTTCAGCAGAGAAGAAAAGCAGACAACTTTTGTTGCGATTGGCGCATTAAGGGTTAAATTGGTTTTCAAGACCAATTATCGCTTAATGCAGGTCAAAAGTATTGCAGAGTTCTGCAATACTTTTGACCTTCATTAAGCTACCATTTGTCATTAAGATCTTTGTTTTGTCTATTTTTGAGTGTGTTTTTTTGCAATTATTTTTTCTTCCATTTTAGATCTCATTTTGTTCGAGTATACCTCTGCTGATGTTGCTATTTGCTATATTATTAGCATTATACCCAGCCCTAGAGCAGCTAACTGCTACAGCTACCTAGCAATAATATCCCACAGTTCCTTGTGTTACAAAACAACCAATCAGGGTCCAAGATGTAAAGGTGCAACCAACCAGAGACACTTTTACAAATGAGGTGACTGGTCATGTGATTATATACATCCAATAGGTATCACTGTTACAAAACTGACCAGGAAAGCACTGGGCCAAGTGAAAGGCCATGGGAATGGTAACCAGAAAGTGTGGGAAGGAGGAGTTTTCAAGTTGGCTATTGAGCTTATATTAGGTGCTTCGTCATCACTCCATTAATTCAACCAATGACCATTTATTACTACCCCTTTGCACTCAGAATAGTGAAAACTCCTTGAAATAAGGGTTTTTCTGAGTGCAAAAGAAACAAACAAACATCCAGACATGTTAAGTTGCACAATCATTCTGTTTTTGTTTTGTATTTGGCAGCTGTGAATAGTGTATGGATATAAATTCAATGCCACAGATATTTAAAACACCAACGTTTAGCTTTTTGAAAAGCCACAAACTTGTTACCTGGCTTGCCTTAACCTTAAAAAGGCTGACCAAGTGTGTAAGTGAATTCTGCCAGAATCAAATGGATGACATGCAGATGAAAAATCAATACTGTGTGTGCTTAGTTATGAAATTGTGTCACCTTTATAAAAAGAAGCTTTACTTCATGACAAAACATTGTGATAGCTGGCTAGAATTGCTTGATACCGTTGATGCTCGCTATTAAGTTTTGGGGCATGTCATGTCTCACTGATTTTTTCTCAGCAACTTAACATGTCTGAAGTATTCAAATAAGCTGTCTTTAAAAATTCAAAGCCATGCACTAAATATGTAAATTATTAAACTTCAGCAATGAGTTGAAAGAAATATAATATGAAACAAATACAAAAAGTCACATTCTGTGTGACTGAAACGCTATAACATATTGATGACAGATCTGATTTTATTGAAAAATTGTTAAAATATTAACAATAGATTATTAGGACACTTACTAGAGTGAGTAATGTGCCGGTGATTAACAGATATAAAGAGTAGTAACTCTCTATCAATTAAAAAAAATAAATAGACTATAAATACATGAAAAGCGTGAATAGTGCTATTGATTCAACTCTTCCAGTGCTGATGTTCTGAAATGGAATCTTCCAGTTGTTGATTTGGACTATTCTATCCTAGTTATCAACAAATAATTTGCTGAAGGAAGCAATCAAATAGTCCCAGATCAGACTGCTCCTTGGAGCAGTCTGATCTGGGACTATTTTGCTTGCACATGTTTAAATATGTCTGAGTAATTTGGTACTGACACTTATAGAGTTAAGGGTTATTTTTAGTGTTTTTCCATCTAGAAAAGATCTGTTTTTTGTTCATTATATATCAAAAATGATTGTTTGGTACATATATAACAAGTTTGTTATGAGAGATTGCTGTGAACATTGTGTTATATTTTGGCTTTCCAATTTTCTTATGTCTCATATTGCTAGTGGCCACAAAACATGATTTGCGTATATGTATGTGGACGTATATGCCATGTTAATAGATTAAGGTACACAACATCCTTCTATGATGGAAATTACCATATTTGATAGAGAATGTGAGATTTACAAGGGCATGAGGAATTTTCTAAAGAATAATCCAATGGCCATATAAACATAATTTTTGAGCGACAAAATTGTGTACATTTTCTTATCCATCAGTTTAACATATGAGCTGTGACATGTGATTACCAGCAATGTGGCATTTTGACAGGTGTAGACTCAGACAAGCATGTGCAGCCTACTTTTAAGCTTAGAAACTCCAAAGGATGTTCAGTCAGTAGCTGAACACTCATAGAATATTCAGTCGACAAGCAAAGGCTCTGATCAGACTGCGCGTATGTGCAGGCTGATCTGAAGCTCTGCTGTTCGCACATACCATATTGTTGGAAATCACATGTCACGGCTGATATTACGCTATGCCACGAAACGTGATTTGTGTATATGTATGTGGACGTATATGCCATGTTAATAGATTAAGGTACACAATTTCCTTCTATGATGGAAATTACCATATTTGATAGAGAATGTTAGATTTACAAGGGCATGAGGAATTTTCTAAAAGAAAAAATAATTCAATGGCCATACATCCATTTAAACATAATTTTGAGCGAGAAATTGTGTATACTTTCTTATCCATCAGTTTGGATGGTCAAAAGAAAAAAAAACATTTCAATGAGACATTTTTTGTGTACCCTTTGTTTTGATTGAGAAATAAGAACTTAAGCTCTTTTACTTACACTCTTTTATCTTAACGCCTGTTTTGGCCCTAGCATTTCATGTGAAAAAGAAAAACATGGTTTATCTTAGATTTAATGAATTCAAAATTTAGCACGATTTTCAAAACCTGAATTATTTTTACCATTTATAGATACATGATGTCAAAGTGATCATCTCTTTTTCATGTAATTTGACAGCGTTGTCCAATACTGACAAGTAGCAGGAAAATATTAATCATGTCCATGTAGTTGTTATATTCAGTATCAAAAGACAAGCTCCATATTAAAGAAAACTGTGAAACATTGTCTGTAGTTGTGTAACTTCTGCTTGAGCTCATATCTATGAATTTCAGCGCAGTGGCTCAGATGTAGAGTGCTTGACTTGACACCGACGGGCCGCTGGTTCGAAACTCACCGGCATCACTGTGTTGCTTTCCTTGAGCAAGACACATTAATCCAAGCTTAGTACTGGTTCTACCAGGAAGACCTGTCCCAAAGTATCTGAAAGATTTTTGACAGGGACGTAAAGAATCAAATCAAACAAAAAATCTATGGATTGAGTTTGATGCAGTTTTGTAGATTATTGTTGGAAAAACAGTTTTGTAGAACATGTATGTGTCATAAATGTATGTGTACCATATATGCAGAGCCAGTAATGAAAAAAAAAATGTTTAAAAAATCCAGGGCTTGTATGTCTCTCTGTATCTTGTTTATTGAAGAACTGCATCTTGAATCACAACATTTAACCAGGATATGACATTTTGGTAAACCGTTTTCCCGCCATTCGCAACAAATATCTTCTGCTCTATTGTCTGCTCATGTACTTCGGGTGCCTATATTGCAAACAAAATGGACCCAGATCAGACTGCTCCTGAGGGAGCAGTCTGATCTGGGTCCATAGTGTTTGCTTGCATGGTAAAAGTATTCTAGAGTGCATTTTAATATATGCAGCAGACGAAATAAGCAGACAACATTTTCAGGACATAAAATATTGGCAGGTTAAGGGTGTATGAAGCATGTGAATTGATATTTTTTCTTATTTCTCTAAGAAGACTTATGCGGAGCGCATTGGCTCAGTTGGTAGAGCGCTAGACTGGGGATCATATGGTTGTTAGTTTGAGCCTCCCTGCCAGTGGAGTCACTGTGTTGTGTCCTTGAGCATGACACTTTATCTGCTGCTTAGTACTGGTTCAACCCAGAAAACCCCGTCCTGACATGACTGAAAAGTTGTTGACTGGGATGTAAAGAATCAAACCAAACAAGTAAAATAAGAAGACATATGTTGTGGGTATTATTTTTTGACGCCAACAGATTGATTTCCGCAGCAAAGATATTTATGGAGAAATGAGAGAGATATTTCAATACTGTGGTTCAAGTCTCAATCAAGATACAATTTTGCTTGCCAACAGACGAGTGCTTATGGTGGTTTTCCACTTTTGAGTCACCCACCCACCTTCTTTTTTGAGCTGTTAAATTCAGTGATCTAATCATGAAAGTGTTACAACCCACCAAAAATAATGCCAGCTCATCTGCTGTTTTGTTGTCTGTTGATTTTTTTTCAAAATAAAATTCTGGACTAATACCATCAGAGTGCAAACAGTTTGGATCCAGATCAGGCTGATACTTTGTCCGGCCTAATCTGGGTCCAAACTTGTTTGCAAAGGGTATTAGCTGATGATAAAAGTCCCCTATAAAGAGTAAAGATAATGCTTGTTGATTTTTTTTTCAAATTAGCAGAATTTTTTTTTTATAAAGCTCCGTTTGTTATATTGCTCTAATATTTTCTAAAAAATGAACAATTATTATTAAAATATATATTTATATCTTGGCAACCATTGTTTTAAGTAAATCGGCTCTTTTTGTTTTGAGTTTGTGTTCAGATTTTTTACTTGTTTTTATACTATGTATGTGTACATTTGTATGTGAGTGAGTCCATTTATTTATATCGTTCCATTTTTGTCTTCATTTTGGCTAATGCCAGAGAAAAAAACTACTACCTTACCTACTATGTTTGAGATAGCATTTGTAATATTTTGCTTAATAATTCTGATTAAATGTGGAGTCATATTGAAAATGATCAGAACTTGTTTGAAACAGAGTTCCCACAAGCTCTGGAAATCATGGAAAACCTGGAAAATTACTAAAAAAAAGTTCCATGCATGGAAAAATCATGGAATTTGAAATCAGAGAAAAAATCATGAAATTTTGTGAAATAATTCAACGAAACCACCAGTAGCCAGAAAACTAGCTGTTGGACGCGCAAGTGTCCGGCAGCTACTTTTCTGGCTGCAGGTGGTTTCAAGTTTTGATTGTTTCAAAATGCATGCATGGTCTACATGCATGCTGTTGTTGCTGCATTCCGCATTTATGCTCAGCCTGATGAAGATGTTGCTAAAACGAGAGGTTGGAGGCCCTGCACTTAATAGTGATGGAAATTACATTGTTGATCATGAAAACTCATGGAAATATCATGAAATTATGTTTGAATTTCTGTGGGAACCCTGTTTAAAACGCTTTATTCATGTCCTGTATACTGCAAATGAGTTTGGGAAAGCATTATGCTTGGTGGATCATACTTAACTCTTTGCCTACTGGGTAATTTTTCATGTTTTTTTGTCATGTGCTGTTTTTTTTTCAACATCATCTTTTTCGAAAAATTCCTACAGGAATACCATCAGAATGTCAAACAGTATGGATCCAGTTCAGGCTCTACATTTTGTAGGACCTGATCAGGTTTCAAAATGTTTTCAAAAATTATCAGCAGACGAAGCTGGTAGGCAAAGAGTTAAAGACTTGTTTTGAGATCTTAAGTTTCTCACCTATGGTACACTATGAACAACCAGCTTTCGATTTCGCGTGTGAGAACTAAGACTATTCGCTAAGGTTACTGGGTTTGGCTTTCCCCACCCTCATAAACTCTGCCTGCTAGTGGCGACTTCTGCTGATAGCCTTTGCAAACAGAATGTCAGTCCTGATCTAGATCCAAACCGTTTGACACTTTGATAGTGTTTGTGGTAGAATTGTTTGAAAAAGTTAATTTTGAAAAAAGTGAGCAGACAGCAAAAAAAAATGTGAAAAATACGTAAATGTGCCATTTTTGTCAAATGTGAATATTTGCTAGCCATAGGTTTAGATAGACAAAATTTTTGAGCTTAAAATTGTAAATATTTTCTAATCCATCAGTTTGAACATATGTTTTGGGTACTCAAAAGAACAGTCTCATAGAGACGGTTCTTTTGAGTACCCACAACATAAGTTTTGGTTGCGAAATAAGAAAATTAATTTTTTGGTACGGAATCTTATCTTAAGGCCTGGCTAGCACATAAGATTTTGGTACTTATCAAATCTGCAAACTGCCAAGGCTTAAAATCGACTGCACATTCATGTAGTCACATCAGAGTGAAAGCTGCTTCCATACACATAATATGGATGTACAGTAAAACCTGTGTAAAACAGCCACTCTCAAAACGACCAAAAATGTCTTCAAGACCATTTATCACTTAATGCAGGTCAAAAGTATTGCAGAATGCTCCAAGGGGATCATTCTGCAATACTTTTGACCTTCATGTCATTAAGATCTTTGTTTTATCTTTTTTTGAGTGGCCGTTTTACACAGGTTTTACTGTAGATGAAGGCCAAAGACCAAAATTATTGTCTTCTAGCCCCACTAGATAGCTCTTTATGCACAATAACCCTTTACCTGTTAATGTCATCTGCTTATAAACTTTCCAAACTATTTGTATCAAGATCAGGCCTTGAGGTTATAAAACTTTTTCATGCTCAACTCAGCAGAGCAGGAAATTTTAACTGCTCATAAAAACTAAAATTATCGACTACTGAATAAGTTTCTTGCTTTAAGTCTCTCAGATGTTGTATTTATCATGCTAATAAATGTTAAAATGCCAACAATTGTTGGCATTTTAACATTTATGAGCAGGATAAATTTCGTGCTCAGCTGAGTTGAGTATGTAAAAAGTTTTATTACCTCGAGGCCAGGCCTGACAAAATGTCTTGACTCGATCTAGATCAAAAGAGACGATCACCGATAGTGGGAAAAGGGATAAGGTAGTGTACAGTTTTTTCTCCCTTTGGCATATACTTGTTCATTATTGAATTATTTATTTCCTGAACAGTTCCATATATTGCGGATTAATTGTGTTGTAAAAATAAGGAGTAAAGTATCGTACAGCATAGCAATAAAAAGTTTTTCTTTCATTACATACAGATTGCATTTTGTGGCAACTATTATACAACTGTTTAAAGGGAGTGCAGTGACTCAGTGATGGGTCGCGGGTTCCTGCCCTACCCAGGGGACAAAAATATTTCAAATTGCACTTGTCCTGCAGGACAAGTGACTTACAATTTTCACTTGTCCTGCAAACACATGCACTTGTCCTTCAAAAGCGTATGCAATAAAGAACATAAGGGAGTAATATGATTTACGCAAGACAAGTGCTTTGGGAAGAATTACTCGTCTTTTCTAGATTTCACTCATAATTACGAGCGGACAAGTGGAATTTGTGTCCCCTGCCACCGGTGTCACTGCGTTGTGCTCTTGAGCAAGACACATTAATCCTTGCTTAGTACTACTGGTTCAACCCAGGAAGACCCATCCCGGCATAACTGAAATATTGTTGACTGGGACATAACGAATCAAATCAAAAAAAAAAAAAAACTGTTTAAAACTGCATTAGACAAAGATCAGAATATATTATTCCAACCTAATTTTAGTAGATAATGTTTATTTATATGATTAACTTAATTATCATGTGACGTCACATGGAAAGCAGTGGCAGTTGTCCAAAAGCATTTTTTTCTTGTGATAAGACTAATATTCTTTATTGAGATATGCCCACTGAACACGACATTAATCTTTTTATACCCCCTGCAAACTTTGTTTGTAGGGGGTATACTGTTTTCACGTTGTCCATCCGTGCGTGCGTCCGTGCGTGCGTCCGTCCGTCTGTCGTTTCCTTAATATCTTGAAGAGTCTTTGCTGGATTTTCATTAAACCTTGCAAACATGTCCATATATGCAAGACAAATATTTTAGACAAAAAAGTAAGGGCTAGGGGCCAATTCTATCAGAGTTATTTCCCTTTGTAGTTCTAAATGGCTTTTAATATAGGGTTTTATGCTTATGCTATTATAGGCCATACATGGGCCCATCAACTCCTACCACAGCTTTTGATGGAACAATTTGATACTTTTCCTATACAATGTAAGCACATTGAACATATGCATGAAGGAGTTTGGTTCAGAAAAAATAATTTTTGACAAAATGACAGCTGTGAGAACGTAGACAATATTTCCCTAATAGGGCTTTTGTATATGCATAGATGGTGCCTTTATGGGCCGATCAACTCCTACCACAGCTTTTGATGGAGCAATTTGATACTTTTCCTATACAATGTAGACACATTGAACATATGCATGTAGGAGTTTGGTTTAGAAAAAAATAATTTTTGACAAAATGACAGCTGTGAGAACTTAGACAATATTTCCCTAATAGGGCTTTTGTATATGCATAGATGGTGCCTTTATGGGCCGATCAACTCCTACTACTGCTTATGATGGAGCACTTTGATACTTTTCCTATACAATGTAAGCACATTGAACATATCCATGAAGGAGTTTGGTTCAGAAAAAATAATTTTTGACAAAATGACAGCTGTGAGAATGTAGACAATATTTCCCTAATAGGGCTTTTGTATATGCATAGATGGTGCCTTTATGGGCCGATCAACTCCTACTACAGCTTTTGATGGAGCAATTTGATACTTTTCCTATACAATGTAGACACATTGAACATATGCATGTAGGAGTTTGGTTTAGAAAAAATAATTTTTGACAAAATGACAGCTGTGAGAACTTAGACAATATTTCCCTAATAGGGCTTTTGTATATGCATAGATGGTGCCTTTATGGGCCGATCAACTCCTACCACAGCTTATGATGGAGCACTTTGATACTTTGCTGATACAATGTAAGCACATTGAACATATGCATGAAGGAGTTTGATTCAGAAAAAATAATTTTTGACAAAATGACAGCTGTGAGAACTTAGACAATTTTTCCCTAATATGGCATTTGTATATGCATAGATGGTGCCTTAATAGGCCAATCAACTTCTACCACAGCTTTTAATGGAGCAATTTGATACTTTGCCGATACAATGTAGACACATTGAACATATGCATGAAGGAGTGTTATAATTTTTGTTTGCACATATTATACTGAAATCTTCTTTTCAAAACTAAAGTCTGCTGGTTTGAACTATAACTTGACAAGTTTTTCTCTGAATCTTACTGTGCGGGGGGTATCTAATAAGCATTGCTTATTGACTTTTTTCATTTTCTCTAGTATTGCAATTTGTCAGTTGAAATGCCATAACCCTTTCCTTCATGAATATTCATGCTAGGCTCCACCCATTATGAACAATTATATAAATAAACTTTCATGTTGGTACATAGAACAAAGAAATTACTTGTCAGGTCCGCAAGTGTAGGATCAGATATCATATTTCCATAAGCAAACAGAGTAGACCCTGATCAGGCAGCTCTTAAAAGAGCTGCCTGATCAGGGTCTGCTCTGTTTGTCAAAGCGTTAAAAGGAGTCTCTATGAGGTAAAGGGATAAATGATGGGATGAAGTGCCTACAGCAGCTATTGCATGTACATTTCGGCTGTGCTTCCAAGCTATGTTTAGCAATTGCTCTTGTGCGCAAACCATGCTTATTTCACAACAGCTCATCTATTTATAATCATCATGATAGATACCTCTCCATTACTCTTTCTGTGCTTAGGTACTGACATTTGAGTGAGCCAGGTTTTATCACGAGAAAGCCTGCCTGAGGTTTGTCACCAAAATAACATTCAATCTTGCTCGATACAGCTACAATGACTGGGAGAGCAGTTGCTCAGTGGTAGAGTGCTTGACTTGAGACTGAAGGGCCCCGGGTTTGAGCCTCACTGGCGTCACTGCTTTGTGGTCCTTGAGCAAGACACATTTATCCTAGCTTAGTACTGGTTCAACCCAGGAAGACCAGTCCCTATGTAACTGAAATATTGTTGATGGGACGTAAAGAATTAAATCAAACAAAAAGCTACAATGACTAGCTGGAGTTTTGAAATTTGAATATTTTTATACCCCCCGCAAACTTTGTTTGTAGGGGGTATACTGTTTTCACGTTGTCCGTCCGTCCGTCCGTGTGTCCGTCCGTCCGTCCGTCCGTAACGCTTTGTTTCCTTAATAACTCAAAGAGTCATTGCTGGATTTTCATCAAACCTTGCAAACATGTTCATATATGCAAGACAAATACTTTAGACAAAAAAGTAAGGGCTAGGGGCCAATTCTATTAGAGTTATTTCCCTTTGTAGTTCTAAATGGGTTTATATATAGTGTTTTATGCTTATGCTATTATAGGCCATACACAGGCCGATCAACTCCTACCACAGCTGTTGATGGAACAATTTGATACTTTTCTTATACAATGTAGACACATTGAACATATGCATGAAGGAGTTTAGTTCAGAAAAAAATATTTTTTGACAAAATGACAGCTGTGAGAACTTAGACAATTTTTCCCTAATAAGGCTTTTGTATAAGCATAGATGGTGCCTTCATGGGCCGATCAACTCCTACCACAGCTTTTGATGGAACAATTTGATACTATTGTTATACAATGTAGACACATTGAACATATGCATGAAGGAGTTTAGTTCAGAAAAAAATATTTTTTGACAAAATGACAGCTGTGAGAACTTAGACAATTTTTCCCTAATAAGGCTTTTGTATATGCATAGATGGTGCCTTCATGGGCCGATCAACTCCTACCACATCTTTTGATGGAACAATTTGATGCTTTCCCTATACAATGTAAACACATTGAACATATGCATGAAGGAGTTTTGTTCAGAAAAAAATAATTTTTGACGAAATGACAGCTGTGAGAACTTAGACAATTTTTCTCTTATTAGGCTTTTGAATATGCATAGATGGTGCCTTCATAGGCCGATTAACTCCTACTACAGCTTTTGATGGAACAATTTGATACTTTGCTGATACAATGTAGACACATTGAACATATGAATGAAGGAGTTTGGTTCAGAAAAAGTAATTTTGACAAAATGACAGCTGTGAGAACTTAGACAATTATTCCCTTATATGGCTTTGTATTTGCATTGATAAGTGCCTTTATGGGCCGATCAACTCCTACCACAGCTTTTGATGGAGCAATTTGATACTTTGTCAATACAATGTAGACACAATGAACATATGCATGAAGGAGTTTATAAGTTTTGTTGAATTTAGACAATTATTCCCTTGTATGGCTTTTGTATATGCATGGATAGTGCCTTTAATGGCCGATCAACTCCTACTACAGCTTTTGATGGAGCAATTTGATACTTTGCCGATACAATGTAGACACATTGAACATATGCATGAAGGAGTTTATAATTTTTGTTTGCACAGATTCTACTGAAATATTCTTATCAAAACTAAGGTCTCCTTGTTCGAACTATAAATTGCCAAGTTTTTTCACTGACTCTTACTGTGCGGGGGGTATCTAATAAGCATTGCTTATTGACTTTTTTCATTTCATCTGTATTGATTTAGCCAAATTATCTCTGATTTAATTTCAGTTTGTCGTAAGCCCATTGACCATTTTAAACTTAAAAGTGTTGATACTTTGTTAGAATTCTGCAAGTTTTTAAGATTTGACTATCTAAAATTCAGGATTTTGGAAGTTTTGAACTCTCACCCATGTACATTTAAACACCTCATTGGGTAAAAATAATGATCTAATTCCAAATTTAGGATCAATACAGTTAGAAAATAAGGTGTCCAGAAACCTAGGCAAAACCACAATGGGTTTTCTTGTGGCATGGCTCAATTATCATAGGTCCAAGTTTGTTGTATAGTAGCCTAAAAATGGGTAATTCAATGTGCTAACGTTTTTCACCATTTTGGTTAGTACATGAGGTGCTGGTACTTATCACATATGGCTAAATCATTCTTTCTCTTAACCTGGTAGTGTCCTCTGCTGATAATCTTTGCAATCGGTTTGGACCCAGATTAGGCCCGACATAACGTCGGGCCTGATCTGGATCCATACTGTTTGCCACTCTGATGGTATTCCTGAATCAATTTATTGAAATATTAAAATTTTATTGAAAATCAGCATACGACCAAAAAATTATCAGGGTTTACTAACAACAAAGGTGCAAGCTAAAAATCTAATATGGGCCTCGAGGCAAGCGAACCTGTTTCCAGGGTTTGCTAACAACAAAGGCGCAGACCAGCCTGCGCATCGGCGCAGCATGATCAGCACCTTTGTTATTGGCTTTTTGGAAAATATCATATTTAAAATTGCCACAAGCGAAATTTAAATTTTCTAGCTAGTCACTGTAACTGAAGAGTTTGAGTCTTTGTCGGAAACCCGGAAGACAGGTTTTGTCGCTTGGAGGCCCCATATTTGCTCCGAGTTGTCTTCTACTTCCATGCAAGCCAAGACTGGGCATTTGCACAGTCTGGCCTGAGACTTTGCTACTTGCCCATGAGGAAAGGGCCATAATCCCATATGCTGCCTAATCTCCCTTTGCTGCTAGACTGTGTTGTAAGTGCCGAAATCTGATGTGCTGGCTAATTTTAATTTGTGTAAATGATGTTCCCATTTTTTCCGTTGATTTGATAAATATTATTAGAAATTATATATACATACTTTTCGTTCTATAGTAATAAGTGCAGGAAATAACATGTATATAATGTATATTTGTCCCGATGTATATAGTGTACAGAATAGTCAATCATTGTATATATACTTATGTTGTTGTATACAGAGCACTGTTTTATATTATACATGTATATATGTGCATATATGAGCAGCAACATTAAAAAAGGGCCTTTATAGCATGTACTGACTTCAAGGTCAAGAAATACCTTCATAATATGCACAGGCTGATCCAGGTCTTCATGTTTATCAGTAAAATACTGGTTTCTTATAACGCTGTCAAAAATGTTTTTCTCATACAATACAATATAAATTATTATTATTTAACAAAAATGGCAATTTATTATAGATTAAACTATTAATGCATTTGGACATTGGTTTTTCAAAGAATCATTATTCTAACGAGCTGTTAAGGACTTTATATGTTGGAAACTAACACAAGAGCTAAATCTATTAAAGGTAGAAAAAGGGAGCGCAGTGGCTCAGTGGTAGAGTGCTTGACTCGAGACCGAAGGGCCGCGGGTTCGAGCCTCACCGGCGTCACTGCGTTGTGGTCATTGAGCAAGACACACTTATCCTAGCTTAGTACTGGTTCAACACAGGAAGACCCGTCCCGCATAACTGAAAGATTGTTGAGTGGACGTAAAGAATCAAATCAAACAAACAAACAAACAAAGGTAGAAAAAACATTTTTAAAAAATGTGAGTAGCCTTTAGATTGCAAAATGTGAAAAACACATTATTTTCAGGGGGTTTCTATAAAAGAAAATAATGAAACAAAAAAATTTAGGTTTGAACATTTGCTCCAGAACTAGAATTTCTGATTTCTGCAGCTATCTTATCCCTTTCCATGCTGAACCCACATATATCCTGTTCTGATGAAGCCATCTGATCAGGATCAAAACTGTTATCAACTCAGCATGTGAATACAGGGTTCGCACAGGCTTGAAAAGTACTCGAATATACAGGACTGTCTTGAAAAGTCCTTGAAAATTAAATTTGCCTTGAAAAGTACTTGAAAAACACTCAAAAGGCCTTGATAAGTCCTTGAATTTTACCATTTACAGGAGGATTCAACAGTGTTTTTGGAGACCTAAATCAGTAAGAAATTGTGGTGCCTTTATTTGGTGCAGCATATATGCACCACAATTTTATAATTTTCTAAATCTAATATCTTTAGTTATGGACTATAGCATTTCAGAAGTAGAATTTTAACGTGTAAATCAGTATTTGCAAAAGTTTTCAGTCCTTGAAAACAGTAAGCCTTGCATGTATGTTGTGGACTATTCAGGCTCCTTTCTAATAAAGATGTTCATATTTTGATGTGTTATAGCATTTGTTGTTCTCCAATTTAGTTTATATGTTTATCCGAACAATTTGAAAGGATTCTTAGAAGGTTGCATCTCTTCAGAGTTTGCTCTGTTAGGTAAGATTAACAAATCTTCAAAGACAAAAATGTCACACATTTAAGGGATTCTATGCTGATGCCCCCAAGAATACTGTGGCCAGGTCATGAGATTTTGATACTTTTTACATGGGTGAGCACCAAAGACTCAGACTAGCCTGCATAGCTTTGTAGTTTGGCCAGAGCCTTTGCTGCTCACATACATTAAACGAGGGTGAAAGTTTTCAGGATTTATCCTGAATTCAGGCTTTTGAGGCTGACTTTCCATAGAAAGTCAGCCTCAAAATGCTGAATTAGGCAGATTATAATTTCTTCTCTGATTAGTTTTCAGATTATCTAAACACAATTAATCATTTAAACTTGAATTTATTCTTTTTTATAGGCATCCTACAAGTTTTAAAATTTGAATTTCTAGAGTTCAGGATTTTGGAAGTTTTGAGCTTTCACCCATGATAAAAGTATGGAAATAGATTGTGGCTCAGACCAAAACTTAGGCCTCTAGCTCCATTTAGTAGCTGTGGATAAAAGTTTACGAGAAGCTAACTGATCGGGATCCACACTGTTTTCCAAGCAGCCTGTATATCTATTTTAGTAAATAAAATCATGGAACTGAACTAACTGGAAAAAAACAGAAGTTGTTGAGTCGTTATATGCATTTGCTCAGCTGGACAAGGGTTAAGAAATTGTACCGGGTTGACATATAGTTTTCAAATCAACATACACTAGATATAACATGATCATGTATTCACTATTAAGTTTTGAAATTTACATAGAAATTGTAGGAAAATTACTGTTAACCCCTTGAATACTATACTGAAGGACTTTAAAAACACACCACCCACTTAAATGCTAATTTATGTCGAAAATTAAATATTTTCATTATGTGAAAAATAAAATTGACAAGTTCAGTCATTTAGCTTGCATTCAATAAGAAAATCGAAGCGCTGTGGCTTTTGATTGCTGTGACGTCGCGATAATTCTGAGACAACTCTAATTCAAAAAGTCACAGAGAACCGATACCTTCCATTATGAATGAAAAAAAGTTTTTGAACCGATTTTTGTTCTTGAAAGCAAAAGGAAAGACAAAATCAAATCATGAAGTTTTAGGCCCCTGGCAACGTTCATTACATCTACATGGCGTCATTGATTTTTGACGTAATTGGCCATTTATATCCTAAGGATCAGGAATAATAAAAATCTTTTAATTGCAAACAGATACTCCTCAATCAGCTGCATAAAAGACAAAAGTGTCGCGACATGCACAGACGTCACCAGTCTGTTATTGATGTTTGAAAATTGAACACTGACGTTAGCAAAGAAACTCTGCAAGTGGGAGTGTAATAAAACAATTATTTCTGAAAACTTTTGTGTTTTTCCATTTCTTAAGACATCTGTCTACCACCTAAAAGTGTTTGTTTACAAATCGGATCAAAATCATATTTTGTCAGACGACCATTATTGAAAATCACTTAAGTCGATATTATGTCAGAATGAACAGCATGAGCAAATTGAAATCATGGCAAATCATGGTTCATTTTGCCAGAGGATAAAAAATGAAAAAGAAAACCTTAAATCAATCATGTGGAAGAGACAGTGAATGTAAAATGGTGCGTTTTTAAAGTCCCTATGTATAGTAATTCTTACATTTTGTAAATGTGTACTTTGGCAAACAATGAAGACCCAGATGTAGACCCCAAAGAAATGCCACATTATTCCCTGCTTAGTACTGGTTCAACCCAGGAAGATCCATCCCAACATGACTGAAAAAGTGATGGCTGGGCCATATAGAATCAAACAAACTAGATGAAATGCTGCATAATAAAATGGCATCTCATTGGGTTCTACACTGTTTACTAAGGCAAAAAAAAGATCTTTAAGAGAAAGAAATGCAATTTTATTTGGAAATTATAACCTGTGACCCCTCAATATGTACAATGGACTATCCCATGTTTAATGTATCAAACCAGAAGGAAGAATCCATTTGTGTATAAAAGAATTATGACTGTTTCAGTAGGATTATGCACAAGCTGATAAGTTCATAATTAATGTATGCCCAAAGACATGTTTTCTTACATGTGGCTAACATGTTTTGTCACCTTGAAAGGATAACTTTAGTAACAGTGTTAATTTACCAAATTGTTAATAACAAATGTACAAACTATTCTCAATTTTCTGAAATATGAATCCATTGAAAATAAAATGATACTATGCAAAATCTGCCTTTGTTTTAGACTTATTAACCTTTTCATATGAAAAAAAAACCACATGCCAGATAGCGAAAGCAGTTGTTATATGACTGCCAACAAAGTCCTTGCCCTGAGGATATAAAACGTTTTACATGCGCAATCAACTGTGTATGAAACTTATCATGCACATAAAAGTAAAAATGCCAACAATTGTTGGCATTTTAATATTTATGTGCATGAGAAAGAAAACATCTGAGGGTTTAAAGGAAGAAAAGTCTTAATTTTTCAGCATTTTAGTTTTATGAGCAGCTGAAATTAATGAGCAGCTGAAATTTCAAGTACAGTTGAGTTGAGCATGAAAAAAGTTTTATAACCTCTCATAGGCTGAAACTGCCGGCAACAGTTTTGTATTAAAGCCCATGCTTGATCCTGCTTGCTAAATTTAGCTCTCTGGTATTTGAAAAATCTAATGCCAGGAATCCCAAATAAAAACTATTTTAGCTGTCAGGCAGCCTTGATTAAAGCCACGTCTACCTGTCCACAGCTAAATTTACCTCTAAAAATAATACAGCCTAAAAAGTTGTGTAACAAAACAATTTATGCATTTTTTTCTGTTATTATCAACCCAAGTTCGTGATGTCCACCTTGTCATCACTTTCGAGGGTTGAAAAATCCTGATGTTAACCTCAAAAGAATGCACCAATAGTATAATGAAGTGACAAGACTAAAACAACAATTCTGTCAAATTTCAAATGTTAGCATTGATACCAATTTGAAAAGGACAGGTAGATAGCCCACCATTCACAATTTTTGCCATCTGCTCTCTCATTTGCTTCTGTTCTTTGTCAACACCAGAACAACAGAAAAAGACACAAAAGCAACCTTTGGTAGGTGACAAAAGAGCAGCCTTTGTAAACAAGAGATAGACACAAGAGCAGTTTTTGTTAACAAGAGACAGAGACACACAAGAGGGACACAAGATCAGCCTTGGTCAACAAGAGACACAATAGCAGCCTTTGTGAACAAAAGAGACACAACAGCAGGATTTGTCAACAAGAGGCACAATATTAGCCTTTGTCAACAAGAGACACAATAGCAGTCTTTGCCAACAAGAGACATAACAACAGTCTTTGTCAACAATACACAAGAGCAGTCTTTGTCAACAAGAGCAGCCTTTGTCAACAAGAGCAGCCTTTGTCAACAAGAGACACAACAGCAACCCTTGTCAACAAGAGACACACGAGCAGCATTTGTAAACAAGAAACACAGGAGCAGCATTTGTCAACAAGAGAGACACAAGAGCAGCCTTTGTCAACAAGAGCAGCATTTTTCAACAAAAGAGACACAACAAGAGACACAACAGCAGCATTTGTCAACAAAAGAGACACAACAGAGGTCTGTCAACAAAAGAGACACAACAGCAGCATTTGTCAACAAGAGACAGAATATAGTGCAAATCATGTTTACTGTCGTCCCCCTGGGCCCGGTCACCTGTTAAACTAATGGTACCGGGAGCCAACTCATGACAGTAAACAAGAAACGGATTATAGCAGTCTTTATCAACAAAAGAGACACAACAGCAGCATTTGTCAACAAGAGACAGAATAGCAGTCTTTGTCAAAAAAGGGACACAACAGCAGTCTTTGTCAAAAAAAGACACAGCAGCAGCATTTGTCACCAAAAGAGACACAACAGCGGCATTTGTCAACAAAAGAGACAACAGCAGCATTTGTCAACAAAAGAGACACAACAGCAGCATTTGACAACAAAAGAGACACAGCAGCTTTTGACAACAAAAGAGACACAACAGCAGCATTTTTCAACAAGAGAGAGACAACAGCAGCATTTGTCAACAAGAGACACAACAGCAGTCTTTGTCAACAAAAGACACAACAGCAGCATTTGTCAACAAAAGAGACACAACAGCAGCATTTGTCAACAAAAGACACAACAGCAGCCTTTGTCAACAAAAGAGACACATAGCAGCATTTGTAAACAAGAAACACAGGAGCAGCATTTGTCAACAAGAGAGACACAACAGCAGCTTTTGTCAACAAGAGACAGAATAGCAGTCTTTGTCAACAAAAGAAACACAACAGCAGTCTTTGTCAAAAAGAGACACAACAGCAGCATTTGTCAACAAAAGAGACACAACAGCAGCATTTGACAACAAAAGAGACACAACAGCAGCATTTGTCAACAAAAGAGACACAACAGCAGTCTTTGTCAACAAGAGACACAACAGCAGCACTTGACAACAAAAGAGACACAACAGCAGCATTTGTCAACAAAAGACACAACAGCAGCCTTTGTCAACAAAAAAGACACATAGCAGCATTTGTAAACAAGAAACACAGGAGCAGCATTTGTCAACAAGAGAGACACAACAGCAGCATTTGTCAACAAGAGACAGAATAGCAGTCTTTGTCAACAAAAGAAACACAACAGCAGTCTTTGTCAAAAAGAGACACAACAGCAGCATTTGTCAACAAGAGACACAACAGCAGCATTTGTTAACAAAAGGGACACAACAGCAGCATTTGTCAACAAAAAAGACAGAACAGCAGTCTTTGTCAACAAGAGACACAACAGCAGTATTTGTAAACAAAAGAGACACAACAGCAGCATTTGTCAACAAAAGACACAATAGCAGCCTTTGTCAACAAGAGGCACAACAGCCGCCTTTGCAAACAAAAGACACAACAGCAGCTTTTGACAACAAGAGAAGGGACACAATAGTAGAATCTGACAACAATAGATAGGGACACAATAGCAGCCTTTGTCAACAAGAGAGACACAAGAGGAGAGTTTGACACCTAGAGATAGAGACACAAGAGCATTCTTTCTCAACAAGAGAAAGAGACAAAAGAGCAACATTTGTCAAAAAGAGAAAGAGACAAAAGAGCAACATTTGTCAACAAGAGAAAGAGACAAAAGAGCAACATTTGTCAACAAGAGAAAGAGACAAAAGAGCAACATCTGTCAACAAGAGAAAGAGACAAAAGAGCAACATTTGACAACAAGAGAAAGAGACAAAAGAGCAACATCTGTCAACAAGAGAAAGAGACAAAAGAGCAACCTTTGACAACAAGAGAAAGAGACAAAAGAGCAACATTTGACAACAAGAGAAAGAGACAAAAGAGCAACATTTGTCAACAAGAGAAAGAGACAAAAGAGCAAAATTTGTCAACAAGAGAAAGGGACAAAAGAGCAACCTTTGACAACAAGAGAAAGAGACAAAAGAGCAACATTTGTCAACAAGAAACACAACAGCAGCCTTTGCCAACAAGAGACACAAGAGGGTGTTGATATTTTTCATATTCTGGTCCTTCAGGAATATAGGGTTCTGACGGAAAGCAGAATGCCACTTTAGTTGGTGCTGAGGGGCATGAGAATTGGTGCACTTTTCATTAGTTGGCATGAACAGACTCAATAAAACCGAGTCTGCTGTACCTTAGGTTCTCTCTATTTCTAATGGATCAGTTTTTCCAGGTAACAAGAGTAGGCTTTGTCAACAAGAGACACAAGAATATGTTGAGAGCAGCCTTTGACAACAAGAGACACAAGAGCAGCCTTTGACAACAAGAGAAAGAGAGTAGTGTTTGTCAATTAGAGAAAGAAACACAAGAGTAGTTTTTGTCAACAAGAGACAAAACAGCAGCCTTTGACAACAAGATAAAGAGACACAAGAGTAGAATCTGACAACAATAGATAGAGACACAAAAGCCGATTTTATCAACAAGAGATAGAGACACAATAGCAGCCTTTGTCAACAAGAGAAAGAGACACAAGGGTAAACTTTACAACAAGAGATAGAGACATAAGAGCAGTCTTTGTCAATAAGTGACACAAGAGCAGACTTTGTCAACAAGAGACACGAGAGTGTGTTGATATATTTTTCATATTCCTTGTCCTTCAGGAATATTGGGTTCTGGTGGAAAGCAGAATGCCATTTAAGCTAGTGCTGGGGGGTGGGGCATGAGAATTGTTACACTTTCCATTAGTCTCATGAATAGACTTAATAAAACCGAGTCTGCTGTTTTCTAATATTGTAGGCTCTCTCTATTTCTAATTGATCAGAATAGTCTTTGTCAACAAGAGACACAAGAATGTGTTAAGAGCATCCTTTGGCAACAAGAGAGAGACACAAGAGCAGAATTTTCCAACAACAGACAAGAGCAGCCTTTGACAACAAGAGAAAGAGACATAAGAGTAGACTTTGACAACAAGAGACACAAAACAGTCCTTGTCAACAAGAGAAAGAGACACAACAGCAGCATTTGTCAACAAGAGACACAACAGCAGCATTTGTCAACAAAAGAGACACAACAGCCTTGAGCAAGACACATTTATCCTAGCTTAGTACTGGTTCAACCCAGAAAGACCGTCCCGCATAACTGAAAGATTGTTGAGTGGACGTAAAGAATCAAATCAAACAAACAAACAACCAAAGAGACACAACAGCAGCATTTGTCAACAAAAGAGACACAACAGCAGTCTTTGTCAACAAAAGAGACACAACAGCAGCATTTGTCAACAAAAGAGACACAACAGCAGCCTTTGTCAACAAGAGACACAACAGCCGCCTTTGCCAACAAAAGACACAACAGCAGCTTTTGACAACAAGAGAAGGGACAC
This sequence comes from Loripinus fragilis, assembly GCA_964019695.1. NCBI lineage: Eukaryota > Metazoa > Mollusca > Bivalvia > Lucinida > Lucinidae > Loripinus > Loripinus fragilis. The sequence continues at coordinate 47,973,561 of OZ026520.1, forward strand.
AATAGTAGAATCTGACAACAATAGATAGGGACACAATAGCAGCCTTTGTCAACAAGAGAGACACAAGAGGAGAGTTTGACACCTAGAGATAGAGACACAAGAGCATTCTTTCTCAACAAGAGAAAGAGACAAAAGAGCAACATTTGTCAACAAGAGAAAGAGACAAAAGAGCAACATTTGTCAACAAGAGAAAGAGACAAAAGAGCAACATCTGTCAACAAGAGAAAGAGACAAAAGAGCAACATTTGACAACAAGAGAAAGAGACAAAAGAGCAACATTTGTCAACAAGAGAAAGAGACAAAAGAGCAACATTTGACAACAAGAGAAAGAGACACAAGAGTAGACTTTGACAACAAGAGAAAGAGACAAAAGAGCAACATTTGACAACAAGAGAAAGAGACAAAAGAGCAACATTTGTCAACAAGAGAAAGAGACAAAAGAGCAACATCTGTCAACAAGAGAAAGAGACAAAAGAGCAACATCTGACAACAAGAGAAAGAGACAAAAGAGCAACATTTGACAACAAGAGAAAGAGACACAAGAGTAGACTTTGACAACAAGAGAAAGAGACAAAAGAGCAACATTTGTCAACAAGAGAAAGAGACAAAAGAGCAACATTTGTCAACAAGAGAAAGAGACAAAAGAGCAACATTTGACAACAAGAGAAAGAGACAAAAGAGCAACCTTTGACAACAAGAGAAAGAGACAAAAGAGCAACATTTGTCAACAAGAAACACAACAGCAGCCTTTGCCAACAAGAGACACAAGAGGGTGTTGATATTTTTCATATTCTGGTCCTTCAGGAATATAGGGTTCTGACGGAAAGCAGAATGCCACTTTAGTTGGTGCTGAGGGGCATGAGAGTTGGTGCACTTTTCATTAGTTGGCATGAACAGACTCAATAAAACCGAGTCTGCTGTATTTTAGGTTCTCTCTATTTCTAATGGATCCGTTTTTCCAGGTAACAAGAGTAGGTTTTGTCAACAAGAGACACAAGAATATGTTGAGAGCACCTTTGACAACAAGAGACACAAGAGCAGCCTTTGACAACAAGAGAAAGAGACATAAGAGTAGACTTTGACAACAAGAGAAAGAGACATAAGAGTAACCTTTGACAACAAGAGACACAAGAGCAGCCTTTGACAACAAGAGAAAGAGACATAAGAGTAGACTTTGACAACAAGAGAAAGAGACATAAGAGTAACCTTTGACAACAAGAGACACAAGAGCAGCCTTTGACAACAAGAGACACAAGAGTAGACTTTGACAACAAGAGACACAAGAGTAGACTTTGACAACAAGAGAAAGAGACATAAGAGTAGACTTTGACAACAAGAGACACAAGAGCAGCCTTTGACAACAAGAGACACAAGAGTAGACTTTGACAACAAGAGACACAAGAGTAGACTTTGACAACAAGAGAAAGAGACATAAGAGTAACCTTTGACAACAAGAGACACAAGAGCAGCCTTTGACAACAAGAGACACAAGAGTAGACTTTGACAACAAGAGACACAAGAGTAGACTTTGACAACAAGAGAAAGAGACACAAGAGTAGACTTTGACACCAAGAGAAAGAGACATAAGAGTAGACTTTGACAACAAGAGAAAGAGACATAAGAGTAGCCTTTGACAACAAGAGAAAGAGACATAAGAGTAGACTTTGACAACAAGAGAAAGAGACATAAGAGCAGCCTTTGACAACAAGAGAAAGAGACATTAGAGTAGTTGACAACAAGAGACAGAGACACAAGAGCAGTCTTTGACAACAAGAGACGCAAGAGCAGTCTTTGACAACAAGAGAAAGAGACATTAGAGTAGACTTTGACAACAAGAGACAGAGACACAAGAGCAGCCTTTGACAACAAGAGAAAGAGACATAAGAGCAGCCTTTGACAACAAGAGAAAGAGACATTAGAGTAGACTTTGACAACAAGAGACAGAGACACAAGAGCAGCCTTTGACAACAAGAAAAAGAGACATTAGAGAAGACTTTGACAACAAGAGACAGAGACACAAGAGCAGCCTTTGACAACAAGAGAAAGAAACATAAGAGTAGCCTTTGACAAGAAGAGAAAGAGACACAGGAGTAGCCTTTGACAACAAGAGAAAGAGACACAAGAGCAGCCTTTGACAACAAGAGAAAGAGACACAAGAGCAGTCTTTGACAACAAGAGACAGAGACACAGGAGCAGCCTTTGACAACAAGAGAAAGAGACACAAGAGCTGCCTTTGACAACAAGAGACAGAGACACAGGAGCAGCCTTTGACAACAAGAGAAAGAGACACAAGAGCTGCCTTTGACAACAAGAGACAGAGACACAAGAGCTGTCTTTGGCAACAAGAGAAAGAGACACCAGAGCAGCCTTTGACAACAAGAGAAAGAGACATTAGAGTAGACTTTGACAACAAGAGACAGAGACACAAGAGCAGCCTTTGACAACAAGAGAAAGAGACACAAGAGCAGTCTTTGACAACAAGAGACAGAGACACAGGAGCAGCCTTTGACAACAAGAGAAAGAGACACAAGAGCTGCCTTTGACAACAAGAGACAGAGACACAGGAGCAGCCTTTGACAACAAGAGAAAGAGACACAAGAGCTGCCTTTGACAACAAGAGACAGAGACACAAGAGCTGTCTTTGGCAACAAGAGAAAGAGACACCAGAGCAGCCTTTGACAACAAGAGACAGAGACACAAGAGCAGTCTTTGACAACAAGAGACAGAGACACAAGAGCAGTCTTTGACAACAAGAGACGCAAGAGCAGTCTTTGACAACAAGAGACGCAAGAGCAGTCTTTGACAACCTGAGAAAGAGACACAAGAGCTGCCTTTGACAACAAGAAAAAGAGACACAAGAGCTGCCTTTGACAACAAGAAAAAGAGACACAAGAGCAGTCTTTGACAACAAGAGAAAGAGACACAAGAGCTGCCTTTGACAACAAGAGAAAGAGACACAAGAGCTGCCTTTGACAACAAGAAAAAGAGACACAAGAGCAGTCTTTGACAACAAGAAACAGAGACATAAGAGCAGTCTTTGTCAACAAAAGAAAGAGACACAGGAGCAGTCTTTAACAACAAGAGACGCAAGAGCAGCCTTTGTCAACAAGAGAAAGAGACACAAGAGCAGCCTTTGACAACAAGAAAAAGAGACACAGGAGCAGTCTTTGTCAACAAGAGACAGAGACATAAGAGCAGTCTTTGTCAACAAGAGACAGAGACATAAGAGCAGCCTTTGACAACAAGAAAAAGAGACACAGGAGCAGTCTTTGACAACAAGAGAAAGAGACACAAGAGCAGTCTTTATCAACAAGAGACAGAGACATAAGAGCAGTCTTTGACAACAAGAGAAAGAGACACAAGAGCAGTCTTTGATAACAAGAGAAAAAGACACAGGAGCAGTCTTTGTCAACAAGAGAAAGAGACACAGGAGCAGTCTTTGACAACAAGAGACGCAAGAGCAGTCTTTGACAACAAGAAAAAGAGACACAAGAGCAGCCTTTGACAACAAGAAAAAGAGACACAGGAGCAGTCTTTGTCAACAAGAGACAGAGACATAAGAGCAGTCTTTGACAACAAGAGAAAGAGACACAGGAGCAGTCTTTGTCAACAAAAGAAAGAGACACAGGAGTAGCCTTTGACAACAAGAAAAAGAGACACAGGAGCAGTCTTTGACAACAAGAGACAGAGACACAGGAGCAGTCTTTGACAACAAGAAAAAGAGACACAGGAGCTGTCTTTGACAACAAGAGAAAGAGACACAAGAGCAGTCTTTGACAACAAGAGAAAGAGAAACAAGAACAGTCTTTGACAACAAGAGAAAGAGACACAAGAGCAGTCTTTGACAACAAGAGAAAGAGACACAGGAGCAGTCTTTGACAACAAGAGACAGAGACACAAGAGCTGTCTTTGACAACAAGAGAAGGAGACACAGGAGCAGTCTTTGTCAACAAAAGAAAGAGACACAGGAGCAGTCTTTGACAACAAGAGACGCAAGAGCAGTCTTTGACAACAAGAAAAAGAGACACAAGAGCAGCCTTTGACAACAAGAGAAAGAGACATAAGAGCAGCCTTTGACAACAAGAGAAAGAGACATTAGAGTAGACTTTGACAACAAGAGACAGAGACACAAGAGCAGCCTTTGACAACAAGAAAAAGAGACATTAGAGAAGACTTTGACAACAAGAGACAGAGACACAAGAGCAGCCTTTGACAACAAGAGAAAGAAACATAAGAGTAGCCTTTGACAAGAAGAGAAAGAGACACAGGAGTAGCCTTTGACAACAAGAGAAAGAGACACAAGAGCAGCCTTTGACAACAAGAGAAAGAGACACAAGAGCAGTCTTTGACAACAAGAGACAGAGACACAGGAGCAGCCTTTGACAACAAGAGAAAGAGACACAAGAGCTGCCTTTGACAACAAGAGACAGAGACACAGGAGCAGCCTTTGACAACAAGAGAAAGAGACACAAGAGCTGCCTTTGACAACAAGAGACAGAGACACAAGAGCTGTCTTTGGCAACAAGAGAAAGAGACACCAGAGCAGCCTTTGACAACAAGAGAAAGAGACATTAGAGTAGACTTTGACAACAAGAGACAGAGACACAAGAGCAGCCTTTGACAACAAGAGAAAGAGACACAAGAGCAGTCTTTGACAACAAGAGACAGAGACACAGGAGCAGCCTTTGACAACAAGAGAAAGAGACACAAGAGCTGCCTTTGACAACAAGAGACAGAGACACAGGAGCAGCCTTTGACAACAAGAGAAAGAGACACAAGAGCTGCCTTTGACAACAAGAGACAGAGACACAAGAGCTGTCTTTGGCAACAAGAGAAAGAGACACCAGAGCAGCCTTTGACAACAAGAGACAGAGACACAAGAGCAGTCTTTGACAACAAGAGACAGAGACACAAGAGCAGTCTTTGACAACAAGAGACGCAAGAGCAGTCTTTGACAACAAGAGACGCAAGAGCAGTCTTTGACAACCTGAGAAAGAGACACAAGAGCTGCCTTTGACAACAAGAAAAAGAGACACAAGAGCTGCCTTTGACAACAAGAAAAAGAGACACAAGAGCAGTCTTTGACAACAAGAGAAAGAGACACAAGAGCTGCCTTTGACAACAAGAGAAAGAGACACAAGAGCTGCCTTTGACAACAAGAAAAAGAGACACAAGAGCAGTCTTTGACAACAAGAAACAGAGACATAAGAGCAGTCTTTGTCAACAAAAGAAAGAGACACAGGAGCAGTCTTTAACAACAAGAGACGCAAGAGCAGCCTTTGTCAACAAGAGAAAGAGACACAAGAGCAGCCTTTGACAACAAGAAAAAGAGACACAGGAGCAGTCTTTGTCAACAAGAGACAGAGACATAAGAGCAGTCTTTGTCAACAAGAGACAGAGACATAAGAGCAGCCTTTGACAACAAGAAAAAGAGACACAGGAGCAGTCTTTGACAACAAGAGAAAGAGACACAAGAGCAGTCTTTGTCAACAAGAGACAGAGACATAAGAGCAGTCTTTGACAACAAGAGAAAGAGACACAAGAGCAGTCTTTGATAACAAGAGAAAAAGACACAGGAGCAGTCTTTGTCAACAAGAGAAAGAGACACAGGAGCAGTCTTTGACAACAAGAGACGCAAGAGCAGTCTTTGACAACAAGAAAAAGAGACACAAGAGCAGCCTTTGACAACAAGAAAAAGAGACACAGGAGCAGTCTTTGTCAACAAGAGACAGAGACATAAGAGCAGTCTTTGACAACAAGAGAAAGAGACACAGGAGCAGTCTTTGTCAACAAAAGAAAGAGACACAGGAGTAGCCTTTGACAACAAGAAAAAGAGACACAGGAGCAGTCTTTGACAACAAGAGACAGAGACACAGGAGCAGTCTTTGACAACAAGAAAAAGAGACACAGGAGCTGTCTTTGACAACAAGAGAAAGAGACACAAGAGCAGTCTTTGACAACAAGAGAAAGAGAAACAAGAACAGTCTTTGACAACAAGAGAAAGAGACACAAGAGCAGTCTTTGACAACAAGAGAAAGAGACACAGGAGCAGTCTTTGACAACAAGAGACAGAGACACAAGAGCTGTCTTTGACAACAAGAGAAAGAGACATAAGAGCAGTCTTTGACAACAAAAGAAAGAGACACAGGAGCAGTCTTTGACAACAAGAGACGCAAGAGCAGTCTTTGACAACAAGAAAAAGAGACACAAGAGCAGCCTTTGACAACAAGAGAAAGAGACATAAGAGCAGCCTTTGACAACAAGAGAAAGAGACATTAGAGTAGACTTTGACAACAAGAGACAGAGACACAAGAGCAGCCTTTGACAACAAGAAAAAGAGACATTAGAGAAGACTTTGACAACAAGAGACAGAGACACAAGAGCAGCCTTTGACAACAAGAGAAAGAAACATAAGAGTAGCCTTTGACAAGAAGAGAAAGAGACACAGGAGTAGCCTTTGACAACAAGAGAAAGAGACACAAGAGCAGCCTTTGACAACAAGAGAATGAGACACAAGAGCAGTCTTTGACAACAAGAGACAGAGACACAGGAGCAGCCTTTGACAACAAGAGAAAGAGACACAAGAGCTGCCTTTGACAACAAGAGACAGAGACACAGGAGCAGCCTTTGACAACAAGAGAAAGAGACACAAGAGCTGCCTTTGACAACAAGAGACAGAGACACAAGAGCTGTCTTTGGCAACAAGAGAAAGAGACACCAGAGCAGCCTTTGACAACAAGAGAAAGAGACATTAGAGTAGACTTTGACAACAAGAGACAGAGACACAAGAGCAGCCTTTGACAACAAGAGAAAGAGACACAAGAGCAGTCTTTGACAACAAGAGACAGAGACACAGGAGCAGCCTTTGACAACAAGAGAAAGAGACACAAGAGCTGCCTTTGACAACAAGAGACAGAGACACAGGAGCAGCCTTTGACAACAAGAGAAAGAGACACAAGAGCTGCCTTTGACAACAAGAGACAGAGACACAAGAGCTGTCTTTGGCAACAAGAGAAAGAGACACCAGAGCAGCCTTTGACAACAAGAGACAGAGACACAAGAGCAGTCTTTGACAACAAGAGACAGAGACACAAGAGCAGTCTTTGACAACAAGAGACGCAAGAGCAGTCTTTGACAACAAGAGACGCAAGAGCAGTCTTTGACAACCTGAGAAAGAGACACAAGAGCTGCCTTTGACAACAAGAAAAAGAGACACAAGAGCTGCCTTTGACAACAAGAAAAAGAGACACAAGAGCAGTCTTTGACAACAAGAGAAAGAGACACAAGAGCTGCCTTTGACAACAAGAGAAAGAGACACAAGAGCTGCCTTTGACAACAAGAAAAAGAGACACAAGAGCAGTCTTTGACAACAAGAGACAGAGACATAAGAGCAGTCTTTGTCAACAAAAGAAAGAGACACAGGAGCAGTCTTTAACAACAAGAGACGCAAGAGCAGCCTTTGTCAACAAGAGAAAGAGACACAAGAGCAGCCTTTGACAACAAGAAAAAGAGACACAGGAGCAGTCTTTGTCAACAAGAGACAGAGACATAAGAGCAGTCTTTGTCAACAAGAGACAGAGACATAAGAGCAGCCTTTGACAACAAGAAAAAGAGACACAGGAGCAGTCTTTGACAACAAGAGAAAGAGACACAAGAGCAGTCTTTGTCAACAAGAGACAGAGACATAAGAGCAGTCTTTGACAACAAGAGAAAGAGACACAAGAGCAGTCTTTGATAACAAGAGAAAAAGACACAGGAGCAGTCTTTGTCAACAAGAGAAAGAGACACAGGAGCAGTCTTTGACAACAAGAGACGCAAGAGCAGTCTTTGACAACAAGAAAAAGAGACACAAGAGCAGCCTTTGACAACAAGAAAAAGAGACACAGGAGCAGTCTTTGTCAACAAGAGACAGAGACATAAGAGCAGTCTTTGACAACAAGAGAAAGAGACACAGGAGCAGTCTTTGTCAACAAAAGAAAGAGACACAGGAGTAGCCTTTGACAACAAGAAAAAGAGACACAGGAGCAGTCTTTGACAACAAGAGACAGAGACACAGGAGCAGTCTTTGACAACAAGAAAAAGAGACACAGGAGCTGTCTTTGACAACAAGAGAAAGAGACACAAGAGCAGTCTTTGACAACAAGAGAAAGAGAAACAAGAGCAGTCTTTGACAACAAGAGAAAGAGACACAAGAGCAGTCTTTGACAACAAGAGACAGAGACACAAGAGCTGTCTTTGACAACAAGAGAAAGAGACACAGGAGCAGTCTTTGACAACAAGAGAAAGAGACACAAGAGCAGTCTTTGACAACAAGAGAAAGAAAAACAAGAACAGTCTTTGACAACAAGAGAAAGAGACACAAGAGCAGTCTTTGACAACAAGAGAAAGAGACACAGGAGCAGTCTTTGACAACAAGAGACAGAGACACAAGAGCTGTCTTTGACAACAAGAGAAAGAGACACAGGAGCAGTCTTTGTCAACAAGAGAAAGAGACACAAGAACAGTCTTTGACAACAAGAGAAAGAGACACAGGAGCAGTCTTTGTCAACAAGAGAAAGAGACACAGGAGCAGTCTTTGACAACAAGAGAAAGAGACACAAGAGCAGCCTTTGACAACAAGAGAAAGAGACACAAGAGCAGTCTTTGACAACAAGAGAAAGAGACACAAGAGCAGTCTTTGTCAACAAGAGAAAGAGACACAAGAACAGTCTTTGACAACAAGAGAAAAAGACACAGGAGCAGTCTTTGTCAACAAAGGAAAAAGAGACACAGGAGCAGTCTTTGACAACAAGAGACGCAAGAGCAGTCTTTGACAACAAGAAAAAGAGACACAAGAGCAGCCTTTGACAACAAGAGAAAGAGACATAAGAGTAGACTTTGACAACAAGAGATACAAGAACAGTCCTTGTCAACTAGAGAAAGAGACACAAGAATAGCCTTTGTCAACAAGAGACACAAGAGCAGATTTTGACAACAAGAGAGACACAAGGGCAGTGTTTGTCAGAAAGAGACACAATAGTAGTCTTTATCAGCAAGAGACACAACAGCAGCCTTTGACAAAAAGAGATAGGGACAACACAAGAGTAGTGTTTGTCAATTAGAGAAAGAAACACAAGAGTAGTGTTTGTCAACAAGAGACACAACAGTAGCCTTTGGCAACAAGATAAAGAGATTCAAGAGTAGAATCTGACAACAAGGGATAGAGACACAATAGCAGCCTTTGTCAACAAGTGAAAGAGACACAAGAGTAAACTTTGACAACAAGAGATATAGACACAAGAGCAGATTTTATCAACAAGAGAAAGAGACGCAAGAGTAGACTTTGACAACAAGAGATAAAAAAGAGCAGCCTTTGTCAACAAGAGAAAGAAACACCACAGTAGACTTTGTCAACAAGAGTCACAGCAGCAGTCTTTGACACCAAGAGAAAGAGACAAAAGACTAGACTTTGACAAGTAGAGAAAGAGTCAAAAGACTAGACTTTGACAACAAGAGAAAGAGACACAAGAGTAGTCCTTGTCAACAAGAAACACAAGAGCAGTCTTTGTCAACAATAAACACGGGAGGACGTTGTCAACAAGAGAAAGCATTCTTTGTTTACAAGAGAAAGAGACATAGGAGCAGTCTTTGTCAACAAAAGACGTAAGAGCAGCCTTTGTCAACAAGAGAAAGAGAGCACAAGAGCAGTCTGGCAACAAGAGAAAGAGACACAGGAGTAGCCTTTGACAACAAGAGAAAGAGACACAAGAGCAGCCTTCGACAACAAGAGAAAGAGACACAAACAAAAGCAGTTTGGCAACAAGAGAAGGAGACATAAGAACAGTCTGGCAAAAAGAGAAAGAGACACAAGAGCAGCCTTTGACAACAAGAGAAAGATACACAAGAGCAGTCTTTGACAACAAGAGAAAGAGACACAAGAGCAATCTTTGACAACAAGAGAAAGAGACACAAGAGCAGCATTTGTCAACAAGAGAAAGAGACACAAGAGCAGCCTTTGACAACAAGAGAAAGAGACACAAACAAAAGCAGTCTGACAACAAGAGAAAGAAACATAAGAACAGTCTGGCAACAAGAGAAAGAGACACAGGAGCAGCCTTTGACAACAAGAGAAAGAGACATAAGAGCAGCATTTGACAACAAGAGAAAGAGACACAGGAGCAGCCTTTGACAACAAGAGAAAGAGACACAAGAACAGTATTTGACAACAAGAGAAAGAGACACAAGAGCAGTCTTTGACAACAGGAGAAAGAGACACAAGAGCAGTCTTTGACAACAAGAGAAAGAGACACAAGAGCAGCCTTTGACAACAAGAGACAGAGACACAAGAGCAGCCTTTGACAACAAGAGAAAGAGACACAAGAACAGTCTTTGTCAACAAGAGAAAGAGAACACAAGAGCAGTCTTTGTCAACAAGAGACAGAGACACAAGAGCTGCCTTTGACAACAAGAGACAGAGACACAGGAGCAGTCTATGTCAACAAGATAAAGAGACACAGGAGCAGCCTTTGACAACAAGAGAAAGAGACATAAGGGCAGACTTTGACAACAAGAGAAAGAGACACCAGAGCAGCCTTTGACAACAAGAGAAAGAGACACAAGAGCAGCCTTTGACAACAAGAAAAAGAGACATAAAAGCAGACTTTGTCAACAAGATAAAGAGACACAGGAGCAGTCTTTGACAACAAGAGAAAGAGACACCAGAGCAGCCTTTGTCAACAAGAGAAAGAGACACAAGAGCAGTCTTTGACAACAAGAGAAAGAGACACAAGAGCAGTCTATGTCAACAAGATAAAGAGACACAGGAGCAGCCTTTGACAACAAGAGAAAGAGACAAAAGGGCAGACTTTGACAACAAGAGAAAGAGACACCAGAGCAGCCTTTGACAACAAGAGAAAGAGACACAAGAGCAGCCTTTGACAACAAGAAAAAGAGACATAAAAGCAGACTTTGTCAACAAGATAAAGAGACACAGGAGCAGTCTTTGTCAACAAGAGAAAGAGACACAAGAGCAGTCTTTGACAACAAGAGAAAGAGACACAAGAGCAGTCTTTGTCAACAAGAGAAAGAGACACAAGAGCAGTCTTTGACAACAAGAGAAAGAGCCACAGGAGCAGTCTTTGACAACAAGAGAAAGAGACACAGGAGCAGTCTTTGACAACAAAAGAAAGAGACACAGGAGCAGCCTTTGACAACAAAAGAAAGAGACACAAGAGTAGCCTTTGGCAACAAGAGAAAGATACACAAGAGCTGTCTTTGACAACAAGAGAAAGAGACACAGGAGCAGTCTTTGTCAACAAAAGACGTAAGAGCAGCCTTTGACAACAAGAGAAAGAGAGCAAAAGAGTAGCCTTTGACAACAAGAGAAAGAGACACAGGAGCAGTCTTTGACAACAAGAGAAAGAGACATAAGAGCAGTCTTTGTCAACAAGATAAAGAGACACAGGAGCAGCCTTTGACAACAAAAGAAAGAGACACAGGAGCAGCCTTTGACAACAAGAGAAAGAGACACAAGAGTAGCCTTTGGCAACAAGAGAAAGAGACACAAGAGCTGTCTTTGACAACAAGAGAAAGAGACACAAGAGCTGCCTTTGACAACAAGAGAAAGAGACACAGGAGCAGTCTTTGACAACAAGAGAAAGAGACACAAGAGCAGCATTTGTCAACAAGAGAAAGAGACACAAGAGCAGCCTTTGACAACAAGAGAAAGAGACACAGGAGCAGCCTTTGACAAGAAGAGAAAAAGGCACAAGAGCAATCTTTGACAACAAGAGAAAGCCTTCTGTGTAACAAGAGAAAAAAAGCACAAGAGTAGTCTATGTCAGCAAGAGAGACGCAAGAGCAGTCTGGCAACAAAAGAAAGAGACACAGGAGCAGTCTTTGTCAACAAAAGACGTAAGAGCAGCCTTTGTCAACAAGAGAAAGAGAGCACAAGAGCAGTCTGGCAACAAGAGAAAGAGACACAGGAGCAGTCTTTGTCAACAAAAGACGTAAGAGCAGCCTTTGTCAACAAGAGAAAGAGAGCACAAGAGCAGCCTTTGGCAACAAGAGAAAGAGACACAAGAGCAGCCTTTGACAACAAGAGAAAGAGACACAAGAGCTGCCTTTGTCAACAGGAGAAAGAGACACAAGAGCAGTCTTTGACAACAAGAGAAAGAGACATAAGAGCAGCATTTGACAACAAGAGAAAGATACACAGGAGCAGCCTTTGACAACAAGAGAAAGATACACAGGAGTAGCCTTTGACAACAAGAGAAAGAGACACAGGAGCAGTCTTTGTCAACAAAAGACGTAAGAGTAGCCTTTGGCAACAAGAGAAAGAGACACAAGAGCAGCCTTTGACAACAAGAGAAAGAGACACAAGAGTAGCCTTTGGCAACAAGAGAAAGAGACACAAGAGCTGTCTTTGACAACAAGAGACACAAGAGCAGACTTTGACAACAAGAGAAAGAGACACAAGAGTAGCCTTTGGCAACAAGAGAAAGAGACACAAGAGCTGTCTTTGACAACAAGAGACACAAGAGCAGACTTTGACAACAAGAGAAAGAGACACAAGAGAAGCCTTTGGCATTAAGAGAAAGAGACACAGGAGCAGCATTTGACAACAGGAGAAAGAGACACAAGAGCAGCCTTTGGCAACAAGAGAAAGAGACACAAGAGCAGCCTTTGACAACAAGAGAAAGAGACACAAGAGCTGTCTTTGACAACAGGAGAAAGAGACACAAGAGCAGTCTTTCACAACAAGAGAAAGAGACATAAGAGCAGCATTTGACAACAAGAGAAAGATACACAGGAGCAGCATTTGTCAACAAGAGAAAGAGACACAGGAGCAGCCTTTGACAAGAAGAGAAAAAGGCACAAGAGCAATCTTTGACAACAAGAGAAAGCCTTCTGTGTAACAAGAGAAAAAGAGCACAAGAGTAGTCTATGTCAGCAAGAGAGACGCAAGAGCAGTCTGGCAACTATAGAAAGAGACACAGGAGCAGTCTTTGTCAACAAGAGAAAGAGACACAGGAGCAGTCTTTGTCAACAAAAGACGTAAGAGCAGCCTTTGTCAACAAGAGAAAGAGAGCACAAGAGCAGTCTGGCAACTATAGAAAGAGACACAGGAGCAGTCTTTGTCAACAAAAGACGTAAGAGCAGCCTTTGACAACAAGAGAAAGAGAGCACAAGAGCAGTCTGGCAACAAGAGAAAGAGACATAAGAACAGTCTGGCAACTATAGAAAGAGACACAGGAGCAGCCTTTGACAACAAGAGAAAGATACACAAGAGCAGTCTTTGTCAACAAAAGAAAGAGACACAGGAGCAGTCTTTGACAACAAGAGAAAGAGACACAGGAGCAGTCTTTGTCAACAAAAGACGTAAGAGCAGCCTTTGACAACAAGAGAAAGAGACACCAGAGCAGTCTTTGACAACAAGAGAAGGAGACACAAGAGCAGTCTTTGACAACAAGAGAAAGAGACACAAGAACAGTCTTTGACAACAAGAGAAAGAGACACAAGAGCAGTCTTTGACAACAAGAGAAAGAGACACAAGAGCAGTATTTGACAACAAGAGAAAGAGACACAAGAACAGTCTTTGACAACAAGAGATAGAGACACAAGAGCAGTCTTTGACAACAAGAGAAAGAGACACAAGAGCAGTCTTTGACAACAAGAGAAAGAGACACAAGAACAGTCTTTGACAACAAGAGAAAGAGACACCAGAGCAGTCTTTGACAACAAGAGAAAGAGACACAAGAGCAGTCTTTGACAACAAGAGAAAGAGACACAAGAACAGTCTTTGACAACAAGAGAAAGAGACACAAGAACAGTCTTTGACAACAAGAGAAAGAGACACAAGAGCAGTCTTTGACAACAAGAGAAAGAGACACAAGAGCTGCCTTTGACAACAAGAGAAAGAGACACAAGAGCAGTCTTTGTCAACAAAAGAAAGAGACACAGGAGCAGTCTTTGACAACAAGAGAAAGAGACACAGGAGCAGTCTTTGTCAACAAAAGACGTAAGAGCAGCCTTTGACAACAAGAGAAAGAGACACCAGAGCAGTCTTTGACAACAAGAGAAAGAGACACAAGAGCAGTCTTTGACAACAAGAGAAAGAGACACAAGAACAGTCTTTGACAACTAGAGAAAGAGACACAAGAGCAGTCTTTGACAACAAGAGAAAGAGACACAAGAGCAGTATTTGACAACAAGAGAAAGAGACACAAGAACAGTCTTTGACAACAAGAGATAGAGACACAAGAGCAGTCTTTGACAACAAGAGAAAGAGACACAAGAACAGTCTTTGTCAACAAGAGAAAGAGAACACAAGAGCAGTCTTTGACAACAAGAGAAAGAGACACAAGAACAGTCTTTATATTCAAGAGAAAGAGAAAAAAGAACAGTCTTTGACAACAAGAGAAAGAGAACACAAGAGCAGTCTTTGATAACAAGAGAAAGAGACACAAGAACAGTCTTTGACAACAAGAGAAAGAGACACAAGAGCAGTCTTTGTCAACAAGAGAAAGAGAACACAAGAGCAGTCTTTGACAACAAGAGAAAGAGAACATAAGAGCAGTCTTTGACAACAAGAGAAAGAGACACAAGAACAGTCTTTATATTCAAGAGAAAGAGAAAAAAGAACAGTCTTTGACAACAAGAGAAAGAGAACACAAGAGCAGTCTTTGATAACAAGAGAAAGAGACACAAGAACAGTCTTTATATTCAAGAGAAAGAGACACAAGAGCAGTCTTTGACAACAAGAGAAAGAGACACAAGAGCAGTCTTTGACAACAAGAGAAAGAGACACAAGAACAGTCTTTGACAACAAGAGAAAGAGACACAAGAACAGTCTTTATATTCAAGAGAAAGATAAAAAAGAACAGTCTTTGACAACAACAGAAAGAGACACAAGAACAGTCTTTATATTCAAGAGAAAGAGAAAAAAGAACAGTCTTTGACAACAAGAGAAAGAGACACAAGAACAGTCTTTATATTCAAGAGAAAGAGAAAAAAGAACAGTCTTTGACAACAAGAGAAAGAGAACACAAGAGCAGTCTTTGATAACAAGAGAAAGAGACACAAGAACAGTCTTTATATTCAAGAGAAAGAGACACAAGAGCAGTCTTTATATTCAAGAGAAAGAGAAAAAAGAACAGTCTTTGACAACAAGAGAAAGAGAACATAAGAGCCGCCTTTGACAACAAGAGAAAGAGACACAAGAGCAGTCTTTGACAACAAGAGAAAGAGACACAAGAGCAGTCTTTGACAACAAGAGAAAGAGACACAAGAACAGTCTTTATATTCAAGAGAAAGAGAAAAAAAAACAGTCTTTGACAACAAGAGAAAGAGACACAAGAACAGTCTTTATATTCAAGAGAAAGAGAAAAAAGAACAGTCTTTGACAACAAGAGAAAGAGAACATAAGAGCCGCCTTTGACAACAAGAGAAAGAGACACAAGAGCAGCCTTTGACAACAAGAGAAAAAGACACAAGAGCAGTCTTTGACAACAAGAGAAAGAGACACAAGAGCAGTCTTTGACAACAAGAGAAAGAGACACAAGACAGTCTTTGACAACAAGAGAAAGAGACACAAGAACAGTCTTTGACAACAAGAGAAAGAGACACAAGAACAGTCTTTATATTCAAGAGAAAGAGAAAAAAGAACAGTCTTTGACAACAAGAGAAAGAGACACAAGAACAGTCTTTATATTCAAGAGAAAGAGAAAAAAGAACAGTCTTTGACAACAAGAGAAAGAGACACAAGAACAGTCTTTATATTCAAGAGAAAGAGACACAAGAGCAGTCTTTGTATTCAATAGAAAGAGAGACACTAGGGCAGTATTTGTCAACAAGATAAAGAGACACAAGAGCAGTCTTTGTCAGCAAGATCAATCTGTGGTAACAAGAGAAAGAGACACAAGTGTTTCAAGAGCAAACTTTGACAAAAAAAGACACAAGAGCAGCCTTTTTAAACAGAGCAAGTTTCAAGAGCAACATTTGACAACAAGAGAAAGAGACACAAGAGGAGTCTTTGTCAACAAGAGAAAGAGACACAAGAGCAGTCTTTGTATTCAAGAGAGAGAGACGCAAGAGCAGTCTTTGTCAACAAGAGAAAGAGACATAAGAGCAGTATTTGTCAACAAGAGAAAGAGAACATAAGAGCAGTCTTTGACAACAAGAGAAAGAGACACAAGAGCAGTCTTTGACAACAAGAGAAAGAGACATAAGAGCAGCCTTTGACAACAAGAGAAAGAGAAACAAGAGGAGTATTTGTCAACAAGAGAAAGAGACACAAGAGCAGTCTTTGACAACAAGAGAAAAAGACACAAGAGCAGTCTTTGATAACAAGAGAAAGAGAAACAAGAGCCGCCTTTGACAACAAGAGAAAGAGACACAAGAACAGTATTTGACAACAAGAGAAAGAGAACATAAGAGCAGTCTTTGACAACAAGAGAAAGAGAAACAAGAGCAGTCCTTGACAACAAGAGAAAGAGAAACAAGAGCAGTATTTGTCAACAAGAGAAAGAGACACAAGACGGTCTTTGTCAACAAGAGAAAGAGAACATAAGAGCAGTCTTTGACAACAAGAGAAAGAGAAACAAGAGCAGTCCTTGACAACAAGAGAAAGAGACACAAGAGCAGTCTTTGATAACAAGTGAAAGAGACACAAGAGCAGTCCTTGACAACAAGAGAAAGAGAACATAAGAGCAGTCCTTGACAACAAGAGAAAGAGACACAAGAGCAGTCTTTGACAACAAGAGAAAGAGAACATAAGAGCAGTCTTTGACAACAAGAGAAAGAGAAACAAGAGCAGTCCTTGACAACAAGAGAAAGAGACACAAGAGCAGTCTTTGACAACAAGAGAAAGAGACACAAGAGCAGTCTTTGACAACAAGAGAAAGAGACACAAGAGCAGTCCTTGACAACAAGAGAAAGAGACATAAGAGCAGTCTTTGACAACAAGAGAAAGAGAAACAAGAGCAGTCCTTGACAACAAGAGAAAGAGACACAAGAGCAGTCTTTGACAACAAGAGAAAGAGACACAAGAGCAGTCCTTGACAACAAGAGAAAGAGACACAAGAGCAGTCCTTGACAACAAGAGAAAGAGACATAAGAGCAGTCTTTGACAACAAGAGAAAGAGAAACAAGAGCAGTCCTTGACAACAAGAGAAAGAGACACAAGAGCAGTCTTTGACAACAAGAGAAAGAGACACAAGAGCAGTCCTTGACAACAAGAGAAAGAGACATAAGAGCAGTCTTTGACAACAAGAGAAAGAGAAACAAGAGCAGTCCTTGACAACAAGAGAAAGAGACACAAGAGCAGTCTTTGATAACAAGAGACACAAGAGCAGTCTTTGACAACAAGAGAAAGAGAAACAAGAGCAGTCCTTGTCAACAAGAGAAAGAGACACAAGAGCAGCTTGACAACAAGAGAAAGAGATACAAGAGCCGCCTTTGTCAACAAGAGAAAGAGACACAAGAGCAGCTTGACAACAAGAGAAAGAGAACCAAGAGCCGCCTTTGTCAACAAGAGAGACACAAGAGCGGCCTTTGACAACAATATTTGTCAACAAGAGAGCCACACCTGGGTCAGGTGTGGTGCTTGATTGTATCGATTCCTGATCTTTGCACATTACTTACTTTTATTATCAGAGTTGATTTGTCTGTGCTGCGTGGCGGCCCTAAAAAGTCTCCCCGCACTTTCATTTAATGCTCTTATTTTTCCAATCCTCAGGATTGTGTGTACAATCTCCTTCCATTATTCCTGTCCCTGGATATCCTCTATGTCTTGTACCGCATTTAAGATCACTAGATGACCGATTTTCATACCCTGTTGTATAACTTCTGCTTTCTATATACCTGTGGACTTGTATTAGCCATTTGGATTATCGCTTGCATTTGTTATACCTTCCTTTGCTTTTAAGGACTCATATTATACTGGCTTGTCATTTTAATAACCGGTGTGTTGATTGCTTGTCTTGGGATGGTACTTACCCACACAACTTTTAATGATAAGAACGAAAATAACAAAATTACATTTATCTCCCATTAGTTTACATTCGGCGTCCTCTGTTCGTATTCCTAGTTCAATTAACAATTTTCGGGATATGCTTCCTACCATTAGGTTATCTCCTCTTGGGTCACCTATTATCAGGAAGTATACTAAACCATTTAATGCATTCAAAAGACGCGGAATGTATCCTAATGTTTCTAAGTGCAATGCCAAGAGGTGTGTCTGTTGCACACATTTATGTACTAAAACTACCATTACATCATCTGTAAATGGTAGAAAAATTTCCATAATCAATAATAATGATTTGGACTGAACTTCATCGGATCTGATTTATGTTATAACTTGAACTGAAACTAACTGTGGAATGCAATATGTTGGACAAACTGGCCGATCCCTCAAGACTAGGTTTCGTGAGCACTTTCGTAAAATGAAAAAGCCTAAAAAATTTGACACATTTCTTTATCGCCATTTCAAAAATAATGGTCATCCACCTAGTAAAATTGTAATTCATGATCCAAATTCATCAACTAGATTAAAAAATATTAAGAGACATGAAACTGAACTTAAATGGATTAAATTTTTGCAATCACCTTTTCCTTTAGGCTTTAACGATAATATATACCATGAAGGCAACATTTCTAAAATGCCAGATTTTGATGTTTTTTTCTGTTTTGGAATGTAAAAAAACGTAAAAGTAGATCTCATGGTAAACGTAAAAATGGCAACATTAAGCGCAAAATTTGTACTGAAAAACGCTTAAATACTTCTCTAAAGGATCTTTCTTTGGCTTTAACTAATCATGGTCGACATGGCTTATTTTCATTTTTAAGTTCCTTGCCTATCTCAGTTTTACGCAATTTAGAGTTAGAGGCTAATAAACTTTATGATAGAGCAAACAAATTATATAAGGCAGCACTCCTTACAAGGTGTTATGTTCAACATTTCCTTAGTCCTTATATCGATTCTGAGGTCAACCATAAACGACATTTTATCAAAATTCCATTCATTAACAAAGGTATTGAGTTTATTGATTTACATAGTATCTTCAAGGATAATTCAGTGATTTCATCTATTCCAAATTACTTTAATAATTCTGAAACTCCAATCATTTGTTATAAATATAACAAACCTATAAGGTCTACTATATTTAACTTTAATAAAATTGTAAATGATTTAGATATAGATTCCAATACTCCTGCCTCCTGAGATTGTAAAAATTCAAATTATTTATATCCCTCTGCAGGGCATGTTATTACAGGTAATCTGAATGTCATTCCTGACGCTAGAGTTCGCAATATCATTTCTAAAGGTCCTAAATATAAATTTCCCTCTAATATTGATTTCTCTAAATGTCGTAGAGAGATCGCTGCTTCTTTAAATGACTTCAGTAATCGTTGGTGCAAACGGGAAAATGTTGAACCTGATGCTTTGAAGGAATGGAAGATTAACATTTTTAAAATTATTGATACTCGTATTTCATTTTACTCTCGTAATACACATCTTTTGCCCCCTAAACCTAAATCTTCTTTTAGTCATCTTAAACGAGGTATCCAGGATTTTCATATGAACTATGTTTTGGTTCCAGCAGATAAAGCTGCTAACAATGTTGTAGTTGTTTGACGATTGTATTATATTAATACTCTTAAGCGTGAGCTTGTTGACACTAATGCCTATAAACTGCAGCCTTCTTTAAGTGAAAGGGTGATTGTTGATGGGCATGGTTGTCATACAGCCCTACATTTTGGTGTCAAAGCTAAAGAAAATCAAGACAAAGTTCCTACGTTGTACTGGTTACCTAAACTCCATAAAAAACCCTATAAAGCAAGATTTATTGCAAATTCTAGTTCTTGTACAACAACAGAACTTTCTAAATTGTTAACCTCGTGCCTTACAGCTGTTAAAAAACATGTTATCAAATATTGTGAAAAGGTATATGAGAGATCTGGTAAAAACCTATTTTGGTCGATTAAAAATTCAGGTGAAATTTTAGATAAACTTAAAGCTAGAGATTTCAATGCGACCAGTTTGTCTACTTATGATTTTTCTACTCTTTACACTACTTTACCTCATAATTTAATTAAAGATAAACTTATTGATCTTATTGAAAGTACCTTCCAGAGAGAAGGCTCTCCTTACCTTGCATGTAGTGACAGAAATGCATTTTTTACTTCAGAAAAACCTAAAAAATATCATGCATGGTCGTGTCAAAATGTATGCGATGCGCTGACCTTTTTGTTGGACAACATTTTTATTCGATTTGGCACCAAGCTCTATAGACAAGTTGTTGGGATTCCTATGGGCACTAATTGTGCTCCCCTGGTTGCAGATTTATTCCTGTTTTGTTATGAAAGGGGCTTTATGATGTCTCTTTCTGATGATAAGCAGGCTGATGTTATTGATGCGTTTAACACTACTTCCAGATATTTGGACGATATTTTAAATATTAATAATGTTTATTTTGACAATATGGTTAGTCAAATATACCCTTCAGAGCTCCAACTTAATAAAGCCAATGCCTCTGATACCGAAGCCGCATTTTAAGACTTGCATTTGTCAATTTCTAATGATATTGTTTCTACCAAAATTTATGACAAACGTGACGACTTTGATTTTGAAATTGTCAATTTCCCATTTTTAGATGGTGATGTTCCTCGTTCTACATCCTATGGAGTCTATATCTCTCAACTCATTCGTTTTGCTAGAGCATCTAGCTATGTTGCTGACTTCAACACTCGCAATAAATTGTTAACTCAGAAACTTCTTAAACAAGGCTATCGATATCATAAACTTCGCAAAACATTTTCAAAATTTTATAGACGATACTATGATTTGATTTCTAAATTCCAAGTTGGACTTAAATCTCTCTTGCGCCAAGAACTTTCGGAACCTGATTTCTATGGTGACTTGGTGTATAAGTTGAAGAAGATTGTTGGCTCTAATAATTTTTCAGCGCAGTTCATTAAAATAATTTCCCATTATAAAAAGATTGGCTATAACATTAATGTATTGCAACAGACTGCATGCTTGGTAGTCAACCCAATCACGGTTGACAACTTTGCTTTCCTCTTTAATTGCACGCCGGTGGGTCGGACTTCAGACTCTATGATGGTTCCGACTTAAAGACTTATCTATTGATGAGATGGTAGGGGCCTGATGCTTTGGCTGTTTGTCGGGCCCACCGGGGTTTACCTGTTGGATTTCTTTTGCTCCGGTATTCAGTTTTATTTACTGTTGAGTCCTTATCCTTGCTTTATCTCCTTGTTATATCTTGATTTATATGTTTTAGGAGATGATGCATTGATAAGTTAGGGGTCTTTCATGCAAACCAAATATCTATGTGTCTTGATCCACATCTGAATTAAGGGTGAGGTTGGCGCCGTTAAACCGGTTTAAGCCCTCCAGTAAAATATTTTACTGACCGTTCCAAGGCGGTACTTCTTTTGTGGATCTTTTATGTTTTTGTTCTGTCTTGTGTTTGCTGTGTTTTGTGCGCGTCTGTTTGTATGTGCTTTGTGGTCACCTGCTGGGAAAGGGCTGACCTCTTGGCTCTCGTTTGTGGTGTCTTCTGTGAGTTTGTCACTTTCCCATTGGTGTCCTGGGTCAGGTGTGGTGCTTGATTGTATCGATTCCTGATCTTTGCACATTACTTACTTTTTTGACAACAAGAGAAAGAGAAACAAGAGCAGTCTTTGACAACAAGAGGAAGAGGAACAAGAGCAGTCATTGACAACAAGAGACACAAGAGTAGCCTTTGTTAACAAGAGAAAGAGAAACAAGAGCAGTCTTTGTCAACAAGGGAAAGAGATACAAGAGCCGCCTTTGTCAACAAGGGAAAGAGAAACAAGAGCAGTCTTTGTCAACAAGGGATAAAGAAACAAGAGCAGTCTTTGTCAACAAAAGAAAGAGAAACAAGAGCCGCCTTTGTCAAAAAGAGAAACAAGAGCAGTCTTTAACAACAAGAGAAACAAGAGCAGTCTTTGACAACAAGAGACACAAGAGTAGCCTTTGTTAACAAGAGAAAGAGAAACAAGAGCCGCTTTTGACAACAAGAGAAACAAGAGTAGTCTTTATCAACAAGAGAAAGAGAAACAAGAGCAGTCTTTGACAACAAGAGAAAGAGAACACAAGAGCAGTCTTTATCAACAAGAGAAAGAGAAACAGAGCCGCCTTTGACAACAAGAGAAAGAGACACAAGAACAGTATTTGACAACAAGAGAAAGAGAAACAAGAGCTGCCTTTTACAACAAGAGAAAGAGAAACAAGAGCCGCCTTTGTCAACAAGAGAAAGAGAACACAAGAGCAGTCCTTGTCATTAAGAGAAAGGGAAACAAGAGCAGTCTTTGACAACAAGAGAAAGAGAAACAAGAGCAGTCTTTGACAACAAGAGAACGAGACACAAGAGCCGCCTTTGTCAACAAGAGAAAGAGAACACAAGAGCAGTCCTTGTCATTAAGAGAAAGGGAAACAAGAGCAGTCTTTGACAACAAGAGAAAGAGAAACAAGAGCAGTCTTTGACAACAAGAGAACGAGACACAAGAGCCGCCTTTGTCAACAAGGGATAGAGAAACAAGAGCAGTCCTTGTCATTAAGAGAAAGGGAAACAAGAGCAGTCTTTGACAACAAGAGAAAGAGACACAAGAGCAGTCTTTGACAACAAGAGAAAGAGACACAAGAGCAGCCTTTGACAACAAGAGAAAGAGACACAAGAACAGTATTTGACAACAAGAGAAAGGGAAACAAGAGCAGTCTTTGACAACAAGAGAAAGAGACACAAGAGCAGTCTTTGACAACAAGAGAAAGAGACACAAGAGCAGCCTTTGACAACAAGAGAAAGAGACACAAGAGCAGCCTTTGACAACAAGAGAAAGAGACACAAGAACAGTATTTGACAACAAGAGAAAGAGACACAAGAGCAGTCTTTGTCAACAAGAGAAAGAGACACAAGAGCAGTCTTTGACAACAAGAGAAAGAGACACAAGAGCAGCCTTTGACAACAAGAGAAAGAGACACAAGAACAGTATTTGACAACAAGAGAAAGAGAAACAAGAGCAGTCTTTGACAACAAGAGAAAGAGACACAAGAGCAGTCTTTGACAACAAGAGAAAGAGACACAAGAGCAGTCCTTGACAACAAGAGAAAGAGACACAAGAGCAGTCTTTGACAACAAGAGAAAGAGACACAAGAGCAGTCTTTGATAACAAGTGAAAGAGACACAAGAGCAGTCTTTGATAACAAGTGAAAGAGAAACAAGAGCAGTCCTTGACAACAAGAGAAAGAGAAACAAGAGCAGTCTTTGACAACAAGAGAAAGAGAACATAAGAGCAGTCTTTTACAACAAGAGAAAGAGACACAAGAGCAGTCTTTGACAACAAGAGAAAGAGACACAAGAGCAGTCTTTGACAACAAGAGAAAGGGAAACAAGAGCAGTCTTTGACAACAAGAGAAAGAGACACAAGAGCCGCCTTTGACAACAAGAGAAAGAGACACAAGAGCCGCCTTTGACAACAAGAGAAAGAGACACAAGAGCAGTCTTTGTCAACAAGAGAAAGAGACACAAGAGCAGTCTTTGACAACAAGAGAAAGAGACACAAGAGCAGTCTTTGATAACAAGTAAAAGAGACACAAGAGCCGTCCTTGACAACAAGAGAAAAAGAAAAAAGAACAGTATTTGACAACAAGAGAAAGAGACACAAGAGCAGCCTTTGACAACAAGAGAAAGAGACACAAGAACAGTATTTGACAACAAGAGAAAGAGACACAAGAACAGTCTTTGACAACAAGAGAAAGAGACACAAGAGCAGTCTTTGATAACAAGTGAAAGAGACACAAGAGCCGTCCTTGACAACAAGAGAAAAAGAAAAAAGAACAGTATTTGACAACAAGAGAAAGAGACACAAGAGCAGCCTTTGACAACAAGAGAAAGAGACACAAGAACAGTATTTGACAACAAGAGAAAGGGAAACAAGAGCAGTATTTGACAACAATAGAAAGAGACACAAGAGCAGTCTTTGACAACAAGAGAAACAAGAGCTGCCTTTATCAACTAGAGAAAGAGAGACAAGAGCCGCCTTTGGCAACAAGAGAAAGAGAAACAAGAGCAGCCTTTGTCAACAATATTTGTCAACAAGAAAGACACAGGAGCAGTCATTGTCAACAAGAGACACAAGAGTAGCCTTTGTCAACAAGAGAAATATAGTGGGGGGGCGGGCGGGCGGGGAGGGTTTTTTTTTTTTTTTTTTTTTTTTTTTTTTCCAGCTCTGACTAGTGGTTGTATCAGTCATGTCGGTGCTACCCTGTGTTGCAGAGTGAGGTGTGGTCAGCTGCGACGTGCTGCCTTGTCCTTGGTGTATAACATGTTTTGTTAATTTTGTTAGTATTACTATTTAACTACGTTAGATGTGACTTGATACCGCTTTTACCTAAAAAATAATAATGTTAAAAATGGGCCTTGCTCCTAAATACTACCAGCTACATTTTAATTCGATAGAACGCCCCGGTTCTCTCTTCTGTGTTTCGATTTCGACAAAAGAGAGACCTTTAAAGGCGTGATGAAAAACCGACAAGCCCACATTAAACGGGCAGTCATAGTAATATTTTGACGGTTAAAATAGCCGCCAAAATGGAACTCTGCCTGCCCTCATGTTGAAAAATCCAAGCCTCCCCATGTGATCCACCTGTAACTTACCTTATACCACCTGCATGTGCAAGCCATTGGCATCAATATTGTGTCGGCTTAGATAGGACGTTGTTTTATCTCTTAGTGAATATAACCAGTTAAAGTTTAGGCCGAATGCTGCGTGCCTAATATTCTGTTACCAAGCGATTTTGCACTCTGTTTCGTACATTATGCACCTTGTTGTTGGTTTCGTCCGCCAAACAGTCAGAAACATGTACAATAAGTCGTACTACAATTCTGCCCAAAAAATGATTGATAATAAAAACAAAAATACAAAAATAACGGAAAAAACAGCTATGTATGAAATGTACATTGCCAATGTATAATGTACGTCTCGTATGAGTCAGTTTCTCCAATATAAAACTCTAAGATTCTTGGCTCTCTTGTTGACATTTACGTGAATTGTATAGTACATATCGTTAGTTGCTGATTATCTGTCAAAAACTTTTTTCATATCTTTCCATTGTTATTCCATATCCCAATGTATATGTTCTTTTTTTCATTTCTCATGATTATTATTACTTATTCCTGTTTGTCTTTGTCCATCCACGGGGGAACATGTCATCATTTTGGTCAACTGCCTCAGTACAATTCTGCATCCACGAACCTTCTCCATTCTTTAATTGATAAGATATCATGATTTCTATTGAAGTTTATAGGATGCGGATCGGCTTGCATTATAGTCGACATGATAAAGTTAAAGGCATAGCTCATCTTAATTTTTTTGAACTTCTTATAATCTTATCACTTCTTTTTATTGGTGGTATAGAGCGAAACCCTGGCCCGTCGTCTTCATCTTCCGACGATTCAATATCGTTTTTATCCGCAACTGAACATATAATTGAAGATAAATTTTCCATTGTGCACTATAATGTTCAGAGTATTGCGAATAAAATGGATTTGATACAATCGGAACTGTGTAATTTTGACGTCATTTGTATAACTGAGAGTTGGTTAGATGATAGAACTCTAGATGATGATATAAAAATTGAAAACTTTAAACTGTTTAGAAGAGACAGGCCAGGTGATAATCATGGTGGAATTTGTGTTTATGTTCGTAATAACGTTTCTTCAAAAAGAAGACACGATCTTGAACTACCAGACATTGAGTGCCTCTGGGTAGAAATTTCTATCAAAAACAAAACACAACTCATAGGTACGTTCTACAGACCCCCCGATTCAACAAATGCAATCTTATCAGCAATAGAAGATTCAATAGGACTTGCTTTTGACACCAACATCTCCAATATTTTGATAACAGGTGACTTCAACCTCGATATTCTGAAAGACAACTCAAGCCGAAAAGTAAGAGATTTATGCCAGCAGTTCAATTTTGAACAGATTATTAACGAACCAACACATTTTACGGAAAACTCCTCTTCAATCATTGACTTAATCCTTACCTCCAACAGGAACACAATATTACTAAGCGGTGTTGGCGAACCATTTCTTGAGCAAAACATAAGATATCATTGTCCTGTCTTCTGCGTTTTAACTTTTAGTAAACCGTTAGCACCTATATATAAACGAAGGGTTTTCATTTATGATAGGGGTAACTACCAAGCATTTTCAAACGATCTAGTTCAAACTGACTGGCAAACCTTAAAAAGCGAAAACATCAACACTTACGCAGAAAACATCACTAAAAGAATAACCACTCTTACAAATAAGCATGTACCTAACAGGTTGATAAATGCACGTAAAACTGACCCTGCTTGGTTAACTACACACATCAAGAAACTCATAAGAAAAAAGAAAAGATTATATGACAAATACAAGAAATCTAATAATATTAACCACTTTGAAACATACAAACAGTTAAAAAATTTAGTAACAAGGGAAATTCGTAAATCTAAAAAAGAAGTATTAAATAAATTAACTGAAAATTTAGCAAGTCCGAACACTAAACAGAATGGCTGGTGGAAAACTTTAAAACATTTTATTAAACCTGATCAAACTGATGTCATACCACCATTGAATAAGAATGGACAGATCTACACTGAGGAAAAGGAAAAAGCAAACATATTGAACAACTTCTTCACAGAACAAACTCTGTTAGATGATAGCCATGCAACTCTGCCTCAAACAGTGAAAAATACTACACACAAACTCGACTCTATCATTGTTACACCTGAAGAGGTTAGAGACACTTTAAAATCACTTCCTATTGGCAAAGCTGCTGGACCTGACCTTATAAACAATCGACTTCTCAAAGAACTTGCCCAACCTCTTGCTCTTCCTCTCTCTAATCTTTTTAATCTGTCTCTAAGTTCTGGAAGTGTGCCAAATATTTGGAAAGAGGCTAATGTCTCACCAATTCATAAGAAAAATGGCCCATCTGATGTTTCTAACTACAGGCCAATTTCTCTCTTAAGTACAGTCAGCAAAGTATTGGAAAAAATAGTGCATAAATACCTTTTTAACTTCTTTCGAGACAATAACGTCATTACAGCTTTTCAATCGGGTTTTGTCCCAGGTGATTCTACTGTAAATCAGTTAATTGATATTTACAATACATTTTGTAAAGCTCTTGATGAGGGTAAGGAAGTTCGCGCCATATTTTGTGACATAAGTAAAGCCTTTGATAGAGTTTGGCATAAAGGTCTTCTTTTTAAACTTAAATCTGCAGGTGTATCTGGATCGTTGTTGACTTGGTTCTCTGATTATCTAAATGACAGGAAACAAAGGGTTGTTTTGCCTGGTGCAAGTTCTTCTTGGACTTCAGTAAAGGCTGGAGTTCCACAAGGCTCTATTCTTGGACCTCTACTTTTTCTTTTATATATCAATGACATTGTTGAAGACATTAACTCCTCTATTAGACTTTTTGCTGATGATACTAGCTTGTATATCATTGTCGATGACCCCATTCATGCTGCAGAACAGTTAAACTTGGACCTGGCTAAAATCCATCACTGGGCAGACAAATGGCTAGTGACTTTTAATCCTGGGAAGTCAGAGTCTATCCTTCTCTCTAGGAAACATAACAAACCATATCACCCTCCAGTTCTGTTGAACCAAACCCAAATTGCTGAAGTTAACTCTCACAAGCACCTTCGTATCATCTTTTCAAATGATAACACTTGGCATGAACATCTCGAACTAGTCAAATCTAAAGCATGGAAACGAATCAATATAATGCGCAAACTAAAATTTCAACTAGACAGGAAATCCCTTCAGACTATTTACTTCTCATTTATACGTCCACTGCTAGAATATGCTGACGTTGTGTGGAATAATTGCACACAATATGAATCAAACGAATTAGATAAGATCCAAAATGAAGCTGCTAGAATAGTCACTGGTGCAACTAAGTTAGCCTCCATTGACTCTCTTCACACAGAAACAGGTTGGGAAACACTGGGATCGAGAAGGAAAAACCATAAGCTAACCATGTTTTATAAAACGAAAAACGGACTTTGCCCTGATTATCTTGTTTCTCTCGTACCTGCTACTGTTGGTAGTGCGTCAACATACCCTCTACGTAACTCTTCAGATCTACAAACATTACATACAAATTCTCGTCTTTACTATACATCTTTCTTGCCTTCTGCTGTCTGTGATTGGAATGAACTTCCAGAGCAAACTCGGAACTCTCCAAGCCTTAACATCTTCAAAAACAGTCTGAAATCCAATTTGATCACACCACCCCGATACTATAACACAGGTAAAAGACTTGGTCAAATATATCATGCTAGACTAAGAACTGCATGCAGTCCTCTTCGTCAACACCTGCATTCAAAAAACATAGTTGATAATCCCTATTGTACTTGTGGTGATATAGAAGATACTCATCATTTCTTATTTGTATGTCATCAGTACACAGACCTTAGACGAGATCTATTAAACTCAGTGTCAGATATCTGTCAACCTAATCTTAACGTTCTACTCTGTGGTGATATAACACTAACCTTTGTTCAAAATAAGCAGATATTTAAAGCAGTACAAGAATTTATAATTAAGTCAAAACGTTTTGAATATACACATTAATGCTTCAATAGCGCATTGCATTTGTATGGAACATACCTTAATGTTTGCAACAATAGTACTATTTAAAATATGTTTGTATACACACAGCGATGCTCGAATATCACACTACATTTGCAGAAATCATATCTCAATGTTCTAACAATAGCATATTATCCACCAAAATACTTGTATGTTCACAATTGATTGGTTTGACGTCTATTCTGCTAGCTGGGTACATAGAGGCAACGACATACCCCCCCCCCCCCCCCCCCCAAGTATTGATCATCTCCAAACCCCGTGGAGACAACAAGGATAACTGTATGTTGTAAAATATTCATTCTCCTTTTCAAAAGTCAAAATTCATACTTTGTATTAAACAGCGGTTTTGAAATTATAATATATACAGCTAAACCTGGTTAATTCCAATTTGAATTATCGAGTTTTTGCTGTACTGTTTATATATACTAATGTCAATTCAAGTCATACGTTTATTGTATTTCTGATATTGAATAGCTGGGAAACAGATTTACAAAAGTCAATAGACTGTCTTCTGAATCCCTTTTTTGTATTTCGTAATGATCTGTATGTGAACTTATTGCATTATATGTACACATGTTGTTATACAAAAATGAAATAAAAGTTTAAACTAAATATAGCACAAGAATTGCACGTAATTGCAAAAATAATTGTTAGATTGTACATTTAAATGCTCTCTCTCTCTCTCTCTCTCTGTCTCTCTGTTTGACTGTCTGTCTGTCTGTCTGTCTGTCTCTCTCTCTCTCTCTCTCTCTCTCTCTCGCATTTGCTCTCTCTGTGTTACTATTTTCTTAGACACTTGAATAAAGCGCAGACTAGACCATTTTAACCTAACGTAACATCAAATGAAAGTCAATTTATGCACCTCATGAAATCGAAGTTAAATTGAACAAAGTGAAATTGGACATGGACTGAGCATAAACAATTACTTTGTATTTACCTGTAGTAGATACATAACTGTTCAGATGGGACTAATTTCGCTTAAGTAGTAATTATGAAGATGGAAACACATTATACATGAATGAAAAAGGTAAGGATTCATTTTTCTTTCATAATTTATTTGCATCTTACATTAGCGTCATCAAAATTGTTTCTGTTTTGTCAATGAAAACATGCTTAATCCTTTAAGCACCTGCAAAAATGTATCGAAAATGTCCGCTTAAGTCGTTTGCTGAATATATTTGCTAACCTTATTGACTAATGTAAGAGAGGCAAACGGTGTGGACCCAGATCAGACTGCTTGTAGGAGCTGTCTGATCTATGTATACACTGTTTGTTGGAGCCGCTTCTAAATCATTTCAGCAGACGACAACGCAGAAGACATTGTTGTATTTGACGCTTTAAGGGTAAACCTGCAGCCAAAATAACAAACAGTGTAAGCCTAGACTAGACTAAAGTAAAACCTGTCTTAAGCGGCCACTAAAAGAAGACCCAAAAATTATTTTCAAGACCGATAATCGCTTAATGCTGGTCAAAAGTATTGCAGAATGCTCTTTTGACCTGCGCTAAGCTACCACTTGTCTATAATAAAGTCCTTTGTTTGATCTATTTTTGAGTGACCGCTTAAGACAGGTTTCAGTGTACATTTGTACTACTTATTGGTGGGCTGATAGTGGTCCACTTTTTGAGCCGCGACATGAGATTTCCAACAATGTGGTATGTGCCACCAGCAAAGCCTCAGATCAGCCTGCACATACGCGCAGTCTGATCAGAGCCTTTGCTATTCGCTTGAATATTTTAAGATTATTAAGCGACTGACTGAACATCATTTGGAGTTTCTTAGCTTAAAAGGGGGCTGCACAGGCTCTTCTGAGTCTACACTTGTCAAAATGCCACATTGTTGGAAATCACATGTCACAGCTCATATTTACTTAGGTTGGTAGTTCTTTTGCTCCCGTATCTCTTTCTCTTGGTACCACACGTATTGAACCATATACAAAAACACGTAGCAGTATATTATCATGTTATGGTTGTTGTTGCATCACCCGGTCATGTCACACAATATGCAGAAAACACAAGAAAAGCAAATGCTGGTAATGAATGTATGAAGAGTGTTTCGTAGTTTGGTCCCATGCTGCAAACAAAATGCTTAAAACTCGTCAAAACCTATTTTACAAGGCTATGCCAGATCCGACACTGCTCCCTTATGAGAAGTGTGATCAGGGTTCATAGTGTTTGGTTTCATGGCTAAATTTGCCCTTGAAAATATTAAACAGACGTGAAAGCAGAAGATATTTTCAGGACAAAAACATTGGCAGGTTATGGTATGGTTATATTTGTTATGTGTTTTTTTCAAGTTTGCATCAAACATCTAACATCGAAAACGGTGTACTTTTTGTTGCTGTTATGTTTTAACCTTTATCCTGCAAAAAATTCATGACCTGAAAATGTCGTCTGCCTATATCGTCTGTTACAACTTTAGATTATATTTAACCATTGAATCAAATATTTGAACCCTGTTTTCATAGTATTTGAAATATAGGCTTCTAAAGTGCATTAGCAGACAGGCGAAACAGCAGACGACAATTGTCATGAAAGACTAGGGAAGAGTTCAGGCGTCGTCAGACGTTCACGTTCGACGTGCACTTTTAAATACACTACATGCATGACTCACTTGTCGCACATCTATCTCATTTCTCATAACATTATTAACTATGTCATTGTTGTTTGAGGAAAAATGGAGTTTGTGTACGTTCGTCCCCTGAACGACTAGACTTTAGCTTAAATCGCTGTCCCGCCCCACCCTAGCAGATACATTGCAATTTAAACTATACTTAAGGAATAAGAAACGCAACAGACAAAAATTTAATTTTTGCGTGTTTAAATGACGGTTTGGTGAAATCTCTTCTAAAAATTTCTTATTGAGTATTTATAGCATGTGATGAAATACAAAAACGTCATTTTAACGCTACATTTTACGCTACAAGATGAAAACATATGAAAACGTAAAATGTGACGTTAACGTCAGAATAAAGATCAAGAAACACCGTCTTTTCCATGTTTGGTTTATTGGCGTCGACTTGACAATATGCAAATTAAACAAACTTTCAATCATATTCGTAATTCAGTCAAATATTGCGTAAAACACGCTACTTGAATGGAAACATACACAATGGTAGTGAATAAACGATACACGTCACTTAGAGCCGCTGGGTTTGGGTCGCTGGTGAATATACGGGATAAGTTAAACCTAGAGACATCAGAACATGATTTCTTGGGATAATTTGACTTTTCCGATACCGTAGAAATACGCTGGTAAGGTGTTTATTTTGACGTTAGCCAAACAAAACACAGCATAATGCAAGAGAAAACATCTGATTACATGCAGAGAGTGAACTTCAAACTTGTTAAATGTAACTTAAACTTTGTCACTGGACCATATTATCATTAGAAAAACACATAAACATCATGGAAACCATTAAAACGTAGGATATCGAATTTTGACGTCAAAATTGATTTTTTTGACGTCTGAAGATCTCAAGTCATAATTCTTGAAAGAAACGTCCTTGTAATGAATAAATCGCAAGCAGAAAAGAAAGTTTACGTGTTTCACGCAGTATTCAGAGTTGACGTTAAGCCGTTTCAGAATCCTACAGAAACGTCTTCATTTGAACATTTCCTTGATCCGCAATCTATACCAAGACTTTTTAAAACAATAAGCCGATGGTGCATTCAAACTTTGCTTTTATTGACCCTGTTTCAGCAGTTTACTACGGGGGGTCAGGCTGGTTACGCGCATACCAAAATGATTACGTAATCGATAATTAAGTTGAACCTGCTGTAATTTGACGGACACATACTGCTCCTATGGATAAACATCATTTGCACTAAAAACTTGCATCATATTGTATGCTAACAATGACTCGAAGTGTTTGTTGCGTTTCTTTATTCCTTAAGTATATTTAACGTAGACTCACTCGATCCATCTGACCGCATGCCAAACTACTACATGAGTTGTACGTGCTAGGAACTGCTGGTAAAAAGAATGAAGCCAAATTCCACAACACATGTAGATGGTTTAAAGGTCACAAGAGGGAGGGGGTCTGGGAGGGGGTTCAGTTTGGTCGATTAAAAAGGGTCAGTGGACGACTAGGAATATGTGCCATGAATGGTCAATAATTAAACTTATAGGCTACATGTGATGGGGAAAGGGAAACATTTACTGTCAGTTTTGAGCCAACGTTTCAATGGTAAGGTTTTTATTATCAAAGTTTATTCTCACAAAAGTTACTTATCTCCAAGACCAAAAGTGCTAAAGCATGGTGGCCATCAAGCTATATCATTTTTATTTTATTTTTTGTATTTTTGTGTGGTTTGTGATGTGTTCAAGACATGTAAATAACTTTAAAGCAGTTTGTTAATAAACGTCACTTTCAATTCTAATTAAAGGCTTCAAGATAATGGGATTCTTCGGTCTATAAACTTGAATAGAATTGTGTTTTATTATATAGCAAAGTTTTTAATCAAGGATCAGACACTGAAAGGGTGGGTTCGGTTTTGTCAATTTAAGTATAAAATAATGCATGAAGAAAGCGCATAGAAACATAATACTCAGTTTATCATATAGCGACCCAGCAAGCATTTACCAACGGGTCATTATCTGCCCGTCAGCAAAACGCCATTCAAATGGCGTTTTGCTGACGGACCGATAGTGGCCCGAGAATGTACATGTACGCTGGCTGGGGAACAACTAGCTGGTATCCGGGACCCAGGAGGGGTACTCTGATATACTCAGAAAAACAATTAAAGGATATTAAAATTAATTTGACTATATAACATTTGGGAATATAATTTCCAAACAAAGTAAGTTTGTATCTGATAAAACTATCACTATGCAATGCACCAAAATGCAAAATGAAATTTACGGGTCATTGGTTACGATACAGTACCCCACCAAATGCATTTACCCTCTCTACTCAAAGTTCACAAGCTTAAATTTTTTGCTGCAACCATAACCAGGTCATTGCTTATGTTCTAATTCCGACCACAGACAAGTGTTCTCACCCAATTTCAGTCATTGTCCCTAAATATTGGACAACTTCTTCAACAAAAATGCACAGATATGGCACACCCTGGCAAATTTGACCATAAATTGGCAGTAAAACACTGACAACAGCTGCAAAATTAGGTTTCATACTTTTGAGGGAGAGCCAGCAATGATTTTGGAACCAGTCATTATGGAATACAAACGATAAAAATGGGTTCGAATCATTTTTGAACGTGTGTGACTTTTCAGTATAGAGGGTTGCACCATTTGGATTTATACTGTACTTAAACCATTGTAGCGTGACTGAAATAAAGCATCCATTTTGATTACATTTATCTGGAACTATGAAATGCATGCATATTTAATTTCGTTTTTATTTTATTGAATGTTAGAGATGGGACTGAATCTACTGAATATCCCTCAATTGTTTTTCTGAGTATATTTTCATTCATATATAGGCTCGGACCATTTTAAGGGTTCAAAATTTTGAATTCAATTTTTTAGGGGGGGGGGGGGATATTCAGAAACATGAATATTTTTTGGGGCATGAAGATTTTGTAAATATTTCTTGGGGGTCATCACAAAATTGGACTAGTTTTAGGGGTCATTTCTATTTATTTTAGGGTCTTTTCTCAGGTAAATGTACAGTATGGGGATGTTTTTTGGGGGTGCAAAAATTTCTAATATTTTTTTTTCTTTTTGGGGTGGGGAGTGCTTGATATTCCTGATATTATTTTGGGGTAAACAGTAGATGCTGGGTCCAAGCCTACGTATGAAGAAAAAATCAGAGTACCCCGCCCTGTGGTACGGAACTGGTGGGATCATCGTAATGGGGAATTCTGTTTGAGAACATCGACATTATGGTACGTATTGAATATAGGAGCAGCAATGGCCCCGGCAGACGAGCCAGTCTCGTCAGAGCCTTCACTGCTCGCATATCCAGCGTATAGTATAGAAGTAGATAAAGGTTCCGACCGTCTATCCCAACTAGATAGTTGTATATAGAGTGACTTTTACTCGGGGGAGGGGCTCTGACTTTACCCCAGGGGGAACTCTGATATGTTCATACATATAGGCTTTGCCCATCTTCTTTTTGGTTCAAAATTTCGAATTTCAATATGTTTTGGGATTTCAGAAAAATGTATATTGTTGGGGTATGAAGATTTTGTGGATATTTTTTGGGGATCATCACAAAACTGGACTTGTTTTA
Source organism: Loripinus fragilis (assembly GCA_964019695.1). Lineage (NCBI taxonomy): Eukaryota > Metazoa > Mollusca > Bivalvia > Lucinida > Lucinidae > Loripinus > Loripinus fragilis. The sequence goes on from OZ026520.1 coordinate 48,008,431, forward strand.
TGGGCCATTTCTATGCATTTTAGGGCATTTTCTATAAGGTCAGGGTACAGAATGGGAACCTTTTTCTTTTTTTTTCTTTTTTTTCTTGGGGGGAGGGGGCTAAAATTTCAAATAAATGGGGAGTTTCCGACAAAGCGAGACTTAAACCAGTCTCCTCAGCTACAGAGACTATCTAGAACTGTAGTAAGTCTAAATATAATACTTTCCAATAACCAAATGACAAAAGGCGCTGATCAGACTGCGCGGATGCGCAGGCTGGTCTGCGCCTTTGTTATTCGCAAGCCCCCAAAGACAGGTTTTCTCACGTCGAGGCATATATGGACCGCGTGCACACACACACACACACACACACACACACACACACACACACACACACACACACACACACACACACACACACACACACACACACACGAGCACTCCAACCTTTTAAAATATTTCTAGCAGATTGTTTAACAATGTAGACTTATGTGCAGCAGTCTGGTTTGTGTTTACAATTATTGCGGTTTAGTCACCCAGGACGTTAATCTGAAAGTCACAGGTAACATTGCGTAGTGAGATTTATTGAGGGCGGGGGTAGGCTATTAACAGTCGACCCCAATTTTGGTGTCCACCAAAACTAATCGATTTTGATGATTGAATTGAGAGAACCATTTAATTTTCTGACTCACAAATTGAGTATAACGCTTTGCATGCTGTGTTTAAATGTCCATGGTTTTGATGGCGTCTGCTGACTTTTTTTCCAAAATTGACATAAAAATTTATTTCAGGAACACTATTAGAGTGTCAAATGGTTGGATCCAGATCAGGACCGACGTTCTGTAAATTTCTATATTAAATGGATATATTCAGGGTGAAACATGGCGTTCTAACTGTATTTCAGCAGCCTGTCAGGGTATTTTCTCCCAAACCATCACCATGCTTTTGTATGTCACCTGTGATTGAATATTTTGCCACATTTAGATTTCCTAAACACACATATGTTCCTCAAAAATAGGGCAACGTTAAGAATGCCTATATTGGCCTTGACTAGCCTTTATTTTTCGAAGGCATATGACTCTTACCTGTTGCACGGATATGCAAATAATAATGATAGCTATGGGATTTTTTAATGCAAAAATGGCGAAAGTAGTAAATGCACCAAGATTGGCCATTTGAAAGTTTTTATGTCTCAAAATTAAAGTTACCGCACCTTAAAACGGTCATTACTTTTGTTGCATAAATATGTTCTGTAACCTGAACGTTCAAAAAATAAAAATCAGAATATCTGCCTTTAAGCACGAGCACGCGGCATTTCAGGCAACAGCGCTTGTGTGTGACTTTGGTCAATGAGAATTTTTTCCTTACGAGGACAAATCCATTTAGTCCACTGCATATGTGCCGAAAATTCCGTAGACCTGCGTAGCAAGTTCGAGCAAATGGCACGTGCCACTGAACGGATATTTTGAGTATAAGGATATCGCCTAAGTTTTTGCACGGGTATTTCGAGCAAGAGAAATGAAAGGTTTGAACTCAAAATTGAGATACTTTCGACTCACAAAAAATCAAAACAGCAAGTGAATATGACCAGAAAATGCTACAATCACATTTCAACATACACTGTAAAAAGTAAGTATAAGCTTATACCAAAAGAGGTGACAGCTAAGGATAAAGTCGGGTAAATTCGGACGGTCAGCTAAATTCGGACAGCGACTTATAGACGGATGGCTGAGAATGGGTTTGCTCCCCCCCCTAGGGAATTTCGCAGACATATCCTATCTTGTAGAGAATTGAAAGCCGAGTCTTTTAAGAGATGTTTGCACTCTGTGCTCCGGGGCGTTAGTCTGTAAGAGCCTGTAACATACGTTACTTAATGAAACTAAGAAAAAGTAAATTGAAAGTTTGGGCTACAAAGTAAAGACATTAAAATATTTATTTTTAAAAATCATTCATATAGTCTGCATACTGGATATCTTAACTACGTATGACAGCCATTTGAACAAAATTGCGGCTTCCTAAGGTGTCATATGCGTTACATAAATCAGATAACCCATTAAAATTTGCAAGTGTGGCTAACATCATTTACATTCACAATCTCTCTGTGTATTTTGCAAAATGTTTTTAACCATGTCTGACTGGCTTATGCAATTGGCTAACAGAAAAATTAAAGTTTGTTTCCCTAGCTTAAATATTTTTTCTGAAATAAGCAATTAAACAACCCTACCCCTACCCAGTTTTAAGGTGAAATGTTTGGTATTAAAACTAAAGAAAAATAGCTAAAAAATATTTGCAGTTGATGAATGTGTTTCATTGTTTGGGACTTATTTGCCTATATGAAAAGACTCATAAATCTGCAATGTTGTTGAAAAATTTGTAATATCAGAGGCTGTAACATATGTTACCTGATGTAATAAATGGACAAGCTCATTGTCTTTACGTAAGATATGCCTAAAAATGTTTTAATTTCCTCGAGGGAATTTTGCAGACATATTCCTTCTTATAGTACAACTCAAGCTGCATGGAATAAGGGATGTTTGCACTCTCTGTGTTGGGGCGTTAGTCTGAAACAGCGTGTTACATGCGTTACTATATCAAATAAAGGAAATGTAGTTTGAAAGTTTGAGCTAAAATTGTGAAAAAACTCGCAGCTGTTGGACATCTTACATTGTTTAGGGATTTTAAACTGGCTCCTATGATAAAGACTTATAGATCTGCTAGTTGTCATCAAGTTTTAAAGATCAGAGAGCGTTACATATGTTAGCGTGATAAGTAAAATCATCAAACAGTATTTTGACATCAAGCTGAGTAAGGGCCTGCTCCATCCTAATCCCCTTTGGAATTCTGCAGACATATTACATCTTATGTAACCATTCAAGGTGCATTTAATAAGAAATGTTTGCACTCTGTAAGTCTGGGCGTTAGCCTGTAACAGCTTGTTACATATGTTACTATATCAATTTGAGAGTAAGAAATTTGAATGTTTGAGCTACCAAAAGAAGACATTAAAATTATCTAATAAATTGACATTCCTATAGTCTTTATACTGGATGTCTTTACTACATATGGAAGCTGTTTAACATTAATACGGCTTACTGTGATGTTATGTGTGTTACATGAACCTAATTATAATTTAAAAGCTATAATTGTGGCTATCGTCATGTAGTTAAACAACTACTATGACTTGGTTTCAAACTGTTTTATTAGATTTTACAAACATATACTCAATTGATGAATAGGAAAAAACAAGTTTGCTTTTCTAACTTAAATATATTGTCTTATAGGAGCTAATACTAAGCCCAACTCCCAGTTTTACAGAGAAGCGAATTTTGTTATTACCGTTTAAGTAAAACACATGACAGCGATTACAGCGTTTGGATGTTTCTTATTTTCTTAGTCTGTCTTGCTCATATATCTACAAGATGTCATTAAGTTAAAGATCAGGACACTTAATGAGTACTTATAAGTCTTTGGTGCCAAAACACTAGAAATTATATTCATTTCTGATTATCAAGCCCATGGACTGGTGTTACAGATGTTATCAATGACCTTTTGGACACATTTCCTAATACTGTGCGTATAATGCTAAATATAGAGCCACAATTAGAAAAGATAGTTTTACATTTTTACAAGAAAATACAATAAATGAAATGGTCCAAACTATTTCTCATTGATTTAACACTCATGTTAAACGTTTGTCGTTGTCTGCTTCTGTGGTAATCATTATTATCACACGCCTCCTTGCAACTAGTAGAATCATCACACAATATTTCAATCATTTACTGTTATTCAATTTTACCACCATCCACTCAAAATTGATGAGCCATTATCAACTCTCCAATTTTCCCATTTATGGCTTGTAACATTCGGAAACTGATATGAATTCCTAATAGTTGGCTCTTTGAGTATGTGTTTCAAGTGATACTCTGCAAGTAGGAGAAAGACTTAAGCTTTACAAGGAGTAAAACTATGCCATTAAGAGCAATGAGAACCTGGACTGATGTACCTTGATATTTCTGTGATAAAGAATCATATCTTAGCTGGTTAACTTTTATAAATGTAGCCTTTCCATACATGCAACCCACATATTTTCATCTAATAATGTCTCTGCACTTATTATCTTTCCCCAAGCATTCAAAAACTTATTTGAAGTCTTCATACTTCTGAAGTGCTGAAACCGAGGTAACTCTTTCCCTTCAGATAAACGAACTAGATGTATCACAGCATGTAAAGCAATGAAATGCAGGATGAACAGAGTGCAAATTAGACCCTTTCAATTCAATGATTCACTAAGTTTCTAAGATAAGAGCGCTTATTAAAGGATGTAACATATATCACTCGTCATAAAAAATAAGCAAGGGCATTGTCGTGACATCCTTTTTGATTACACAGTCAGAGGCAAGTGTTTTCAATTTCAGTGTTTTCAATAGATCATGAAATGAGGCACCTTATTATCTTGTTTACTCTGTATAAATATTCCATAGAGCATAATATAGAACTACTGGTTATCCCATTCTACCTATAGTCCACTTTCCTTCTTTTGAATGTAACAGCTAATGATATGGCTGAAAAAACTGAGAAATCATAGGTTTTACATTATTTTAAGACATGCTTTAATGTACTGACATCAAAAAACAACCAACTGCAAACATAATTGATGGCAATGTCCAACTTCATATTCTTTCTCTTATACCAGATAACTTTCAAGGTGTAACAGAAATTGTTTCAGACGGTCTGCCAAAACCATCAAGAGTCAACATTGTAACTAAAGAAAAATTATAAAGTTCTTTGGGCGCAGCAAAATACTATTGATCTAAGACCTGAGGACTTGAGCACCAAAAGACTGGATAGGTTCCATGACAAATGATGCAAAAAAGCAGCATGTCAAATTTCTGTTCGACCATTGTCAGAAATCTTAAAGTATTCTTAGAGGTACACAGTAGAGACATAGATTTTGCAAAATCAGAGCAAAGTTATCATTTGACTAGCACGGATGCAGAGGCAGCTGCAGTTAGATTGCTCTTACCACTTCACAGGAAGAGATATATACCAGAGTCATACTCCATTGTATGCATATATGTGAAATGGCATTAAACCCATATTTAATCAGGTGTTTGATCCCATGACACTGACATGCTGTTTCTGCTTTTGAAGAATGCTAAAAGGATTCAAGTTTGGCTGAGTCAAGTTGTTTGACGCTGACACTGGCCACACATACAAAGAAAATTAAGTCTTTTGATGGCTAAAGAGGAGGATCACATGAAATGCTTATAAGTGATGTTTGTCACAATTACCAATTTTAAAAAGTAATCTTAATTAATGTAACACATATAACACGATAGGAAGCTGTATATTTGTTAAAAAATCTTTTCTTATGTATCAAAGGTATTCAGCATGCAAACTACATGAATAATTCAAATAAATAAACAGAAAGTTTTATGTCTTCTTTCTGTTTCTGAGACTTTCAATTCATTTATTCTTAAATTGATATGGTAACATACGTATCATACCATTACAGGCTAACCCCCTAGTAAATAGAGTGCAAACATCTCTTATTTGATGCAGCTTGAATTGTTCTTTAAGGTAGGATATGTCTGCACAATTCACAAAGGGGTGGAGAGGAACAGGGTTGTACTCAGTTTGCAATCCTAATACAATGCCATGATTCTACTGGTTGTGATGAAATGGGTGATTATTTTGCAATAGAAGCAGACACAATGATAGACATTGTGAGGGTGACTTGAATAAAGATTGTTTTTGAATAATTTTATTTAATAGGAATATTTATTAAATTGTGTCATTTAAATGAGAACTATTATTTCTATCTAAATGTCTATATATTTTAATATTATAGGCATTAGGAAATATGTGATTAAAAAGGTTATATATAACATAGGTAACACAATTCCAAGGGCTTGTTATCAGCAATGACTGTAATTACTAAGACTAAGGCACCAGAGGCTAGAGATTAATAAGAAAACATGTGAAAACGGTATTTTTCTGAAATATCATCTCTTACTTCCAAGAAAATTTCCTAGCTCATTCATTACGCCATGTAACATACGTTACATACTTTAATAAGTGCTCTGATCCTGATGTCAAACTTGCAAATGTATGATTCTTTATTGCATTAGCAAGACAGTGCCAAAAATGTAAGATATCCACGAGAGTCAAATATTTTCATATATTTCTCCTCAATAATAGATACCAAAATTGGATACTTAAAATTGGGGGTAGGGTTGTTTAATAGCTCATATAAAACAACGTATTTGAGATAGAAAAGCAAACTTTGTGTTTTCTATTAGTCAAATGAGTACTTTAGTAAACTAAGATTAAAAACACTTGTAAAAATGCACAAATCGTCTGTAAAATGAATGATGTTAGTCATGATTTCAACTTTCAAAGGGAAATTTAATCTATGTAATGCATATAACACCATTGAAGGCTGTAATTTTGTTTAAAATGCTGCTTTTATGTAGCTTAGGCATCACGCTTGCAAACTACATAAGAAATTTGAATAATTAGATGGTTTAATGTCTTCTTTCTGTAGCTCAAACTTTCATTTTGATTTTTACCTTAGTTTGTTACAGTAACATATGTAACAGGCTGTCAGAGACTAACGCCCCGGAGCACAGAGTGCAAACATCTCTTAAAAGATGCGGCTTGAAATTTTCTTTAAGATAGAATATGTCTGCAAAATTCCCTAGGGGGGGGGAGCAGGACCTTTTTTAGCTCGAAGTCTATTAGATTGTTTCATAGTTAATTATTGGAAAAAATCAATTATCTTAGAAAACAATGAAAATCCTGATGAGACGGCTCATAAGGAGCTGTCTTATCTGGATTTCCAGTGTTTGCAAATGTCCGAAGCATTTCTACCTGTTATAGATGTACTTATTCTCAGGATCAGTACAATCGAACAGAACATTGCTTTTAAAGCAGAAAAAAAGATTATACCAAAATCAGTGGCAGTTCAGGTGCCAAAAAATTATGTAAAGTTACAATTATTTCTACAATGTGGGCATGATACCAAAAGGAAAAGACCGCGGCTGGAACACAGACAAACAAGAACATAATAAACAAACATGGTCTTAGCATTCGAAAAGTGAGTATGATCAGGAAATCATGACCACAATCATGTACAGCAGACCAACCCACGGCGCCGTGAGGAAGAGCCACAGGACATAGATAGTACCAACCAGCTTTCTCTTCCTCTTCAAGATGTTCACCAAGGTTAACCTCTCCAGCAGTTTTTATGTCGAAGTTTGCATTAGACAAGACAAGAAAGCCGTTTTGTTGCGATGCACCTCAGGCATGTTAATTGAATCTGAGAAATCCGCAATATTAATGCACTAATCAGTAACTACTTCTTGCTTGCAGGTTGATTCGGTGCTTACCCCTAACACACTTTGCCGTCACAACGCCCAAAATAATTTTTAATGAATGTCTGAGGCTTTTAGATAAGAGTGCGTAACTTAAAATTGTTTTATTATTTTTCAACCAAAACATATGCCGTGGGTACTCAAAAGAACTATTTCAATGAGCATCCAAAACAATTGTTTAAACTGATGGATAAGAAAACATTCACAAGTTTACGCTCATTTTTTATCTGGGCTGATGCAATGATTATGGCTTGAACACGAAGGTGGTTGTTGGATTGAAAATGATTTTTTGTTAATACCTAATCAATTAATTTCAAGAATACTTATTAAGAGGGCACATTTTAGACTTGAGGTCTCTCAGGGTAACGTTATAGACACCAAAGCTACCCCACACCCCTTAGGGATTTTCGCTTACATAGTCTATCTTAAAATGGGATTTCTGGTAGTGTGTTTCTTTTTTTAAAGGAAGGATTTTCTTTAAGCTTTGGCCAAACGTATCCCTCATTGAGATGATGTGCAGAATCTATAATCCAATCATGCCCACTCAATATCAGGTCACAAGCCTGAGCCTTTAATTTTGTGTCCGCTTCATATCGCATTTGTCCTGGGAAGGATTTTCATTAAACTTTGATAAGATGTTCTCCTTAATGAGATAGGGTGCAGAACCCATGACTTAACCATGCAGGCTCAACGTCAAGGTCACAGTTGAAGGTAATGTGAATGGGCCTTGAATTCCATGTCCGCTCCATATCTCTTTTACCCTGGAAGGATTTTCATTAAGCCTTGTTCAAACATTTGCTTCAGTTAGATGAAGTACAGAACCCATCATTCAACCATGCCCACACAAGATCAAGGTCACAATTGAAGGTCATAAGTTTGAGCCTTTGCTTCTATGTCCGCTCTATATCGTCTTGACCCCTGAAATGATTTTCTATACAATTTTGGTGAAATGTTCGGTTCAGTGAGACGATGTGCAGAACTCATGACAACATACTGACTGAAAGTTGAACCTTTGATTTCCAGTCTGCTACATATCTCTTAAGCATGGAAGGATTTTAATTTAAACTTTTATCATGAAGCTTTTGTCAAATTTTCACCTCAGTGAGGCTGTTTTCACCTATGTTCGACCATATAGCTTTCATTCAGACTTTATGGAGCGGGCACGAAATCTAAGGCTCAATCCCATGACCTTCAACTGTGACTTTGACCTTGAGTCTGCATGGTTGAGTCATGGGTTTTGCACACTATCTCAATGATGTAAATATCTCATCAAAATTTAATACAAATCCTTCCAGTGGTAAAGGAAATATGAAGCGGGCACAAAATTAAAGGCTCAAACTTATTACCTTCAACTGTGACCTTGACCTTGTGCATATTCGATAAGTACAAAAATCTCGTGCGCTTGCCCAAATATTGTCCGTGAATGGTGCGTGGGGAGACTGTATATTTTATGTTAAGTCGGGGATTTCATTTCCAGTCGATTTGAAAATGACTACATAAAATTATAAACATGGAAATGATTACTTAAACTTTGTGTTTGGTGGTATGATTCCGAAACTATTTAGCCTTGATTTTCATGTAGGATGACATCATGTATGAAAAGTCGGAGAATGTCAAGCATCTGCAAGTTAATGACAACTGCACATGTAAATGCACTATTCAGCAGAAGTGTGTGCCAAGTTTCATAGGTAACGACATAATCAAACAAAATACCTCTTGATTTTATCCACTCTACAGGAAACGACAAGGAATGACTCAAACCAGCTTGTTCAGCTATAGAGACTAGCTGGGTTAGTCTAACTGTAATGCTACCCACAAGTTTAGGGGTCTTCATGCATACCAAACATCTATGTGTCTTGATCCACATCTGAACTAAGGGTGAGGTTAGCGCTGTGAAACTAGTTTAAGCCCTCCAGTGAAAGTGTTTTTTACTGACCGTTCCAAGGCGGTACTTCTTTTGTGGTTCTTTTTTTGTTATTTATGTTTTGTGTTTGTCATGTTTTCTTGTCTATTCATTGTAGACTTGTGGTCACCTGCTGGGAAAGGGCTGACCTCTTGGCTCTCTTGTATGTGATGTTTTATTGTGTTTTTGTCACTTTCCCATGTGGTATCCTGGGTAAGGTGTGGCGCTTGATTGTATCGATTCTTGATCTTTGCCTACTTTTTTACTTTTATTCTGTTGAGATATGGAACAATATAGGTGCTGGTCACACTATGCGGATGCGCAGGCTTATATGTGCCTTTTTTTGTTTGCATATGCCATGGTTTAAGTAGGCTTAAATACTACATAACTTATTCATCATTGATTCTAATTCAAAGACCAAGTAGACTTCGAGCTAAAAAAAGGTCCTGCTCCCCCCCTAGGGAATTTTGCAGACATATCCTATCTTAAAGAAAATTTCAAGCCGCATCTTTTAAGAGATGTTTGCACTCTGTGCTCCGGGGCGTTTGTCTCTGACAGCCTGTTACATATGTTACTGTAACAAACTAAGGAAAAAATCAAAATGAAAGTTTGAGCTACAGAAAGAAAGCATTAAACCAACTAATTATTCAAATTTCTTGTGTAGTATGCAAGCTGGATGCCTAAGCTACATAAAAGCAGCATTTAAAACAAAATTACAGCCTTCAATGGTGTTATATGAGTTACATAGATTAAATTTCCCTTTGAAAGTTGAAATCGTGACTAACATCATTTAATTTTACAGACGATTTGTGCATTTTTACAAGTATTTTTCATCTCAGTTTACTAAAATACTCATTGGACTAATAGAAAAAACAAAGCTTGCTTTTCTATCTCAAATACATTGTTTTATATAAGCTATTAAACAACCCTACCCCCAATTTTAAGTATCCAATTTTGGTATCTATTATTGAAGAAAAATATATGAAAATATTTGTCGCTTGTTGATATCTTACATTTTTGGCACTGTCTTGCTAATGCAATAAAGAATCATACATTTGCAAGTTTGACATCTGGATCAGAGCACTTATTTAAGTATGTAACGTAAGTTACATGGCACAATGAATGAGCAAGAAAATTGTATTGGGAGTAAGAGATGTTATTTCAGAAAAATACTATTTTTCACATGTTTTCCTATTAATCTCTAGCCTCTGGTGCCTTAGTATTACAGTCATTGCTGATAACAAGCTCATGGAATTGTGTTACAGATGTTATATATAATCTTTTTTATCACATATTTCCTAATGCCTATAATATCAAAATATATAGACATTTTTTTAGAAAATAATAGTTCTCATTTAAATGACACAATTCATTAAATATTCCTATTAAATATAATTATTCAAAAACGATCTTTATTCAAGTCACCCCCACAATGTCTATCATTGTGTCTGCTTCTATGGCAAAATAATCACCTATTTCATCACAACCAGTAGAATCATGGCATAGTATTAGGACTGTAAACTGAGCACAATCCTGTTCCTCTCCACCCCTTTGGGAATTGTGCAGACATATCCTACCTTAAAGAACAATTCAAGCTGCATCAAATAAGAGATGTTTGCACTCTATTAACTAGGGGGTTAGCCTGTAATGGTATGATACGTATGTAACCATATCAATTTAAGAATAAATGGATTGAATAGCTGAGAAACAGAAAGAAGACAAAAACTATCTATTTATTTGAATTATTCATGTAGTTTGCATGCTGAATACCTTTGATACATAAGAAAGTGTTTTTTAACAAATATATAGCTTCCTATGGTGTTATATGTGTTACATTAATTAATTAATTAATTAATTAATTAATTAATTAATTAATTAACATCACTTATAAGCACTTCGTGTGATCCTCCTCTTTTGCCATCAACAGACTTTGTATGTATGGCCAGTGCCAGCGTCAAACAAATTGACTCAGCTAGAAATTGAATCCTTAGTATTCTTCAAAAGCAGAAACAGCATGTCAGTGTCATGGGATCAAACACCTGATTAAATATGGGCTTAATGCCATTTCACATATATGCATACAATGGAGTATGACTCTGGTATATGTCTCTTCCTGTGAAGTGGAAAGAGCAATCTTACTGCAGCTGCCTCTGCATCCGTGCTAGTTAAATGATAACTTTGCTCTGATTATGCAAAAGCTATGTCTCTAACGTGTACCTCTATGAATACTTTAAGATTTCTGACATTGGTCAAACAAGGCTGCTTTTTGCATCATTTGCAATGGAACCTATCCAGTCCTTTGGTGCTTAAGTCCTCAGGTCTTAGATCATTAGCATTTTGCTGCGCCCAAAGAACTTTATAAGTTTTCTTTAGTTACAATGTTGACTCTTGATGGTTTTGGCAGACCTTCTGAAACAATTTCTGTTACACTTTGAAAGTTATCTGGTATAAGAGAAAGAATATGAAGTTGGACATTGCCATCAATTATGTTTGCAGCTGGTTGTTTTTTGATGTCAGCACATTGAAGCAAGCTTTAAAATAATGTAAAACCTATGATTTCTCAGTTTTTGCAGCCATATCATTAGCTGTTGCATTCAAAAGAAGGAAAGTGGACTATGGGTAGAATAGGATAACCAGTAGTTCTATATTATGCGCTATGGAAGATTTATACAGAGTAAACAAGTTGATAAGGTGCCTCATTTCATGATCCATTGAAAACACTGAAATTGAAAACAGTTGCCTCTGACTGTGAAATCAAAAAGGATATCACGACAATGCCCTTGCTCATTTATTATGACGAGTTATATGTGTTGCATCCTTTAATAAGCGCTCTTATCTTAGAAACTTAGTGTATCATTGAATTGAAAGGGTCTAATTTGCGCTCTGTTCATCCTGCATTTCATTGCTTTACCTGCTGTGATACATCTAGTTTGTTTATCTGAAGGGAAAGGGTTACCTCGGTTTCAGCACTTCAGAAATACTAAGACTTCAAATAAGTTTTTGAATGCTTGGGGAAAGATAATAAGTGCAGAGACATTATTAGATGAAAATATTTTTGTTGCATGTCTGGAAAGGCTACATTTATAAAAGTTAACCAGCTAAGATATGGTTCTTTACCACAGAAATATCAAGGTACATCAGTCCAGGTACTCATTGCTTTTAATGGCGTAGTTTTCCTCCTTGTAAAACTTTAGTCTTTCTCCTACTTGCAGAGTATCACTTGAAACATATACTCAAAGAGCCAACTGTTAGGAATTCATATCAGTTTCCGAATGTTCCAAGCCATGGATGGCAAAATTGGAAAGTTGAAAGTGGCTCATCAATTTTGAGTGGACTGGTGATCAAAATTGTACAACAGTAAATGATTGAAATATTGAGTGATGATTCTACTAGTTGCAAGGGGGCGTGTGATAATAATGATTACCACAGAAACAGACAACGACAAACGTTTAACATGAGTGTTAAATCGATGAGAATTAGTTTGGACCATTTCATTTATTGTATTGTCTTGTACAAATGTAAAACTATCTTTTCTATTTGTTGCTCTATATTTAGCATTATATGCACAGTATTAGGAAATGTGTTCAAAAGGTCAGTGATAACATCTGTAACAACAGTCCATGGGCTTGATAATCAGAAATGAATATAATTTCTAGTGTTTTGGCACCAAAGACTTATATCATAAGTACACAATAAGTGTCCTGATCTTAAACTGAATGACATCTTGCAGATATATGAGCAAGACAGACCAAGAAAATGTAAAATATCCACACGCTGCAATCACTTTCATGTGTTTTACTTAAACGGTAATAACAAAATTTGCTTCTCTGTAAAACTGGGAGTAGGGCTGTGAATTAGCTCCTATAGGACAATATATTTAAGATAGAAAAGCAAACTTGGTTTATCCTATTCATCACTTGAGTATATGTTTGTAAAATCTCAGAAAACAGTTTGAAACCAAGTCATAGTAGTTGTTTAAGTAAATGACGATAGCCACAATTACAGCTTTTAAATTATAATTAGGCTCATGTAACGCACATAACACCACAGTAAGCCGTATTAATGTTAAACAGTCCATATCTAGTAAAGACATCCAGTATGCAGACTATAAGAATGTCAATTGATTAGATAATTTTAATGTCTTCTTTTTTTAGCTCAAACATTCAAATTTCTTATTCTCAAATTGATATAGTAACATATGTAACAAGCTGTTACAGGCTAACACCCCGACTTACAGAGTGCAAACATTTCTTATTAAATGCACCTTGAATGGTTACATAAGATGTAATATGTCTGCAGAATTCCAAAGGGGATAGGATGGAGCAGACCCTTACTCAGCTTGATGTCAAAATACTGTTTGGTGATTTTACTTATCAGGCTAACATATGTAACGCTCTCTGATCTTTAAAACTTGGTGACAATTAGCAGATCTAAAAGTCTTTATCATACGAGCCAGCTTTAAATCCATAAACAATGTAAGATATCCAGCAGCTGCGAGTTTTTTTTCACAATTTTAGCTCAAACTTTCAAACTACATTTCCTTTATTTGATATAGAAACGCATGTAACATGCTGTTTCAGACTAACGCCCCAACATAGAGAGTGCAAACGTCCCTTATTCGATGCAACTTGAGTTGTACTATAAGTAGTAATATGTCTGCAAAATTCCCTTGAAGATATTAAAACATTTTAGGCATATCTTACGTAAAGACAATGAGCTTGCCCATTTATTATATCAGTTACATATGTTACAGCCTCTGATATTAAAAATTTTGCAACAAACTTGCAGATTAATGAGTCTTTTCATATAAGCAAATAAATCACAAACAATGAAACATATTCATCAACTGCAAATATTTTTTAACAATTTTTACTTTAGTTTTAATACCAAACATTTCACCTTAAAACTGGGTAGGGGTAGGGTTGTTTAATTGCTTACTTTAGAAAAAATATTTAAGCTAGAGAAACAAACTTTGCTTTTTCTATTAGCCAATTGCATAGGCTTGTCAGACATGGTTAAAAACATTTTGCAAAACACACAGAGAGATTGTGAATGTAAATGATACTAGCCACACTTGCAAATTTAAAGGGTTATCTGATTTATGTAACGCATATGACACCTTAGGAAGCCGCAATTTTGTTCAAATGGCTGTCATACGTAGTTTAGATATCCTGTATGTAGATTATATGAATGATTTTTTAAAAAAATATTTTAATGTCTTTAATTTGTAGCCCAAACTTTCAATTTACTTTTCTTAATTTGATAAAGTAACGTATGTTACAGGCTCTTACAGACTAACGCCCCAATGCACAGAGTGCAAACATCTCTTAAAAGACTCGGCTTTTAATTCTTTACAAGATAGGATATGTCTGCAAAATTCCCTAGGGGGGGAGCAAACCCTATTTCAGCCATCCGTCTAAAGCCTCCGACCAAGCTTTATATCAACCAAACTTTAATTGCTGGTATCCGTAGTCCGGAGTACAGCGAATCTTAATGCTCACAAAAAATCTTGTACGCCCCGCAGGCTTGTCAAAACCGTCTCATTCTATTGGCATTAACCCAAATTTAATATTCACTGAAATTTTGTACCTTGAACATTTCCACAAATGGTTAATCCATTAACGCTTGTAAACGATTTTCTTCTTACATCATTCGGTCAAGGATTGCATGCCATGACAGCTTCTGAACAAAATACTTATCACCCAGCAAACACATAAATTTGGGCCGCTATCGGCCATCCTGCGAAACGCCATGATTAAATGCCGGTGTAGTTTTCAGTTAATTGACATATACTCAAGAGACTTACATATTTCTGAATAGTGGTTCTAGAGTTTACTATCTACAATGTACGTGCTTTCGCGAATGTTTGATATATTTTTGGAGTTAACTCGTTTTTCAAGTGAAGTCAGTTTTATTATGGACCCCCAACTGAGGTCGGATACATTTTTACGGCGGCCAAAAGGCCGCCGTTCTAATATCGCTTTAGACCTACAATTTATGCAAATTTTCACCAATCAGAAGTATTCTTAAATTGTAATATTCATCACACCAGATAGAAAACAATGCCCTCATTGGTTAATACTCAGACTGACCACGCGATCTTATTATAGATGCAATTTAACTTGAAAATTTCCATGTAAATGGCCGAGAACCAGTCTGTGCACTAGTCCTGACCATGAATATAGGTCAACTCCCGCTGTACAGCATTTCTAATTTGCTTTACTACCATTCTTTGCATGCCCTGCTTAGTTGCACATAGTAAATAAGTGCAATATAAGGTAACTCACTATATCCTTAAGGACTTTAACAGCATCTTTGTATTTTTTATTCAAGCCATTATGGTTTCCCGTATCAAATGCGCGTTACACGATTATAGTCTGTTTCATAAATTTCGACAATATGCAGTGTTTTTTTTTACCTGCGCGTCCTGGGTCTCAGACGCATGCTTCTCACAAAGGACGCATGATTTTAAACCATGAGAGTCCTGCAGGATGCATTAAAATTGTGGCGAAAAGTCTGCACTTAGTATTTGCAACTTTCGTGTTGAGTGTTTTTGTTTTTTTTTTAACTTGCGATGCGCAAGTGTCTTGAATAATATTGGTAAAAACCGGTACTGAAAAAAACTCCCCAACAGTATAGCGATCATTACTTCCCTTGGGAAACACGTGTTTTCAGATATGACCCGCTGTAGGGGAGTTTACCGGTAAAAGCCAGTACCGGACTACTGGTAAAAACCAGTGCCGATAAACCAGTACTGATCCAATACTACCAACCTGAAATGAAACATTTGAATAATGCGTTTTACCCGCAAGTTTAAACACCCTGCTTCGAGAAAATACCAATAGAATGGTTAAAGTATTACTGCAGGCTCATAAAGTACGGAGACTGGACTGTGCACAGATGATAAAAGAAAAATTAATATGGTATGTCCAAAGGCTCAAATGCAGTAACTTCCAGCACTACACTTGTAGGCATGCAGAGTTAGATGAACACGGGCTAATGACCTGGGCTCTAAAAAATATATGAAAACTGCGAGACAAAAGTCTGACTCTTGGCAAAAGATGATAATATGATTAAATTAAGGAAATATACTGTCTGCAACTGAACTTTTTATTAATAAGAAAGTCAGGTAGGTTTTTATATCTTTATTATTTTACTTGACAAAGTAAATTAAGGTTTATCTTTATTATAGTATAAATAAGTATGCCAGTGTTTTGCTTCCCAAATTGGCTTCTATGAATGGCCGGATTCGTATGGATACACAAAATTTATAATTCAAAGTGGACGTCGTATGGGATGCAGAACTTCGAGTTTGGGATGCAAAGAATTTTGGCCCAGTGAGTCCCGGGACTCATAGAAACAAATTTGTAAAAAAATCACTGAATTAGGTCTAGTCTATTTCTAAAACAAATATAACAAGTGTATTTAATGTATTACATTATATACAAGGGCGTAAAATTCATCGCGAATTAGAGAGTAACCTCGGGGTTCAGGCGAGTAAATACGTGCAAAGCTTGCTCTGACCGGCAAATGCATGTTTTTACAAGGACAGTGTAGCTATCGGCAGAGTCTCTCTTTAATCAGACAACATGGTGCGTTATAAATAGACAGCCAAAAAGCCCACGTTATAATGTCTATTAATAGCGCTTAACAAGATACATCTTTGTGAAAAAAGATGTATCTTAAAAAAAGAGGTTATAATGGGGATGGATATTTAACGGTAAATAATGGCACATAATTTCCTACAATTTGAATGTGCCCGCAACCCACAATCCTACACTTAGACTCAGATCAACCTCCGCAGCTGTACATGTATCAGCGTATTTTGCTATTTCCTTTAGGAAGATGACAAGCACAAGCTCTAGTTTCTTTAATTACATGTATGTCAGACGAACATGTATCATATAAGGCTAACTTCCCGGGGCTAACTTGCAAACAGCCAGCACCAAATCTCGGGCCACTATGGGCCTGCCAGCAAAACGCTTTTCGGGTGGTGTTTTTCTGGCAGGCCGAGAGTAGCCGTATTTTACGTGCTTACTGGGAGCTAGTCGATCAGTTTTTGAGTCTACATGTATTTATTCCCCGACCCCGGCTATGGCGAGGTGCCACAGGAAATAGAAAGGTTATAGGAGTTAGTTCCACACAAAAGTGATTTGGTATATCAGTATTTTTCTGTAAATAGAGACATTCATAATATGTAAATAGAGTGGTGAAAGTGTAAACCATTTAAGACTTGAAAACTACTCCTAGTTGAGATCTGAGACGGGCAGAATCTAGCCTATGTGACAACAACAACAACAATATGGCATGTTTTTTTCCGGGTTTTCAGTTTGTTTCAGTACATACATTTATCGTCAAAATCTCCCGTTTTCTTAAAAACTTTAGGACTAATAACATTGTTCCCTAGCCTTTGCTGGTGAAGTGCCTAAAATTTGGAACGATTCAGATGCATATCGCTCAGCGAAAAGAGCACCAAGCAAAAGAGAGACCAGAAACATAGCACAACTTCCAAATTCGCTGGTTTTAGACGGAACATCCTTTTCCAGCATGCAAAGACAGGGAGTATAAGGGGATTTCGTCACTTAGTTGTAAGTATTTGAGAGCCGCCGAATATCTTTTTTAAAGATATTTCTTGTTCAAATTTCACCTCAGATGTCGAAGTTTACCAAAGAGTTAACCTTTAATAGTGTTGAATGTTGCCGAATGTATCCGCATGTATTTTAACTGCTTGTAATGTCACAAAATATCTGACCAACATAGAGTCATCATCGATACAACAATCATCGATTATCATTGCGATATCGGCGCGTTGTTAACCGTTTTTTGGCTGGATGGCTCAAGTGTTAGTATTTTGTTGCAGACAATAAGAAGCACATGCCTTAATTCCAGGTAACATGTAAAACTATCTCTTAAAGCTAATAAATAACACTTGACTGATCTTCGCGAATGCTTCCTCCTTTCAGAAACAGCAGCCTGCAACCTTTCCTCCATGACCCATTCTTTCTGGCTTCTTCAGCTTAAAGAAGATAAGGCTAGCAACAAGAAGATTTTTTTAATTCAGTGGCTTTCAGATATTGACACAATTTGAACAATAATGGTATTTAAATCTCTACCAAATCAATTTCAATGTTTGGTGATTATTTTAATGCTGGACACATACAAACGCATGGGTAATCCTGAGACCAAAAACATTGTCAATTGAAAGAAACAGGCTACAGGACACCAGGCAGGGAGACTCATAATTATAATTTAAAAAAACTAGTTTTACATGCATATTGGTCAAATATTATGAAATAGACTATAGCCGCCTGTATCTGTTTTTTCTCGACGAAGTCGAGTCTAACGTAGGTTAAGACCTATACTGAAGGACTTTAGAAACACCCCAATAGACCCCTTCCACATTGTTATCTCCCTTAGCAATCGCTCTTCAATTGGAAAATCGATAAAGTCGTTTTTAAAAATGAAGGGGCAGATTGCTTTTTAGTAACACTGTCACACATAATGTTGCTTAATAAGTGGATTATTAGCCTTTAAACGCTAGAATGAGATTCCTTATTCTAGAAATAATATAAATTAATGTTTTCATATACATTTTATAAGTCCTCCGTATTTTTTTCACTTTAATTAGTGTAAAAAATACTTTGAAATCGAGCTAAAATCGGCTTCTTTTTCAAGCACAAAATCGCCAAAACTATTTGAAATACATGCAAGAATAAAACAAACGAATCTGTTATGCGAACATCAACAACGCAGACAAGTCTGGGCACTCTCACCCGGACAGTCGCTGCTCTCACACACCTCGGATTCATTGTTGTGTCCATGCGCACACAAACTAGAAAGGCGATGCGTGTAGACAGGGAGGCTCAGACAGAAATTATATCTAAGGCTTCTAGCCCCGACAGATAAGCATGCTTGCTACCAAATAGACGTGCGTGCATGCTGCTAGATAGTTGCATATAATGACTAATCATATGAGATATATGTGGAATTCTCATTGAACATAACTTTAAATATATACCTCCATTTATAGACCCATTAAATTCCATCATTTTTACACAACGTTCATTCCTGCGCAGGCTTGCGAGAATCATCGCTGCTTGCACACACAAATAATGGATGTAGATGAAGACTCGGATCTATTTTCTAAAACAACAGCCACGCTGGTTAAGACTGCATTGGTATCTATTGACGCCTGTAAGTACCAATTAAAGTACATGTAAAACGATCATGCTGTCGAATTACAAACGCGTGCCGAAGTGTGCTAGGTTAAATTGCTTTTAAAGGGCCCCTGGGCGTCGTATTAAAGGACCGGATGCATATTAGTACATATTGCAAAGGGCCTCGACGTGAGAAAACCTGACTTTGGTGCATGTGAACAACAAAGGAGCAGGCCCGTATTCGTATCCCACCGCCCAGTCTGATCAGCGCCTTCACTGTTCACATATGGAAAGTATAATAACTGAACTTGTTTCATGCAAAATTTCATTTTACCCGCGGTCTCCTTAGCTGAACAGACTGGTTTGAGTCTTACTCAGTCAGAAACATGCAAGACAGGTTTTCTCGCGCAATGGCTTTACTGTATCGTATCACTTGTCTAAATCAGAAAGACCCTGTTTAGACGTCATGTATATGGAATGTAATTTTTTGCTCATAGACGTTGATTTAGCGTGAAGCTTACCAGACTCTTCACTGCTTGCATACGCATAGGAAATTATTGATTTGATTAAACGTATGACCAACGCTGTAATGCACCCGCTCATTGGCCTCATTGGGAAAAAGTCAGTCTTGGATGCTTTGAAATCAAGTATTCTGGTCTCAGATATTCAGAATATTTGAATTAATCACTTATTTGTTACATTCATCATTTATTTTTAATATAAGTCTAATATTTATTTGCGAGTTTATTTTTCTTTTCACCGTTTTTCATATTCCATTGAGTGATGCATAGGCAGCCGTTTAAAGGTTGCCCCTTCGAGTGTAATCTCGCGGAGATAACGCAGAACGAGACTGTTTGGCGCATGCGCACTAACAATGTGAGGCCGATAGGCCAAGTGTTCAAACATCTTCCGAGGAACTCGGCAAGTGTTAATGCAATGAAACAAACATGTGTGATCGTTTACATTTGTACCTTATTCCGTCCCAATTCGCACTGAATAGGCTGCTACAACATTAAAATGTTCATTTTCTTACACTGGATTTCTCTAAACAAAATGGTGTCGGCTTTGTACTTTCAAACAACATCAGCGAAATGATCAGTCTGGTCTGCAACACTTTCCGTATATAACGTCATGCAAATAATGCAGGGCTCATTTTAAGTATTTTCAAGTTCAGACCCATGTTCAAACAGTACGCGAATCTCCTGATTTGAACATGGATTTTCGTTCATATGACAAATGGGTGTAAACAGCTATACAAAAAGACATCTATTCAAGAATTTGTCTTTCCCTATGCTTTTGAGAACAAACAACTTTTCGAAAACTTTTTGCACTCATCATGGAAGGTATTAATACTCTGTGGCTTTTTTAATTTGGGATGACTCAGAATAATCGCAACGTCACGGCAACCATAAGCCACAGCGTATCGATTTTCTTATTGAATGCAAGCTTAATGATGGGACTTGTCAATTTCATTTTTCACAAAATTAAAATATTACATTTTGACAATAAATTAGCATTTTAGCAGGTGGTGCGTTTCTAAAGTCCTTCAGTATATTTATCTAGATATAAAAAGCTGGCCTTTCATTGATAAGAAATTTGCATATTTAATTTGTGACGCTTTCCAATTCTGCCGAAAGCCCATTAAGGAATGAAAGTTGCAGAGCAAGGGGAACTGACCCAAGTGGCCTAAGAGTTGAAACAAGGTTAGAGAAAGCCACTGGAGATATAACATGGTTGTATAAATGGCTGATGGAATTCTAATGAATAAGCAAAGGTGCTAATAAGAGTGAATAATGGGCTAAATATTTAATAATTAGATAACACTAAACCATCCCCTCCGCCACACATCCTGGCCCTCAGTCATAACTAATGTTTATATTAATGTTGGGCAGATCATGTCGGCGTCTGCATTGTTCCAACGTACTGTGATTGCATTGTTTGTTACCCTAAGTTGTTACTGAGAAATTAAGTTTCTAATTCTATGCTGTTACAGTGGTCTAATTTGGCCATAACTTCTACGTGCAGAAAATATAGAGCTTCTGAAAAAGTATTCATCGTGCTTTGCAGGTTATCAAACACCCATCTGTTTAATCTTGGTCGATTATCTTTTTTTAAAGATATTTCTTGTTACATCTAGTTGTCCACTGTAGTTGCTTGCGCAATTAGTTTGTATGACAGTCGGGACTATTAACCAATGAGAAATACATTTTCTAGCAGATGTGTTCAAAATTACAATATAAGATAGTCCCTGATTGGGGGATAATCTAGGTCAATAGCAATAGTAGACAGCTAGCCGCTAAAAAGGAGTAAACAAATTAAGAATAAAATCAAATGAATGAAATCAACTGACAGTAATATATTGTTGAACGCCAGAAGGAAATGTGTGGAACCAAAGAATTGGTCACCTTCAGCAAAATGATTGTGTAATCAAATGTGCTCTGCATATTGACTACCGTGACTGAACGGGCGATATTGGATCTGCAATGGCATTAACAATAAAAACAATACTTTTTCCAATCATCGCAATAAGTTAATTACTTCCATGATCCAAGCCAGCGAGAGTTGACCTACTTATTTGAGATACATTCTTTCGACGAATTGTTACTACGTATGGAGTTTTATGAATATATTTTAGATAGTTTAAGAGATACGCCTGAAATGGGCGGGGTACTTGATTCCTCGGATTTTTGCAAGCCCAATATCTAGATCTTATCAATATCAATGTGTTTGAAAAAAATATCAAAATATTCCAAGAAGTTTCTGAGTTATCATGTGTTGCTTTTTCGCCAACTGACCACAGACAGATGGACGGACTGATCTCAGGGGCGGATCCAGGATTTCTGGAAAGGGGGCTCATATGTATAACATGTGTGGGAGTTCGCTTTACTAATTCTATCTCATTTTTCTTAAATATCCCATGAAAATAAAAAATGGTATAACTGAGACCAAAGTATTTCATTTTCATAGGATATTTAAAAACGGAAAGGCGGGGAGGGGTTCAAATGAACCCCCGAAGCCCTCCTGGATCCGCCACTGGATCTACACCAAAACATCTTTGTATTTGCTATTTGAAATGCTATAAAAGTCCTTTCCGATAGCTAGTTCAATTTGATTTCAGAGGAGAATTGGATTTTTTTGCGGCGGCTTCGCCGACGCTCTATTATCGCTTTGAACCTAAATTTTATGCAAAGTTTCGCCAATAAGAAGTATTCTTAAATTTTAATATTCATCACACCAGCTAGAAAACTATGCCCTCATTGGTTAATACTCAGACTGACCACACGATCTTATTATAGATGCAATTTAACTTGAAAATTTTCATGTAAGTGGCCGAGAACCAGTCTGTGCACTAGTCCTAACAATGGAGATTGATCTAGAATATAGGTCAACTCCCGCTGTACACCATTTTACCATTCTTTGCATGCCTTGCTTAATTGCACATAGTAAATAAGTGCACTATAAAATAACTCACTAAATCCTATAGGACTTTAACAGCATTATATAAAGCAAATCTTTGTATTTTTTATTTAAGCCATAATGGTTTCCCATATCAAATGCGTCACACGATTATAGCTATAAACAGTTATGGTGCGTTATAAATAGACAGCCAAAAAAAACCACGTTGTAATGTCTATTAATAGCGCTTAACAAGATACATCTTTTTAAAAAAAAATGTATCTTAAAAAAGAGGTTATAATGGGGATTGATATTTAATGTAAATAATGGCACATAATTTCCTACAATTTGAATGTGCCCGCAACCCACAATCCTACACTTAGACTCAGATCAACCTGCGCAGCTGTACATGTATCAGCGTATTTTGCTATTTCCTTTAGGAAGATGACAAGCACAAGATCTAGTTTCTTTAACTACATGTATGTCAGACGAACATGTATCACCAAATCTCGGGCCACTATGGGCCCGCCATCGAAACGCTTTGCAGATGGTGTTTTTCTGGCGGGCCAAGAGTGGCCTGATTTTACATGCTTACTGGGAGCTAGTCGATCTGTTTTTGAGTCTACATGCATTTATTCCCCGACCCCGGCTATGGCGAGGTGCCACAGCAAATAGAAAGGTTATAGGAGTTAGTCCCACACAAAAGCGATTTGGTATATCAGCATTTTTCTGTAAATAGAGACATTCATAATATGTAAATAGATTGGTGGAAGTGTAAACCATTTAAGACTTGAAAACTACTCCAAGTTGAGATCCAAGACGGGCGGAATCTAGCCTATGTGACAACAACAACAACAACAACAATATGGCATGTTTTTTCCGGGTTTTCAGTTTGTTTCAGTACATGCATTTATCGTCAAAATCTCCCGTTTTCTTAAAAACTTTAGGACTAATAACATTGTTCCCTAGCCTTTGCTGGCGAAGTGCCTAAAATTTGACAAGATTTAGATGCATATCGCTTAGCGAAAAGAGCACCAAGCAAAAGAGAGACCAGAAACATGACCACAACTTCCAAATTAGCCGGGTTTAGATGGAACATCCTTTTCCAGCATGCAAAGACAGGGGTATAAGGGGATTTCGTCATTTAGTTTCGTTAAAATTGTAAGTATTTGAGAGCCGCCGAATATCTTTTTTAAAGATATTTCTTGTTTCATAAAACATGAAGAGATGAGTATAGCGTGTGCAAGTCTATGGATAACCTTGAAGTTTTGCATTAAATCGCAGGTGTTAAAAAGAGTGTTACTAATCACTTGTTAATGATAAAGACAGTAACTGCATCATTAAATGAACCAGCATGCCAAAAATGAAACAGCAGAGATATGTATGCGTATAGTGTAGCAACAAGGCATTGACGTAGGCAGTAACTATATAACCAGCCAACATAAAACTCGGGCTACTATCAGCCCACTGGCGATTTCGCTGGCGGGCCCATGGTGTCCCCGCTGTTATATGCTTTCTGGGTAGTTTATACTAACTATATAAATGTCACTGATAGTCTTTATAGTGGATACATTTGAAAAAAGGGATATTATATTAATAGACCATGGATTCGATCACCTCCCCCCTCCCTCCTCAGCGACAATTTTGCAGACCATGAATTTATAAAGCTCATTGTCTTAAAAATAATTTAAACATGATAGCCCTCTGACAAGTGTCGCTTAAGCCTATTACACCCTGTTATGTATGTTACCCACCAAACATTTTCAAATGAAATGGAATGTTTAAAAATCAAAATGTTATAAGAGGCATTTAACAGTTCGATATAGCCGAATTATAAAGCAATATGATTTTATTATTTAAAACAAAATAATATTATTCACTATGTTACTTACGTGACATTTCACATAACTGACCTATTTCTGGTAAATTATTAAGCATGTCGTTTCTTCTGAAATGTTTATGACTTTTTGGGGTCTAGTTTTTGATGCTGTCACAAAGACAATTACCTGACCTATCCAAAATTGCAAAGACCGCCTCCCTAACTTTTATAGAATATCTTTTGTGAGTATTTTAAAGTAGCGACCCCTTTAGAAATTTTCAATAATAATAAACACAGTGTTGTTAAAAAGCATTGAATAAATTCAAAAAGTTAAAAAAATATATATTCAGCTTGTATCTTATGTGAGTGATAACCAGCAGTTAATTATACTTGAGTAGCTTGCTAATTTTGAAGCCATAATGCATAAAGGAATGGACCCCCTCACATCGATGGTTTATTTTGTTCACTATGTTTTTTAAAGCTAATTAATTTTATATAAAAATATAAGATACAAAATGGCTTATGTTAGCTTCTGGCAGCAGTTGGAGTTTCACTGAGTTACCGCAAGTTTTACTCCATTACCTTAGAATAGTCTCTTATTTATCGAAATGCTCATTGTATTGAAAGCACTTAAATAAATAATGCAGCCAAACCCCAATATGAAACAAAACAATCTTCATCTGCGATATTACTGTTATAACCATTACTTTGTTTGAAATATATTACTATTTAGTGTACTGCTATCAATTGGCCATTTGCTATCAAAAGACCTCTGAAGCTTTGTTCATTATGGTTTACAAAAAACTCATTATTTTAGCCGCAAAATATATATTAGCTCTTCAGCGAATTGATTATTACGCTGCAATATTAAAGTTTACTATGTTACCCTAAAAATGAACCCCTTTAGTGACAATATCTTTTTTTCTAATTCTTACATATCAATATTATTTCTTTTAATTGATAGATAATGACTAGCAGTATAATTACATCTAGTAAAGGCAGATTCTTTTACTGTGTTATATGTTACATTCTATTCTATACATTATTTTGTGTAATTGCCAATGGATATACATTGCTGCCATTTGAGGGCTCAATTATGAGAAAAAATATGGATATTGTATTTATCAATATAAGGCACATTACTGTGAGAGAGAGAAAACCCCGATTGAAGCATGAGTGATGAACAAAGAGATACTTGACTTTAAAGCACATAAACACCAGAGAAGTTGTTTTATCGGATATGTAAACAGCATGAAAAGAGCTGCTTAATTTAGTAGCCAAATTATGTTTCTTTAAAAAGATAAATGATGTTGTTTATCTCTCCTACGCTTGTTTTTGTTTGCTAAATTTATGCATATTTCATATATGCAAGATATTTTCTTCACTGTCTACAGTTCAAATTAGATGTTTAGTAGCTTAGTGAGATATATTATTCATTGCGTAAGCCATTAAAACACATGTAGCTTATCAGCTATTGATTACAACAACTTAATTGATTACAACTCACAACTCACACCATTTAAAAATGCAAGTCATTTTAAGGGTAGGCCAAAATCAAGAAAAAGAAAAATATTTGTAGTAATTCTGTCCACATATTGAAACATTCATGCATATCCATATGGTTATCACCTCTTTGCATGTAAAGCGTGTCCAGTTTGGCTTGGTTTAATTAAAGAATAAATCAAATGAGCCAGCACATTTGATTCTGGAACTTATGGCAGTGTGACACAATGAAGGCTCAGTCGAGAATGTGCAAATGCATAGATTTGTCAGAGCCATCGCTGCTCCCATACACAAAATGTAGATTAAGACCCAGATCAGAATTTAGCCCCTCTGTGACAGCATTGGCCCATATGTGATAAGTGCCAAAATCTCACGTGCTGGTCCAAATCTTGAGATTTGAGAATTTATAAACGATGATAAAAAAAGTCAAATATTGCATCCATTGGTAATGAAACGGGTACTTTTTCTATTGTCAAATAATAAAACTGTGATGAGATATTCATTTTACTATTTGGTAAACTAAATCATACACAAAACATATAACACAAATGACAGGAGAGACACTGCTATATTACATCTTAGATTTATTACGATATCCTTCACAATGTGAAAGAAATGAATTATTTTTTGGGCCATTTGATAAAAATAAATATGGCACATTACATATACATACATACTTATAAAATCCCTGCATACTCTGGTACTGGTGACAATGTTGATACGTTTTTTATCCAATATTCTAAAAACATAAAAAAAATCATCTTAAATTTTTTAAAACTCCTATGGCACCTGGTAAAATTTGGTCTTACCTATTCCTGGCTGAAAAAGCCTTTAAATGCAAATGGCTACGTAAGTAACAACTGACCTGCTTCCCTTGATATGATAATACCATGTGTGATCATTGAATGTAAAGTCCAACATTATAGCTGATTTTCCCAATTTTTACAGAAATGTTTTGTTCTAAATTAATCATTTATTTTAAATTTCACATTGCTTAAGCAAAAGATCAGGAGACTAAAGTTGATTAGATTAACAGTTTAATTAACTACACAATGAAAATTGTGCTGAAAATACACCAAAATCATATTAAAGCTTAATATAAATTAATGTTTCACCATCTGTATTCATTCGTGTGGGTATAAAATTTGATATGGAAACAGTCTCTTTAAACAGTGAGTGTTTACAAATAGCTATAATGCATAGAATTAAAAGAAACATGTATATTTAAATTCTAC
This sequence comes from Loripinus fragilis, assembly GCA_964019695.1. Classification (NCBI taxonomy): domain Eukaryota; kingdom Metazoa; phylum Mollusca; class Bivalvia; order Lucinida; family Lucinidae; genus Loripinus; species Loripinus fragilis. The sequence continues at coordinate 48,035,799 of OZ026520.1, forward strand.
AAGCTTATAGATACTGGATGCTATATAAATTGCATGTAACTTTTGTTTGTATCCTACCACATTTAGTAATTAGCAGTTTTGTAACCTGACTGGACTGAAATACGCAAGGTTAATCACATGTATAAGGCAGTGCGTGAGATTTCCAACAATGTGGTATGTGCGACCAGCAAAGCCTCAGATCAGCCTGCGCATACGCGCAGTCTGATCAGAACCTTTGCCAGTCGCTAGAGTATTCTATGATTGTTAAGCTACTGACTGAATCCCATTTGGAGTTCCTAAGCTTAAAAGGAGGCCGTAGAGCCTCGCCTGAGTCTACACATGTCAAAATGTTGGAAATCTCATGCCACGGCTCGTATCATATTACTATGCATGTACAATGTGAGCACCAGTTAACTGGGAACACAAACAAATTCAGTTGCTTTTTTAAGTTTAAGATACATAACTGAATCAAACTAAGATTCTTTCATATCAAAACTATAGGTGGTAGGGAGGTGCTCTCTCTGCTTCAACTTTTAGAGAGATGGTCCTGTCATTTAGGCTTGTTGGCAGGATGAAATATGCTTCACTTGAGGCCAATTTGGGTTTGATTCTTTATTTTTCCCAACCTCTGGGAAGAGCCTCGGCATGACTGGTTTTGTTGACTGAGACATTAAACCTGAAGTCATTCAATCAATACAAATAGATAATACAATAATCTAAATCCAATTTGCCTTAGCATTTCAGGCAAATAGTTGTATTATCTTTGACATCATTCTGGTAAACATAAGACCATTTGATATATTCTATATGGTTTTATATGTGGTACTTTAACAAATTTGTCAGAACAGGGAATTGCCTTTATACAGCTTTTACTTTAGTTATATAGTATCTCTTTGATTATGAGATTTAAAAATAGTAAGTGAGTATGATCAGGAAATACCACAATCACAAACTGCAGACGTAGAACAATTACAGAATCCCACAATGAGAGTAACAATCAACAACGAATTTACTACCACAGAACCACCGCATTAGAACGGACAGCAGCCTAAGCCACTGGTGGGGGGGATTAAATGCATTTTACCGTGCCGAATCTAAAACTTTGGGCAAAGTCATTTGATTGTTTTAAAAGTTAAAAAAATGTTGTGTTTCGCAAAGCTAAATGTGCATTGATAAAGTCTTTCAATATTAAATATCTGTTTTGGACAAACTGGTAGGTATATATCTATTTAACACAAAAATGTTTATAATGAAATAAAACACTCCCGTGATGTTTAATTTAAGAACTAGCCATTGAATAGAATGTATAAGAGTAAGAAATATATTTTACATATAATTATAATGAAACAATCAACCGAATATTATTTTACACCAAAAAAGTTAAATATTGCCCTAACACCATTCTTTATAAATAAAGTGCACATTTTATGGTGCTTTAATACTGACATATATGATTACATGCTCAGTTTCAATGAAAAATGAAAAGATCTAAACATTATAAAACATTTTATTGAGGGTCATCATACTCAACAGCGTGTAACTCTTACAATATCTGTCATAGAATCAAGTTAATTGCAGGTTTGAAATTGTCACTAATTTGCCTTTTAGAGCCATGGTATTGTGATATAAAAATATGCATTGAAAATTTATCAAATGAAACTATTAAAACATCAATGAACAATGATTTTATAGTGTGTCATTCATGAATAATGATAAAATATTTGATATGAAGTAATGTAAGTAGCGCACTTCTGCTCAAGTAAAACACTTTAAAAAGCAACCCTGCAATAATCCGAGCACATATAAACTTATGTTATTTCTGTCTTGTTTTTGGTATGCTTTCATGCGCGTCTGTTTATTGGTGCCTTCTGGTCACCTGCTGGGAAAGGGCTGACCTCTTGGCTCTTGTTCGTGATGTCAAATTGTAAAGTTGTCACTTTCCCATTGGTATCCTGGGTCAGGTGTGGTGTTTGATTGTACCGACTCTTGATCTTTGCCCTTTTTCTTTCTTAAAAAAACAAGTATGTAACTGTGTCTAAGAGAACTTTAGCATTATTACCAAAATAGTCTTTAACATTTTAGGGGTAACGTATGTAACTTCGATGTAACATGATAACGTGACACTTCTCAGAGGGCCAACATGTCTCATTCTGTGGCATAGATACACTGTAGTATCAAGGTATCATAGTGGCCGAAATTCTCCCTTGGCAGAGCAAGGTCTATAGCCACCCAAGGTCGCCAGGAAAAAATGGTCTGCAAAATCAAATACTCATTTGAGGATTCCAGTTTTTCGAACATCCACTAAATCAGAATCTGAATTCACTTTTGGTTTGTCCCTGTTGCTCCGTCTGTTTGCATGCGTGGATCCAGAGGGGGGAGGGGTCCGGACCCCCCCCCCCTGAAAAATTACAAAAATATAGGATTTCTTAGCATGGCTGGTCAGATCCCCTAAAAATCACAGAGCTACCAAGCCATTATTCAATGTTGGGTCATCATTGGCACGCCAGTTTAAATGGCGTTTCGCTGACGGGCCGATGCTGGTCCACTTATAGTGGTATAGTGGATCCTCCCTCCCCTCATCAACTAAAAAAGTCATATTGGACCCCCCTCTGAAAAAAACTTTCCAGATCCGCGCATGGTTTGTATGATACTGTCATAAATCAAGACTATGTGTCGTAACTCTATCAAATGACTTTTTTGCGTTAGTTTAATGGCAATAATGACGGAGGCATCTAATTGCAAGAGCAGAAAGATCCATTCAGGTGAATACAGCGAAATAATTGGACTGCTTCGCGACAAAACCTGTCCTTGGGATTTGCAGTCAGAGCGATAGGATCAGCTAAACTCTTGAAGACTTGAACGCAGCAAGCATAGCTATAGCACTATGTTGGCAGTGACCAAAAATGCAGATGCACAGGCTGGTCTGCACCTTTTTGTTCGCTTATCACATACACACGTTTTCTCACAACATGAGATTATTAGTTGGATTTGGAACTCTGTCAGCTTTTCTGTGTTATCCTTGGCAATGTCGCTGATGCCACTTTGAAGATTTTTTCCTCTGTAAAAGATTAGAAGCAGACTGAAACATTTATTGCAGCCTTGCATAATTACACACGCACATGGCTGTTTGATGGCATTGTCAAATGAGACCAAATCCATGTTCAAATCAAAATGTTCACGTGCTGTTCGAACATTATAGGTTTTGAATTGAAAAATCTTAAAAAGGTCCCTGGATTGGTTGTATTACCTTGCGGCCCGGAATGGCAATTCTATCGTATTTTTGTTCGCTCAGAAGACGTGAGAAATTGCTTTTAGATAGTCAATATAAGCACTGGAGATTGAAGTTCGGTCCGTATGTTATTTTTATAGCCTCAAAACTAAAAGTAGGTGATAAAATAAGCTCCTGCTATGTAAGGACATAGCGTTTTAGCTCACCTGTCACATATTGACAAGGTGCGCTTTTGTGATCGGTCGTCGTCCGTCGTCCGTTAACAATTGACTTAAATGACAACTCCTCCTAAACCCCTGGTCCAATTTTGAAATATTTTCACATAAATTATCCTTGGGTGGCCATCTATCAAAATTGTTGAAATGGGTCTGGTCCGTTTCATATCTAGGTCACAGAGGCTGAAAAAAGATTTTCGAGATGAAATCTTCAAAAATCTTCTTGTCTGAAAAAATCTTCTTGTCTGAAACAAGAATGCCTGTAGCCTTGACATTTGGTATGTAGCATCACCTAGTGTACCTCTACCAAGTTTGTTCAAATAATGTCCCTGGGGTCAAAAATAGCCCCGCCCAGGGGGTCACATGTTTTACATAGGCTTCTATAGAGAAAACATGAAAAAATATTCTTGTCTGAAACCACAAGGCCTAGAGCCTTGATATTTGGTATGTAGCACCAGCTTGTGGATCTCTGTGTAGTTTGTTCAAATAATGCCCCTGGGGTCAAAATGGCTCTGCCCCGGGGTCACATGTCTTACATAGGCTTTTATAAAGAAAACGTGAAAAAATATTCTTGCCTGAAACCACAAGGCCTAGAGTCTTGATCTTTGGTATGTATCATCACATAGTAGACTTCTACCAAGTTTGTTCAAATATTGCCTCTGGGGTCAAAAAAGGCCCCACCCAGATGGTCACATGTTTTAATTAGGCTTATATAGGGAAAACAAGAAAAAAAACTTCTTGTCTGAAACAACAAGGCCTAGAGTCTTGGTATTTGGTATGTAGCATCACCTAGTGGATCTCTACCAAGTTTGTTAAAATAATGCCCCTTGGGTCAAAATTGGCCCCGCCCCGGGGTCACATGTTTTATATAGGCTTATATAGGGAAAACTTAAAAAAAGATCTTCTTGTCCTAGAGCCTTGATATTTGGTATGTAGCATCACCTATTGGACCTCTACCAAGTTTGTTAAAATAATGCCCCTGGGGTCAAAAATGACCCCACCCCAGGGGTCACATATTTTACAAATGCTTATATAGGGGAAACATGAAAAAAATCTTCTTGTCTCAATCCACAAGGCCTAGAGTCTTGATATTTGGTATGTAGCATAACCTAGTGGACCTCCACCAAGTTTGTTCAAATAATGCCCCTGGGGTCAAAACTGGTCCCGCCCCAGGGTCACATGTTTTACATGGGCTTATACAGGGAAAACATGAAACAATCTTCTTGTCTGAAACCACAAGGCCTAGAGACTTGATATTTGGTATGTAGCATCACCTAGTGAACCTCTACGAATTTTGTTCAAATAATGCCCATGGGGTCAAAAAATGGCCCACCCCGGGTGTCACATGTTTTACATAGGTTTATATAGGGAAAACATGAAAAAGGGTTCTTGCCGGAAACCACAAGGCCTAGAGTCTTGATATTTTGTATGTAGCATCACCTAGTAGACCTCTACCAAGTTTGTTCAAATAATGCCCCTGGGGCCGAAAATGCTACCCCCCCCCCCCCCCCAATATAAAATTAACTTTTTTTCAGAATATGGTCATGTTGCATATCAAATTAAAGGAAATGCAGCTTACAATGACATATTAGAAATATTTTGCTCTTACACTTACCCTTGACCCTTGGGTGGGATCAAAAGGTTAATTTGTTTTCTTTTCTGAAAGTAGTCATGTTGCATAATCAAATTAACTAGACTGAAGCATATAACACCATGCATGCAAATGTTTTGCACTTTTACACACCCTTGACTCCTGTATGGGGACATAAGGTGAAAACTTTTTTTTACTGAAGAAGGTTATGGTGCGCATCACATTATGCAATTAAAATGTTTGACATTATGCACACCATTGACCTTTTGGGTTGGGTAAAAGGTCAGACATTGAATTGTGCAGATAAGTATAATTTGATTGTACTTAGTGACTTGATAGGCTTTGGTTATGATCTGAGTGATACCCAAGATGGACTTGGGAATTATATTTTGTGGTAAACATCCTCTCGGCTCCTGATAAGGATTCAGGTATGCGATCCAGGGCCCATGGACTCTCTTATACTGGCGTTTTTTTTTTTTATGTTTTCGGAGCGAATTCGGTTGAAATAAGGAAAAATGCAAGATCACACATATTTGAATCATTGCATAAACAGAACCTCTGAAGATGTTTGAACACTTGGCCTAGCGGCCTCGAGTTCAAACAGCTTCCTCGAGACCACATGGAAAAACATGTATGATACTTATATTCCGCTGCAGCGAATATTGGATGTACCAATAAAATTTAACCAAACATGATCGGCATTTCGATGATAGTTCACCTTCTCTCCGTCCATTAACTAGATTTACCCATCTCTCTCTCTCTCTCTCTCTCTCTCTCTCTCTCTCTCTCTCTCTCTCTCTCTCTCTCCATGCGCGGATCAATAGGGGGCAGGAGGTCCGGACCCCCCCCCCTGGAAAATCACAAGGGGCTGTAGGTTTCTATAGAAATTCTGTTACGACCCCCTCGAGAAGCAATTGGGCCCCCTTAGGAGGTCGAGCTTCTGTCTGTAGATGAAGAGTATCCTCTCTCTCTCTCTCTCTCTCTCTCTCTCTCTCTTGAGTCGAGCTTCTGCCTGTCGATGATGAGTATCTGTCCTCTCTCTCTCTCTCTCTCTCTCTCTCTCTCTCTCTCTCTCTCTCTCTCTCTCTCTCTCTCTCTCTCTCTCTCTCTCTCTCTCTCTCTCTCTCTCTCTCTAGTCAAGCTGTTGACTAACTGCAATACTTGCAACTGAAGCCACATCTATTAATCATGTTTTCAAAATGCAACAATGCTTCAACAACTGTGACAGGAGTGCTGAAATATGCCTCCTTGAGATCTGTTTGATCGTCAAAGCAGATCATCATCATCTATAGGTATAATAGAACGTTTTGCTCTCTGTAAAGGCGGTAGCTTTAATATTCATATCTGGGCGTGGTTCGGCTATTTCATCTGCTTAACAAGGGAAAACAGGCGGTGAAGAACTAATAAGTTGATTACGCCGCGCAAACGTGCGTGCCTAACCGTAAACACACTGAATTCACATTTATTAACCCTTAAAGCACATAATCACAAACTGAATGGGTTTTTTGTCGTCCACTGAAATATTTGAATCCTCATGGACAAAAAGTGTGGACCCAGATCAGACTGCTCCTGTAGGAGCAGTCTGATCTGGGTCCACATTGTTTGCCTCTATGATTATGTTAAATAGACATTTTCAGATGCATTTATTTTGCTGGCGTAATGTGTTCTGCGTCTATACTGAGGTAATGGCGCCAGATGATACATTTACTTTTGAATAAAACCATGTCTCATTTTCAGCGTTTACCTATGTCTAAGGTAGACCAGTCTTCATTACGTATTCAGGAGTTGTCGCCTTTACAGTAACCAGAAAGTCCTAAAATATAACAACATACCAGAGGCGATATATGCGACGGCTGCCACTCTGGGCTAGAGCCATTACTACTGACATAGCTTCCATTTGAACATTGAGTAGAACTGGTGCAGATGGGTGAATCATAGCGTGCAGTTTGCCTTCAAGGCCATCAAACTTGTACGGGTGTTACATTTACCTAAGCATTTTATATTGAAAATAGGAGAACAATGTGGAAAGCACCCACAAAAAGAAACAAATGATACGCCGAGCCATGTGACATCTAATCTGGATCTGCACTGTATTCAAATGTCCAATATTTGGTGATGCTGGTCATCTTTTTGGTTGACAATCATGACCAGTACCGCCTTAATGATGGGCATCGTTACGCGCATTCGGTACCGTTGGACCATCATCGACATACATATACTACGTCCTCAGCCAAATCGGTATTTGTCTCATACCGGTATGTAGTGCCATTTTTAAGGCATGTACATACGCAGTTAAACTGTATAGGACTAGATGCCTAATTTTTAGCCTGAGCCTTCATGTAAGTTCTGTATGTTTGTTTGTTTGTGAGTAGCAAAGGCTCTGTCGAGACTGTGCAGTTGTACAGGCTCGACATAGCTTTTGCTGCTTGCATATGCGATAAGTACGAGAATCTCGTGAACTGCATTAAATATTGATTTTTTGCTTATCACTTTATTCGCTTGACAAACTGACCTTGAGTAAATGAGAGAGAAAAAAATAGTCTAAGAATAGATTTGATAGTGTATGGTTAATAAGCATATCAGATCAGCCAACTTTGGGTGCTTTCAGGCTTCAGCTTGTGCAAAGTCTGACACGGGCCTTCACTGTTCACACAAGAAAGTCATCTTTAAAGGTACGTTTTTCTCCTAGCACAATCCAACACCGTACTATCTAACAAGTGGGGTAAGAAAAGTACATAACGCGTAGGAGAAGAATGCCAGGTGGAAGCGAAATTTTAGGTAATTCATGAAAAATGTGCACTTATCATAAAAACGGATAATACATTGCCTCTAAGTTTCCAACTTCTCTCTATCTGATCAAGGTCTGCATCGTCTGTGTACAATTGCAATGAATTTAAGGACAACGTAAGACCAGATCAGCCTGCGCAATGGCGCAGGCAGATCTGGCCCTTCGTTTTCCGCAATTGCAGAAATGCTCATTTTTATCACAATACACCTGAGTGTTTCTGAGTTGTGTTTTTATTGATTAGACATCGTTTTGTTTTGCGATTATTTGTCAACTGTTTGGATTTTTGTAAGAAATATTCGTGATATGAATCAGAGGATGCCAAAATATTTGGCAGTAAGCGTTCTGAGCATACATGATCAGTTACTGTTGAGAAAAATGGGTGATAAAGCACAAAATTATAGTATTTTCCCTTGTTTGATTTGATTATATTACATGCCAAATCGATTATATTGCATGAATCATAAAGCATTCTTGCTTTAACCAATTTAAGCATAGCGTCCTTTTAATTGGACATCGGCAAACAGTGCAGAACCATATCAGACGCCACAGAACGTGGCGTCTGATCAGGTTCTTCGCTGTTTTCGCACGGAATGTACTTTTTAAATTTGAATAAAATTGAAACTTACTACCCAACAACACTTAAATTCGAAATGGATTTGCACAATTGAATAGGGTGGTAAATGCCATTAAGCACAAGTGGGTTAATTTACCATTGTATATAACTATACTTGAAGCATTTGTCATCAACTGTAACTTACAGTCATCCGAAAAATGTTCAGTATCACCAGCAGTTTTGGTAGCTAATATGAGAGTATACCGATGAAAATACGTCGTAACGTATGTAAATTTATCTCCAAAATTATTTTTTTTAAAAGTTAAAAGGAAAAAAAATGCTTCATTTCGCGTAATGAAAGCCTCCGAATTTTCACCAGGACTGAGCACTGATTTTCAAACACTCGTAGTAGGCTAGTATCTTTGGTATTCACCATTAATTTTATTCTATCGGATTTCTTTTTAAAAGATATAACTTGTTCTCAATAAATGGATATTTCTTTTAGGGTTAGGGCTAGGGTTAGGGTTTAAGGCAGGATTTCAATTTAGGGTTTCACCGGGATTTGACAATCGACCCGAAGTTAATAATATACAAGTTGTTGTCTCCTTGTCTGTTTAGTAACTTTTTTCTTCTTTTTTATGTTTTTTGTTGTTTATTCGTCAAATATTTTTTATAAGATGGCTGTCGGATTGTTGCTTAGAGCTCATTAAAATATTAGGGCAACGAGTACACAGGATTGAAAATGTTGCGGTGGATTTTCAGATGAAACGCGTGTACAAATGATTAATCTTTCACAAAATAAAAATAATAGAAAATATTTACATCTTCTCACCTCTATATTACAAACCCCGCCCAAACAATGATTACAGGGGATTCATTTGGGTCAGTTCTGCTCTACTGATGACCACAAACACACATAGCTACGATATTTACTATTTACATGCTGGGTAATTTTGCATGCTCTTGCTGTCGTCTGCTGACTTATGTTTTTCAAAATTAATTTTTTATGCAATCTTTCAGCATCAAACGGTATGGATACAGATCAGAACCGACGTTCTGTCGGTCCTGATCTGGGTCCAAACTGTTTGCAAAGGTTATCAGTAGACGATTAGGAGAGGCTGGCTTACAAGAGAAATATATCAGTAGCGTTTTCTAGAAACAACACATAATCTGCAACGTAATCAAATCAGCGAATATATAACAAACGTTGTACCAGTCCAAACCAAAACGGCCCTATCTTTTTAGATAACCGTACAAGCGCATATATCGTAACCCTGAATTTCAGAATGGGCTGGTTGTTGATATGTGCGATAAGATAAGAGCGTCGTTGCTGATAACCTTTGCAAACAATTTGAACCCAGATCAGGTCCGACGAGATGTCGGGCCTGACATGTATCCAAACTGTTTGACACTATAATGGTACTCCTGAAATAATGTTTTGGAAAAAAAAAAAATCAGCAGACAACGAAACCCATGCAATATTACCCAGCACGAAAGGCATTGTCAAAAAGCATTGTCATGTAGAAAGTACCAAGCGAGGGAACAAGTTGGCAGAAGAAAATTATAGAAATGTATAATGGCCATGTACTGTAAGGGCATTTTGCCATGCCCAGGATCCAGAATTACAGATCGGAATAGACAGCTGTAGAAGTCTTCAACATACTTCATGCAACCTATGACACAACACGGGAAAATGTGCCTTTATATCTTCCATTTAAGAACGACTTCCTTAAGGTACACTGCGACGTTTTGTCTTCTTCTGATAACCTTTGCAAACATTTTGGACTAAAGACTCAGGTCAGGACCGGCAGAACATCGGTCTTGATCTGGATCCAAACCGTTTGACACTCTGATAGTGTTTCTCAAAGAATATTTTGAAAAAGTTAAATTACGACAACAAAAACATGAAAAATTACCCAGCATGCAGAGTTAACTCTTAAAGCGCCGATCGCAACAAAAAGTCGTCTGCTTTTCTCGTCTGCTGAAATGTTTAAGAAGCCTCTATGACAAACAGTGTGGACCAATCAGACTGCTCCTATAGGAGCAGTCTGATCTGGGCCCACCTTGTTTGCTTCTATTCTTAAATTAGTCAGTAATGTTAGGCAATTATTTGCAGCAGACGACTTCAGAAGACGTTATTTTTCAGATGCATTTTTCTTGGCGCTTTAAGGGTTAAAACTTCCACAGACTGATCGGATTCTTCCGATTTCTTAGGGAATAGATCTGTAATCAAACAAGGAACTATGCTGTCAATATCTTTGACGTGTCTCTCTGCATCAATGTAATATAGGGGCCGTTTTCGCAAAGCGTGTAGTAGCCACATCGCTCGAAAAATGATAGCATAGTTTTTAAGGACAACGTATGTCCCGATAAGACTTACGCAATTGCGTACATGTAGGTCTGAATTGCGTATGTCTGGCCAGTGTATTAATCGTCAGTCACATTCTGTAACAAAAAAGACAGACCTGTTTCGAACGCTAAACTTATACGTCAGGTTTCCTAGATGCTGTTTGGGCTGTTTCCGGACGATGCGGTCATGATATGTTACTTCCAGTATTTACCTGGAATTATTAATGGCACGTGGTTCCTATTGTCTCCCCACAGGTGCAGACTTCTGAGCAACTCTCCGTAATGTTACCACTTTCTTGAGTAAACAATGTATCTATCTTAATTATATGCTCTGTTGTGCCTTGCAAAGAAAGTAATGCCCGGATCTCCTGTTGAACCACAGACCCAAGACCACTGCAACTTCGTCGTGGACAACGAAGATCCACAGATTTACAGTACACATTGAGGCTACGTCGTCAAAAAACTTTCTTAACTGTAGGGATAACGGTTGTTTGAAACACATGCAACCTATGTCTTGTAGAGCACGGATACATGGTCTATCACGATTTTCCATGTGGCTAAGGTTCACCATCTTGTCCTACCAAGGGTTGCGATTGTCTAATCTAACCCTTGGCCTCACAGCTTTGATTTTCTCCGATTGAATATGGCATAAGCCGAAAATAGTAACAATTAATATGATCAATCACAAAGAGGTGCAAAAAATCGATAAGTACCAGGTCTCCAGATAAGACGGTGTATTTAATTTACATTCAGTTTTCTTATTTAACAACTAAAATATACGTTTAATGTGCTCAAATGAACGGTCACATCAAGATGGTTATTTTGAGCACCCATAAAATAATTTTGAACTTAATTATATAGAAGAAAAATAAATAATTTTACGGCCAAAATCTTTGCTTATCTGGACTTATGGAGACTTGGTAGGCGGTGCACATTAGATGCCAGGAAGGGTTTATCCAAAAAATCCTTCCTGGAGTTTACATTGGTCAATTAGTCTGCGCTAATAATAAATTTTGAGGGTCGTGAGGCGAAGGGTTTGTCGAAAGGTAGATACGACGAAACCTTCGCTGGTGAAGACGAAGGTTCACAAGTTGAAGAGAAATAAAGAAATTAATCTGACAATAATGTCCGAAAATGACCAAAACCACATGTCGCTCCTCATACAATAAAAGAAAACACCTGCAAAAGTTTCAAAAAGAGACACATAAAACTGCTCACAAGGCACCAACGGTTTGCCTAGATACCGTTTTCTGAAAAATAACAAAATTCAAAGTGAGAATTATTTCAAACTAATATGCACATCCTCTGGCTAGAAAAGAAACATATGCAAAGATTAGAAGCTGACAAGGGGGGGGGGGGGGGCGAAATCAATGTAACCATAATGTTCAAACCGTGAGGAGTTGCGCTCACAAAGGACACACTGTCTATAGAGATAGGACAATGTGAAGCTGGAAAATACAAAGTTCATAAAATGGAGAAAAAAGAAAGAAAAAGTCGAGAACACTGTCCAAACCTGTGCACATACGCAAAGATCGGATCGGGATAAAACTGTTAGAGGAGTTGCGCTCGCAAGTCACCCACTGTGTATATATACATGAACATGTATATATAAAATTTTGAAGGCGAAAAACGACAAAATGCACACATTGACAATTAAAATGACAAAATAAATCTGGCGAAAATATTTAAACCGCATGTACAATCTCATATAGACTGGCTCCCTGTCGTATGTTCATTGATTTAATAAGGATGTTCTGACCAAGAGAAATAATCCAAACATTGTTTTCCCATCAGAGTTGTCTTTTCTTTCAGCCCTTAGAACATACTCAGACTCAAACTCAGCCATCATTAGATTGAGAAATCAATGAAAAAATACTTTTGAGTATGCAAAACTAAGTTTGACGATGGGAGCCAGTCTAAATCTCATACTATGAATTTTTTTACAAAGTTTCTAAAAGATTAAAACTTCTGTAACAGTAGTGGCGCGCACAAAGTACCCAGTCTTAGTTTATGGATGGACGGAATGAAGGACCGGCGAACTCATTTCAATAGTCTACAATGTACTTCGACTAGCGTCGGGGTACAAAAAGGGAATTATGCAACTGAATTTTTGGAAAACTAACAAAAACGTTTCATATAAACAGCTGATAAAGTATATCCATGGTATGAATCTTGATGTTTTGCTTAAACATTTAGGAGATAATTTAATATTTGCAAAAAAAAAAAGATGTTATCCAATATGCCAAAAGCATTTCCACAATTATTCGGCCCCTTGACAACCATTAGCTGAAAATGCACTCTTCTGCAGTCTATAGGGTAGCCTGGGTCCAGTCGTCAATATTTTTGCCAATATTTTCTTATGCTAAAATTCTTAGTCCGCAATTAATTTCTATAGATATTGTCATTTTTGACCAAGAAACGGAAAAATAAAAATAAGGAAAAATTGATCAGACTGGAACCCAGGCTATAAGTAGGGTTTCCTCGAATCATCACAAACTAGGACGTAAGGGATATCAGTCTCATCATCTAGTGTGATTCACGTGTTGGCCATCTCCAGAGAATCAAACAGTCAATGATGCCAGTTCCTGCATCTGAGTCAGCACTACACACATTTTTTTTTTAAATGTGTGACAGGCCCCCAGATAAGAGTGTGTACCTGAAAAAAATGTTCTTATTTCTCGACCGAAAGATATGTTGTGGGTACTCAAAAGAACCGTCATAGTTAAAGACCCTGTCACACTACGACGTATAGCACCAACGTATGTCGACGTATGAAAAATTCAGCAAGTACGCTGGTATACGCTTAGTACGTTAGGAGTAAGTTTTAAACACGTTACAAATACGTTATAGTACGGTGATATGCGTTGACATACGACCAAGAGGTCCAACATTTTGTGAATCCATAAAAAATTACGGCGTATGCGAACGTACTGCTTCTATACGTTAGGCATACGCTAGATGTACGCAGCAGGTAAGTTATGCATACGTTAAGGTACGTTAGCACCAACGTATGCGGACGTTTTATAAATTAAGCAAGTACGTTGGTGTTCGCTGAATACGTTAGAGATAAGTTTTAAACACGTTACGAACACGCTACTGTACGTTGGTATACGTTGTCATACGGCGAATAGATCTCAAAATTTTGAACTTGCATAAAAAAAATCTTCAGCGTATGCCGACGTATTGCTTATACATTAGGCATAAGTTATATGTACGCAACAAGTAAGTTATGCATACGTTAAGGTACGTTAGCACCAACGTATGAGGATGTATGAAAATTAACCAAGTACGTTGGTGTACGCTGAATAAGTTAGAGATACGTTTTCAATACGTTACGAACACGCTACAATACATTGCTATATGTTGACATATGGCAAAGTGGCCACAAAATTTTGTACTGTTTTATACGTTTGGCATAAGTTAGATGTACGCTACATGTAAGTTATGCATACGTTAACGTACGTTATTTGTACAATTCAGTTAACGTTAGACATGTTAGACGTTCGTTGTGCATAATTTTCTCATAAGTCAAGAACGCAAGTGATACGCTGGGCATACGCTTTATACGCTGATACAAGTATAAGTTATGTTACGTCGGGAATAAGTTATGAATAAGTTACTCATAAGTTAGACATACGTTATAGTGTGACAGGGCCTTTAGATTGCTGGGTAAGAAAATAATTGCAATTTTACGCTCAAATATTTTGCTAAACTGGGCCTATGAATTAACGTTATAAAATGTAGCAATGGTGATGGTTAAGTTAGGGTTATGGACCTGAATTCGCCAATGATTCGAGCGATTTTTGCGAAATTCGCAAATATGTCTTTCCAAAATGTTTCCTGGTCCACGTTAGAATTATTTTAAGGACGAGGTTGGCGCTGTGAAACTTGTCTAAGCCCTCCTGTAAAATATTTTTACTGACCGTTCCAAGGCGGTACTTCTTTTGTGGATCATTTGTGTTGTTTATGTGCTTTCGAGTCTGTCCATTGCTGCCTTGTGGTCACCTGCTGGGAAAGGGCTTACCTCTTGGCTCTTGTTTGTGATGTCTAATTGTTTGTTTGTTTTGATGCTTTACTTCCCAAGTTAACAGCTATGGTCATGGCGGGACGATAAGTTCACCTAACCACACTTGTTCCTATGCAAGCTTGAACAAGCTTCGTGCACATACTTTCGCTTGTAACTGACAAATTCTAATGTCTAATTGTGATTTTGTCACTTTCCCATGTGTTATCCTGGGTCAAGTGTGATACTTGATTGTATTGATTCTTTGCCGTTTTTCTTACTTTAATCACCATTTCAGTGAAACCCAAATGTGATAATGGTCTCAAAGTCGCGTATTTGTCTGCAACTAGTCGCCAGTGAGATTAAAGCATACTTTTCCGTCACATTGATCCACTTTCACACAGAAGGTATATTTCCTTATGACTTGGTCGACGCAGTTCCTAGGTTACCTGGCATTATGACACCTGGTTCTGATTGTGTGGCGGTGAACCTGAATATTGTTTCTGAATAAACACTACAGATACTAACGCAAATGGACCAAGTCATTAGAAAATAATGTTGGGTATGCACAAAACATTAAAAAACATGTATCCATAATAACCCTTAATGTTGTGACTATGCGTCACATTTTCGAATATAGTAGTCATTTTTGCGTGGTTGGTTCCTCTGGTTGGGACTCATACTTTATTCGTCATAATAAGACCACCATGCCCATGTCTTTTTTTTTTTTTTTTTTTTTTTTTTTTTTTTTTTAAATCAAGTTTTGTATATTAAAAGAACAGTATAGACTACAGACCCAGATCAGCTGGCTTCTAATGAAGCCATATCATTAATGAAGTTGCACAACTTGACTGGCTGGTAAATTGGTAATCATCTATTGAATAGCATTATAGTTTACTCCACCCCTTCATGTGCTTCACAACCAATTAGATTGCACAGAAATTTAAAATTTTGACCAACTTTATTACATATACAGTCAGACATAAGTTAAGCATCGCCTCAATAGTTTCCTAGAAAACGAAGGAAGCTTTCCAGTCATGAATATTTTCTTGTTTTATTTATAAAAATAGATTAAGTGGTGACAATTTACAGCAAATTTCGATTCGAATACCACAAAGGTAAACAACCAGGCATGGTTAATGCACACTTACCCCTAAAAATGTCCCTATTCTCGAACCCATTATGGTATTTTCAAAACGCTTAGACATGTAAAATGTTAGTGTCATATTGTTACAATATCAAACACAAGTTTTGTCTGAAAATTTCAGATTCATATCCCAAAAAGAATAAAAGTTATGGATGTGTAAAGAATGGCATGTTATATAGTGATGCTGCAAAAATTATAAACACGCGATTAACTATCTCTATGATCCTCTATAACTGACATGAAACTTTGAGTTGGACAGAATCAGTTTGGTTCTAGTTTGAAAAATATGTCTAAATTATTTGAATTCAAAGTAAGCACTTTGGGTTAAGGTGTGACACTTTTAAGGGTACACCCCAAAAAAGGGGTTGATGTATACAGGACACAGTAGAAATTCAGCAAAATGGCCAAATGTCATTCTGATATGTTCAGCAGACAAAAGGAAGACTAGGGTAACAAAATATTACAAACTTGTTGTTCTTCTGAAGAATTTTGTACACGAAAAACGTCTCTGAAATAATGTTTGGGTGATGCTTAACTTATGTCTGACTGTATATTTTGTTAATATTTGTAACATCTATGAAGTAAATCATTAAGTAAATCCGTGAATTGGTCAATGAGACCATTTCCATAGGACCATTCAGCAAAAGGGAGAAAACTATAAGTGGGTCATAGATCATATATTACAAGTAAGAAGCAATTAAGTGGTTCACTCGCTGCGCTCGTTCCCATTTAATTCCTTTATATTTGTAATATATGATCTAAGGCCACATATGTCACAGGTCGCTTTCACATTTCAAAACGAACTCAATGTGCTATTGTATGAGCATGTACGCCTGTTCGAATTCGGTTTACAGTGTGGATATTTAATTTTTTTTGTGGCTATTGCTTGCATTGTGGTTAGTATACAGTCACTCGAGCATGTATCCTTGCTTCCTGCAAAACCGCATGATGAAACAATGCTCTGTAATTCGCGTGCCAACTATTTCCCAACTTAATTCTATCGTTGCTTTGGCAATCATAGCTAACTTCTTGTAAATAAAAGTGCGTTTTCTTAGCAGGGTCAAAGATTCACATTTTCTATCTATGCTAGTCTAAACAATTCTGGTAAATGTAAAGCGTTTCTTTTGCGCGTCAAAGAACAGGTAAAAATCATCACCTGCTTATTTGCTTACAACCAGATCTGCTCATCATGAATTGTCTTTGTAATTGATTCCATTATCGTAAAGTATAACGGTATGCTATGTCTGGGAACTTCAAAGTATCCAATCTAAGGGGTTTCGTACTTATTTTCGTAATTTGGACACATCCTCCATTTTGCGTTAACGTTATCTAGGATGGGTAACATATACCCAGAACAGCTCTGCGCACTTGCGCAGAGCTGTACTGAGCACCCGTTGCCTGCTAAAATAACAAGGGCTCTTTTAGCATGGTATGAAATTACCTTCATCTTGAACCATGCATGATGTTAAAGATCATGCATAAATAAGCGCCAAGAGTGCTGTCCTGGAAATGTCAAGCAATCTGAGGTTCGCGGAGTTTACCTCGCCATATTCAATGGGGTTGGTGGGGATATAATATATCACCGCTGTCCATACGCCACGCCGCTTTTGCAGTAGGTCGAAAGTTTAGATTTTTGCTGGGCCCTACGTGGCATATCTTCCGTTTTTCTTTATTTCTGGCTGCCACTTTTCTTAGTTTCATCGCGGTCATTTTGAGTTTCTGGTCCTGTGATAGTGCATTAAATAAGTAATATAAGTGCTAGGATGATGATTTGTCCAGTTAAGCTAAGTCAAATTTATTTCAAGACTGTCATTGACCGTGAATGCTGTCAGTTCTATCTGGTGACGCTGTTCTTCTTGTTCGATATGTCTAGTACTTTGTGTTTTGGCGTTTCGTGCTTGGTCCTATTTTGTAGAGCCCTTTCAAAAATAATTTAGCGTGAAGGAGCTTGATGTTCGGGTCCTTATATCACTATTATAGCCTCAAAGCCAAAAGCTCACAATGTCATTACGTTGGAATGACATTGTAAGCTTTTGGTTTATAGGCTATAGAAGTGATGACATTGTGAGCTTTTGGTCTTGAGGCTATAGACGTGATTTAAGGACCGAACTTCATGCCATTGTGAGCTTTTGGTTTTGATACTATATACGGAATGACATTGTGAGCTTTTGGTTTTGATGCTATAGAAGTGATATAAGGAGCGAACTTCATGCCATTGTGAGCTTTTGGTTTTGAGGCTATATACGTAATGACATTGTGAGCTTTTGGTATTGAGGCTATATACGTAATGACATTGTGCCCTTTGGTTTTGAGGCTATAGAAGTGATATAAGGAACGAACTTCATGACATTGTGAGCTTTTGGTCTTGAGGCTTTATACGTAATGACATTGTTAGCTTTTGGTTTTGAGGCTAAAAGAGTGATATAAGGACCGAACTTCATGACATTGTGAGCTTTTGGTTTTGGGGGTATATATGTAATGAAATTGTGGGCTTTGGTTTAGAGACTATAGAAGTGATATAAGGACCGAACTCCATGACATTGTGACCTTTTGGTTTTGAGGCTATATAAGTAATGACATTGTTAGCTTTTGGTTTTGATGCTATAGAAGTGATATAAGGACCGAACTTCATGACATTGTGAGCTTTTGATTTTGAGGCTATATACGTAATGACATTGTGAGCTTTTGGTTTGAGGCTATTTAAGTGATATAGTGCTGCAGCAAAGCAGTAAAAAGTGAGCTAGTTTTCGAGATGGTGGTCCCCACAGGGTAACAAGCAGCAACATACATCAAATTAAAGCTAAAAGCCTCCCAAATTAAAAAGTATGTTGGGGCGTAAAATTTTACAAGTCATTAAAAAGGGCACCCATACAAATAAATAACTTTATTGATCAAACTTAAATTAAACCAGAGTTCAAAAACATTCCTAAAGTTGGTATAATATGAACACTAAATGATACAGAAAGATGCTAGAAATACTTTGTATCATACATGAGATACAAACAAGTCCAAATACACTGATGGTGAAAGGTCATTAGGTACATTAGTCACGAAAACCCATGATGTTCTAGAATTCTTCTTGACTAATGATCCTCCTAATGTATAAATGTATTGAAAACAAGTTTAAATATTATCAATAACATCTGGGAAGCAAACAGTGCATAATGTAACTACCATTTAATGGGGCAAAAATGTTATGGCCCATCAAAAAGGGGTATCCATACAAGTAATAACTTTACTGATAAAAATCAATTTAAACCAATGATCAAAAACATTGCTGAAGTTGGCATCATATAAACACTAAATGATACATGAGGGTGCTAAAATGTTTCTAAACATATGCAAGGTTCATATAGTCCAAATACACCGATGGCGAAAGGTCATTAAGTACATTAGTCACGAAAACCCATGCTTTTGTAGAATATTTTCTGGCAAATGATCTCTTTTGGTATAAATGTGCTGGATACAAGTTAAAATGATAACAACTGACATCTGGTAAGCAAAATGTGCATGATGCCTCCCTGTTCCATATGTAGGGCCACAGAAGTTTATGGCTTTTCAAAGAAAGATACCCATAAAATTAAATAACTTTACTGATAAAATCCATTTAAACCAATGATCAAAACTATGGTTCAAGTTTGTATAATATGAACTCTAAATGACAAACTAGGGTGATAATATATTTTCAGTATCATATGATGTGCAACAAAATCCAAATACACTAATGGCGAAAGGTTATTAAGTACATTTTGTCACGAAAACTCATGATTTTGTAAACTTCTTTTAGTCAAATGATCTCTTTAAGTACAGATGTATTGAAAACAAGTTAAAATGTTATCAAATGCCATTTCGGAAGCTCCTACTTTATATAAAATAATTCCTGATGAATAGATGATACATTCATGGTTAATTCATTTATCAAAATCCTTCTCAGATCTTATTAATGTAATCTGTTGGAAGAATTTTTGTCAAAGGCATTGACGAAAACGTGCCAACTTTTGCATAAAGTATATCAACGTGTGTCAGGCAAGTATTAAACTATTTCTTTTTTGTTAAGAGATATCATATTTCATTGACCATGAAAGTTCATCAAGTCCATCATCCACGAAAACACATGGCATACATGCATATTATACTTTATGGTCAACAATTCACAGTGACATACTCAGTTATTATATATGATATTTGAATGACTAGTTCCAATAAAATTAGCCAAAGTTTATGCGTCATGGCGTAACACACTCACTGATTTATCAGATTCAGCTTCCGATACGGCAACATCTTCACAAGACAAAATAGAGAAAATATTCAGACAATTTATCTTCCCGTGGCACTGCTACATTGCACACAC
The DNA here is from genome assembly GCA_964019695.1 of Loripinus fragilis. Taxonomy (NCBI): domain Eukaryota; kingdom Metazoa; phylum Mollusca; class Bivalvia; order Lucinida; family Lucinidae; genus Loripinus; species Loripinus fragilis. The sequence continues at coordinate 48,056,004 of OZ026520.1, forward strand.
ACAAGGTTGTACAAAGCTGTTCATTACAGAAAGAAGAGCGTACTTACAATGGGAAATTTACATAATAAATCATTCAACAACTTGTGTGGTGTTGCGGACTGGCTCATCATTAGCGGCCTAAATGCCATTCTGCCATGTGCTTCCTCATAGGATTCATATACAAACTCTGCAGTTGCAAGACAATCCACAAGTCTTCAAGATAAGCACATGTAGCTGATAACAAACTCATAATGTGCAGTGTTAAGCTGTTATCTGTTCGGTGGTAGCGTTTTGCTGGTACTTTCTTCATCGCTTCCTGACCTCTGATTTCATTAAGTGAATTGCTTTGCTTTTTACCACACTGTATCTCTATAAATTTAGTGCAGGCAAGTTGCTCACATAGTTGTTGAAAGATTTTGGCATTCTGCACATCACTTAATGTGCTAGCTTCTTTCCTGTTCCATAAAAGGCATTACAAGTGTCACAGCCAGTCAAGCGATAGAAAAAACAACAATATATTCTGTTGTTTTGTGGTCTTGTGAAAGAGCTCATGCACATGAATCAAACGTTTCAATTTTACCTGTGTTCCTGTTTAACATAAAAACGAATATCTAAATCGCAAAAATATTTGGCCTGTGATGAAAGAGGAAAACCAAAAGGTAAGTGAGTATGACCAGGAAATGCCACAACCACATACAACAGACCAACACATGGTATGACCAGGAAGATCCAAAGAACACTAGCGACATGAAATTCAGAAAACACCAAAGCACCAAGCACTCTTCCCCAGTGAATTTTACTGACCAAATCTTCAACCTAGCTTCTGCTGTTTTAAAAACACCAAGCTCGCATTGAGGCTTCCTAATTTATGTAATGTTTCATCAAAGGGAAACAGCCAAGTCAATTAACAAACACTGTCACCATCTGGACTGTTTGCAATGATCTTACTGGCACCATTTTTGATGCAATAACTGCATGGAGGACGTCTGATTCTTCCCAGTTTGACTGCAGGGGTATATCTTCTGTGTTATGCTTTGTAATGGCAAAGGCCTTATCTTTCAGTCCTCCACTGAGGTATGCAGTTTCCTCCATTTAGTACTTCATCAGCATTTTCTATATTAAATGTATATTCATGTAGTTAGTGTAGTATGCTACAATTCCCTTTGTTTTCTTCCATTGCTTAAATTCTTTATTCTTTTTGTATAGGGATTTCAGCTTGGATGTAAATTTTATGGGATGCATTTGTATCGCCATTTTTTACCTGTCTGAAGTTTGAGGCTGTTCTCTTTGTACCTGTCAACTACTTTAAATTTGAGTAAAAAATGATGCAGACTGTACTGAAACAATTTTGTATCCTGTTAACTTTCTAGCTTGTGCATGTAGTCGAAAAATGTACATGCAATCATTGGTCAGTCATTCTTGAACATACTAACAGGATTAGGCGTTTGTTAAAAAAGAGTCCATTGTAAATGCATTACTTCTCCATTGACTGTTATACTGTTGTATTTGATATGAAGTGTCTTTTGCATTTTTGTCATTACTTTAATGTCAGACTCGGAAAGTGGATCTCAGTATCTTTTGAGTGGCATGTCGTTCTGATGATATCAAATGCTTCTTCCTGAAGTTTATTGATACTTGACTGCCTTTGTCTAAGGCTTTTAGTTGAGTTTCATGATTGCAGATGTTTTCACTACACCGGGCGCGAAGTTCAAGGGATGATCAGATGGATTGTCATTGTCGAAGGGATCTATGAATATTCCTTCAAACATATGAGTCGTTCTTTTTGCATCATTATCAAACCTCTTTAGACAGTGCACGTGTGTCTGAATGATACATGCTTACTCCTTTTTTGTGTCTTTTCCTGGCATCTAAACAAATTATCATGAAATGTCAAAGAGTACTTGGCCGTAACAGGTCTTTGAAGAGACCACCTTGCTTAGGCGTTTCCCTTTAGCGCCAGTTCTTTTATTCCACATGTTATTGTAATTTTGAAACAAACAAACACTTATGTAATCGCTGATTGAAGTCCTTTGTTGTTTCATTGTTGTTTCATTTAAAGAGTCAGGCAATGTTTTTAAATATAACCAGTTTGTAGCAAACATCAGCGAGATATTCATGCAGTTTTAGCAACAAAGCCCAAGCCTGTTTCAATGGGAGCATAACTAGGGTCTTGTAACAGAATATCAGGATAGTTTAGCATTTTTATCACTCCACCATTTGAACTGGACAGGACATTTCATGCGTTGTCTACAAGTTTGAATGCTGGGAACATCCTGTCAGTATTTTCCTGCTAGAATATGCTGTGCACTGCCTAAATCTGATTTTAATGTTAACATACAAAGCTCTAGCAAAATGTTTGTTTCATTAAGATAACCATCGTTTTTTGAAGGTGGTGAATTCAATTACTAGGTTGTAGATCATTTAATTTAACAATAATTGTTGGTCGACAATTTAAATTATGAAAAACGCGATACAGAAAAACCAATATAAACGGTCAGAATAATTTAATAGCAAAACAAAATCGATCAATTAATTAAAGAAATCAATCATATTTTCCTATTATGATATTTATTGACTCATTTGCACAAAATCAGTGTTATTTTTTATGGAAAAGTTGCTAAAATCTTTTTTTTTTTTTTTTTTTTTTTTGCTTTTTCACAACTAAGTTTTTATTTCCAGTGCAGTGTTAAAATGAACTATAACTATACACTGATGATTATTTCCAAGCCAATTGAATAAAATTTTATGTTGAATGGCCAGTTTGTACATTTAAGACATGTATTTAGTAGACAAATCAACAGTATCATCAATATTTTACAATGTCATATGTTTTTGTGACTTTTGCACTTGTTGACCTTTTTCCCGACTGTAGACAGGAAACGTTTACATGGAAATGATGTTTTATTAATTAATATTATCATTTCTGTTTATTGTTCTATAAAACTTCCATTATCACAAATATGCTGCAGCACATTTAATGCATTTATCAATAAGGGCTTTAGACTAGGGTATTAGGGGTACCCTCTGTTGAAGGGCCGTTAAAAATTTCACCCTCGGTCCTGACAGTGGCATCATGCAATAATGAACTCCCAAGACTCTGAGCTTTAATTTGATATATGTTGCTGCTTGTTACCCCGTGGGGACTGGTATGTGTCACAATATGGTGGGTCTGCTGCAGCACTAGATATAAGAACCGAACTATATGACAATGTAACCTTTTGGTTTTGAGGCTATATTAAATGTAATGACATTGTGAGCTTTTGGTTTTGGTGCTATAGAAGTGATATAAGGACCGAACTCCATGATATTGTGAGCTTTTGGTTTAAAGGCTATATACGGAATGACATTGTAAGCTTTTGGTTTTGAGGCTATATAGTTGGGCAGATATGTGAAAGAATCGTGCACTTTATGATAAAAGCATGAAACTTGGTACATGGCCAGATTAGTAATTATCAAAATTTCTGAGGGTCAGTGCCAAGCCAGAAATGCACCTTGACGGCGGCCATCTTGAATTTCAAAATGGCGACATATTTTGTGTAATGCCTGTTAAGTTGGGTATCATTTTGCTATAAAATTTTCTTTAAAGCTTGTGTAAGTGTGAATTTTAACAAAACAACATTTGTAATTATCTGAATTCACATGTAGATTGGCATATTATCCAAGATGGTGGACCTTTTATAAGATGGCCGCCATTTTTATATGTTAAATCAAGCTTGCTTTATGAAAACATCATATAGAAGAACTTAATTCAGATTATTTCATCAAATTCAAGTTATTCCAAGCATAGAAAGGCTTAAAATGTGACTTTGTTATTTGTGAACAATTTATAAGAGAGCCTTGATACAATATGGCATGCAAGATGGCTGCCAAAGAAGAATGATTTTATGTTTTTTGTTTTTTCATACACTTATATATCATTGAGATTTGTATGAGTAAAATTTGCTTTAGTAGCAATGAATGTTCGTGTCTAATATCTAATATAAAATTTTGAAATTTTCTCAACTGTTAGTTCAAGCATGGCATCCAAGTTGGCCACCAAATTGGAAAACCCTATTTATTGGTAATTTTTGCTGTTTTTTCTAAATAAATCTATACATTTTTGCTATTAGGCGTTTTCGACATCACTAGCTATGCTGTATCATGCTAGTGAACTGTTCATAATCAAGGACGTACTGGAAATATACACTCAACAAAAACAAAGCAATGAATGCATGTTTATTACTACCTGTCTCGAGTCAAGTGCAGCAGATGATCATTAGGATAAGAAGTTTACGGAGTTTCTGTCATGTACATTTGCAATGTATGACTGCAGGCAGCTCGAGGATGTCTCTAGCGTAGAGAATGTCCATATGGTTACAGAAATCATATCTCAAGTTTTTATCAGGTGCTATCACCTCCTTCTTCCATCATTAAGTAGTGTTGTGCCACAGGCATTTGGTGCACTTTAGCTCAAGGAACGACTTTACTTGTATATGACTTCATATCATTATGTTCACATGAAGAGCCTTCTCCTTCCAATACTTTCATGGATCCTAATTCACCAGCAATTCCTCCATGGACTCCGCCAAGATCACCGGATCATATTTGTACAGCAGCAACTATCTGCAGTCTGTTCTGAATTCTGTGATTAGAGCCACTTAGATAACAATTAAGGGCAGTGGAGTCAGAACAGAGCCACGATGAACATCAACAACAAAAACCTTACTACTGCGACAATTGCCAACTACTGTCCTGTTGATTTAAAAGCATACACACTAGCTACCTACTGTCCTTCTCTTTGTTAATAAATATGATGTAGAATGGCTTGTTTGAAGTCAGGAGCAGCTTCTGTAGCTGGCTTGAAATGAAGACTGCAACTGTAATGCCACCATGGCCTGACATAAATCTGCACTGTATCTCGTCAATCTCAACTCTCTGTCTGATATGTCTCTCCAATATGCACCCTAACACTCTTATTAATTGCTTAATTAACTTCAAGCCTCTGTTCAGAGCACCCCCTTTGCCTATGCTCATAATGTCAATTTCACTCTGTACTAACACTCGAGATTATGTGGCAGATTAGGTCAAACACCTTGACTTTGCCAGTTTCCCAAATACATGTAGAATAAAGCATCTCGATGACAATTGCTGATGGTATGTCTGCTTTGTCAGAACACATCCTGCTAATTGTTTTTTGTGATAATTCCTGTACTGATCAGCTGGCTAGACCTTCAACTGGGATTTCCTCTGGCATGCCCTTTGCATTCCAAAGAGTTCGAATTTGAGTAAATTCATAATGCTCTTTCCACTCTTCTTTCAACGCTTCTTCACCTAGCGACTGTTGGCCTGCGTCATTCCGGACATGTTATTCCCGTTTTTGCTTATATAGTAGGTAAAATCATAGCAAGGACCAGAAACTAGTACAATCAGAGCTAACATTCTTCCTACAAGATCAAAATTGGTAAAACTAAATATACAGATAGATAGTATACAGTGGTGATGTAGCTCTCCCCTTGATGGCAGTTACTAGGCTACCTAAACATAACCATATTCATTCACATACTTGTATACAAAAGTATATACAAACCATATTTACACCAATAATAATAAAATGAGAACCACAACAGTACTATGCCGGGCCGCGTAGCGCAGTCGGTAACGTGTCTGGCTACAGATGCATGTCTGACTGCAGATCCAGGGGTCGCGAGTTCGATCCCGGTCCGGTCCCATACTTTCGTGGAGATTGATCATGAAAAAATTTCTACGGTCATTCTCCTCCCTTCCGCTGATTCATTCAAGAAGGGTTGTTGTCAGTTACAAGCGAAAGTATGTGCACGAATTACTGGTTAACCGCTTGTTCAAGCCTGCCCAGGAAAAAGTGTGGTTAGGTGAACTGACCGTCCCCCAATGACCATAGCTGTTGACTTGGGACGTAAAGCAACAAAACCAACCAACCAACCAACAACAGCACTACTACCTTGGAACAATTTCTAGGACGACTTTTTAACTAGTCAATGAATAACCACAGTGAACAATAAATCACGAAAAGCAAGAATTTGATAAAGAAAGGGCAGGGATTCGCCTAATTATGCGGTTGTGGCACCTAGCTGAAGATCCCTGGGCTGTTAAAGACCATCACTGTAAATACAGAGCGAAATAACATTATCATTTAAAAATCCTACATACCTTAATAGACAAAAAGCTTTGGTTTCAACTAACTAGACTGAAGAGATTTTAGGACTTAACTATTATGGAATCAAATGCCTGACTCACTAGCAAGCAATTGGTGAGGGAAGCTTTGGCTAGAAACTAAGATGTCTGCAACATTATATATTGGATTGACTTCAAAATGATATAAACTTTGATTACTTTCAAGTAGATACGATAGTGCCAGCTACATCATCAACAAAACCTAATAAGGCTGGCTGCAGCAAATACGTAATTTGACAAAATCAAGTTGAAAAATTGATGTGTGTGAAAACGGAGGGTTGTGGCGTAAATACATTTTTAAAAAAAAATTGTATACAGTTTTAGGAGACGTATAGCCTTTTAAGCCTATGGTAACTTGATGAGAAGGAGAAATGTCAAAGAGAACCTTTGATATCTCTATTGCAGATTTTATAGGATTTTTCACTAAAATCTTATGTAAACAAATGATATTTTATGCAATGGCAATTCTACAAAGAACAGTTTTAGTTTGTTATAGGTACAAAAATTTTTGCATCTCAAAGTGATCATATCAATTATATACAGAACACACTTTATAGCAACATATGTACAAGTGTCTAAAACCAAAATTAGCAACCATCGTGGATGACAGGTTGGATGTCCCCTTTCTTATCCTAAATCATTAAATATAATCATTTCTCGAAACTCATTTTCGTAACTTCAAACAACCTCCAATTATTTTCCTACAGAAAGTAAAAATACGTTTCTTTTTTTCTAAAGCTAAATACAAAGCCATCTTGAATACCATGTTATAATAAGTTAAAATAAAAATAAAATCTGATAAGTTCGTCCCTTGTTTGTGTAGCTATTTCTACTTAATTGCATAATAATTTTGCATGGAAATTCATAATTTGTCAAGTTGGTATACCACCACTATTGAGGTTGCAAAATGTTTTTTGTTTGTTTGATTTGATTCTTTACGTCCAATCAACAATTTTTCAGTTAAACAGGGACGGTTCTTCCTGGGTTGAACCAGTACTAAGCTAGGATAAATGTGTCTTGCTCAAGGACCACAACACAGTGATGCCGGTGAGGCTCAAACCCGTGGCCCCTCGGTCTCGAGTCAAGCATTCTACCATTGAGCCACTGAGCTCCCTTTGGATGCAAAATGTAACAGCCACCTTGAGACTATGTCCTAAATCTTGTGTTTTCTAAGCCTAAATGACAATTTTGAGGGAAATTAGTATGATTGACTGCAAAATAAGTGGAAATAAGTGAAGACAACATATTGGCTTGCAAATGTATGAGCTTAAAATAATTCAATTTAAAATAGACTGCATATTTTGGAAAAACCAAGATGGCGGCCACCTTATAGATGGTGTCCATATAACAATTCTACTTTGACAGCTGTCTTGGATGGCATGTTGGATGCTCTCTTTTTATCCAATGCCATTAAATAAAGTTATTCTTGAAAATCATTTGCATAAATTCAAACAAACTACATTCTTCCAGTTCCAAAAGAAAGCAGATAGTATGTTATGATTTGCACATTGGTAGCCATCTATAATACCATATTTGAACAATAAGCAACAATAAAGCCATGCTGATAAGTTAGTAACTTGTTTAATGGGACTATTTCTACTTGCTAGAAGTAATTTGCATCAAAATTTATAACTTTGTAAAGTTCTATAATATAACTACACTTTTTAGATACAAAAGTGGCGGCCATCTTGAAAAAATACAGCCTCAATCCTGATTTGTTTTTAAATTGAATGATGATTTTAAGGTATTTAGATATAACTGATGGCTATTTAAGTAAAATTAACTGAAGAAAACATGATGTTTGCAAATAAATAATGAGATTAAAATGAATGAGTTGAAATTGAAAAAGGCGGCCATTTTGGAAAAACAAGATGGCGGCCATTAGAGGACATTTTCGGCGTGGCACTGACCCTTAATTTTTTTGTTTTGTTATCAACTAGCCATGTACCAAGTTTCATGCTTTTATCATACAATGCACGATTCTTCTCAAAATTGTTACATATCGGCCCCACTAATAGGAGTGATATAAGGACCGAACTACATGACATTGTGAGCTTTTGCGTAATGACATTGTGAGCTTTTGGTTTTATAGGCTATAGAAGTGATATAGAAGGACAGAACTTCATGACATTGTGGGCTTTTTGTTTTGAGGCTTTATGCGTAATCACATTGTTAGCTTTTGGTTTTGAGGCTATAGAAGTGATATAAAGACCAAGCTTCATGACATTGTGAGTTTTTGGTTTTGGGCTATATACGTAATGACATTGTCAGCTTTTGGTTTTGAGGCTTTAGAAGTGATATAAGGACAGATCTTCAAGCTCATATGGTTTCACGACCATATTCATAAACTGTGTTGGTAGCAGCTTCCCAGTAAGAGTAAGCAACTATCGGCCCGCCAGCGAAAAGTCATTTGAGTGGCGGTTTGCTGATGGGCCAACAGTGGCCCGAGACTGTTTGGTATGCAGCTAATAATTCAGACAGATTCCTTGATGATAACCGACGGGGTACATATCAACTGCAAAACCAGGACCTAGACATCTATTTTACTGGTTTTGTTATGTAGAATGATTTCTGTGACCCTGTGCTATTAGTAATGTCAGTCACATCAGCGGTTTCTTATTTAGTCTGATTTATGTATTTTATTCAAGTATTCATTCATCGTTTTTTTCATCGCTCAAACATCATTTCGTGAATTCTTCACAGAGAAATTCTTACTCATGCTTAAACTCCTCAATGCATACTCGTTCATGCATGCCCTTTTGAACAGATTGATTCATATCAATAGTATTTCAGCATCAGAGAAAAAATCTGACATTACCTAGTAGAATTGAACCGCAGTGAACTATAATCAACGAAAAGGTATTTTCAGGCATTCTCTACAGTAGTCTTCATATTATTAGTCAGAACTTACATTAGTCTATATTTGTTGACTAAAGTTATATCATGAGCGTAATTAGATACCCCGCACAATAAGAGTGAGCGAAAAAAAAAACTTAGTTTTGGCAAGGGATGGTTCAGACCAGTAGACCTTAATTTTGAAAAGGCTTCAGTAGAATCAATGCAAATGATCTCTAAGTTGGCAACCTGTAACATTTGGTAATATTAATGCACAGCAATTATCTCATCTGAAAGTTCTTTGAATATATCAAAGCTTATATAGGACAAATTGTCTAAGTTCTCATAGCTGTCATTTTATAAAAGCATACTGTTTCACCAAACTCCTCCATGCATATGTTTAATATGTCTACATTGTGTAGGTGAGGTATTGTGTTAATTCATCAAAAGCTGTGATAGGAGTAGGCACTACATGTGTTTATGCATATACAAAAGCCATATTAAGGAAAATTGTCTAAGTTCCCATAGCTGTCGTTTTGTCATTCTTTTTGCACCAAAAACCCGTCATGCATACTCGTATGTTTAATATGTCTACATTGTGTAGGTAAAGTATTGGATTAATTCATTGAAAGATGTGGTAGGAGTTAATTGGACAGATGAAAGCACTATCTATGCATATAAAAAAGCCAAATTAAGGGACATTGTCTAAATTCTCATAGCTGTCGTTTTGTCATTCTTTTTGCACCAAACCCCTTCATGCATATGTTTAATATGTCTACATTGTGTGGGTAAGGAATTGGATTAATTCATCAAAGGCTGTGGTAGCCCATGGAGGTACTATCTATGCATATACAATTATACAGGACAAAATGTCTCTAAGTTCTCATAGCTGTCATCTTGTCGACTTTTTTGTTGAAACAAACTCCTTAATGCATATGTTTAATATGTCTACATTGTGTAGGTAAAGTATTGGATTAATTTATCAAAAGCTGTTGTAGTAGTTTATCGGCTCAGGAAGGTACTATCTATGAATATACAATTATACAAGAAATATTTTCTAAGTTCTCATAGCTGTCATTTTTATAAAAGCATATTGTTTCACCAAACTCCTCCATGCATATGTTAAATATGTCTACATTGTGTAGGTGAGGTATCTTGTTAATTCACCAAAAGCTGTGATAGGAGTTGATTTGCCCATGAAGGCACTATTTATGCATATACAAAAGCCAAATTAAGGAACATTGTCTAAGTTCTCATTGCTGTCGTTTTGTCATTCTTATCGCACCAAACCCCGTCATGCATACTCATATGTTAAATATGTCTACATTGTGTAGGTAAAGTATTGGAATAATTCACCAAAAGCTCTGGTAGGAGTTTATCGGCCCATAAAGGTACTATCTATGCATATACAGTTATACAGGAAAAAATGTCTATGTTCTCATAGCTGTCATGTTTGTCATTTTTTTGTTGCACCAAACTCCTTCATGTATATGTTTAATATTTCTACATTGTGTAGGTAAAGTATTGGCCTATGGAGGCACTATTTATGCATATATACAAAAGCCATATTAAGGAAAATTGTCTAAGTTCTAATAGCTGTCGTTTTGTCATTTTTTGCACCAAACCCCATTCATGCATACGTTTAATATGTCTACATAGTCACGGCCTCCAATCTCGGCCTCCTTCTCCAAAAAGAGCAGAACGTAAAGGGAGGCAAAGGCCCTTCCGGGAAGCAGGCAGTGGGCATAAACAATGGAACACGGTAAGTTGTGTTGACACATTTTCAATCATAAGTAAATTTTCAGCGCAAAACTCGAAAATCTAAGAATGCTATGCTTCGGGCAATTGTTCAAGCTATCCGTAGAGCATGCTGTTTGCACATTTGAACTTAGTTTGTAAGCGTGAGAGCTTTTCTCCCGTTGCACAGTTGTCCAAGAAACGGTGGTTCCCGCATGGTTTTGCCTTCTAACCAAACAAATAGTAGCGTTTGGACCCTTATTCATACTACCGAGGCCCCTCCACACCCATATTGTCCCAAATGCAATTTTTCGAGATATTTCAATGATAATTGAGTGATTTAGAGCCAAATTTCTTTAGGAGCAGGAGGCGAAGGCCAGGAGAAGGAGGCTGGGAGAGGAGGAGCAGGCGGCGATGATATCAAAATTTGCATTGATTTTGCTTATTTTTAATAATACATATATACTTATCCAATCTATATCAAACTTGCATGTATGATACGAATGATTACGCTTATTCTCCCATTGTGTTGTTTGTTTAACCCAGAACGTCATGAGCTTGCTAGAGGTATATATATTATAAGAGAGGTATATATAGCAATGTTTGTGATCAGAATAATTCAGTTAACAATAGAGTTTAATCATTCGTATCATACATGCAAGTTTGATATAGATTGGATAAGTATACATGTATTATTAAAAATAAGCAAAATCAATGCAAATTTTGATATCATCGCCGCCTGCTCCTCCTCTCCCAGCCTCCTTCTCCTGGCCTTCGCCTCCTGCTCTTAAAGAAATTTGGCTCTAAATCACTCAATTATCGTTGAAATATCTCGAAAAATTGCATTTGGGACAACATGGGTGTGGAGGGGCCTCGGTAGTATGAATAAGGGTCCAAACGCTACTATTTGTTTGGTTAGAAGGCAAAACCATGCGGGAACCACCGTTTCTTGGACAACTGTGCAACGGGAGAAAAGCTCTCACGCTTACAAACTAAGTTCAAATGTGAAAACAGCATGCTCTACGGATAGCTTGAACAATTGCCCGAAGCATAGCATTCTTAGATTTTCGAGTTTTGCGCTGAAAATTTACTTATGATTGAAACTGTGTCAACACAACTTACCGTGTTCCATTGTTTATGCCCACTGCCTGCTTCCCGGAAGGGCCTTCGCCTCCCTTTACGTTCTGCTCTTTTTGGAGAAGGAGGCCGAGATTGGAGGCCGTGATAGTGTAGGTAAAGTATTGGATTAATTCACCAAAAGCTGTTGTATTAGTTTATAGGCCCACGAAGGTACTATCTTTGCATATACAGTTATACAGGAAATATTGTCTAAGTTCTCAGAGCCGTCATCTTGTCATTTTTTTGCACCAAACTCCTTCATGCATATGTTTAATATGCCTACATTGTGTAGGTAAAGTATTGGATTAATTCATCAAAAGCTGTGGTAGGAGTTGATCGGCATGCGAAGGCACTATTTATGCATATATACAAAGGCCATATTAAGGAAAATTGTCTAAGTTCTGATAGCTGTCTTTTTGTCAATTTCTTTCAACAAACTCCTTCATACATATGTTTAATATGTCGGTAAAGTATTAGAATAATTCAGCAAAAGCTGATAACACGGCTTGTAACCTGAACTCCTCATTAATATCATGTCCGAGGGTGTTCATATTTGGCACAATGATGGCCTATGGTTTGAAGATTACAACATAGGTTTCTGTTCACCGATATGACCTTAGAGTCAAAGGTCAAGGTCAAATATACTTTAAACCAGTTTTGGGGCTTCTAATGAGAACTATTTCATTTTTTGACAGAGGGTGGTCATATTTAGCACAACTATTGTTTATGGTGTGTAGATTACAACGAAGGTTACATGTCATTGCTATGACATTTTTGTAAAAGATCAAGGTCAAATATACTTCAAGACATAAGTTACTTATAATCTGTCTTACGGCTCATAAAACGAAATATATTTTTCGATCGAGGTGCTCAAGTTATATTTTGTATATCGGTTGCCATAGGACCTTTCAGTCAAAGGTCAACATCAAGTATATATAACATCAGGCTGTTTGGCCTCAAATGCCAACTAATCTTACTTTTTATGGAGGATATTCATATTTGACACAATGTTTGCCGGAGGTGTGTAGATGACAAGAAATTGGTCGTGCTCGGCCAGGTATGGCTCTTGAGTCAAGGATAGAGACTTCTGGTTTAGTGAAGTTTTGATGTACGGTAAAGGTGTATGTCATTCATATTTTGCACACTAAAAAGGCGTGTAGATGTCAGCAATTGTTTCGGACTGCTGATATGACCTTTGATTCATAGGTCAATGCCAAAATACTCAAAGTCTGTCTATATGGCTTGTAACGCCTGAATTTTAATGAGATGTAAGTGGTTCATATTTTGGAAACTGATTGTCTGTGGTATTTGTAGATGATGAGAAACGTTTTGTATTGCTGGTATGACCTTTGAGACAAAGGTCAGTGTAAAAAAAATGTCATACTAAACTACAATTAGTACAATGGGCCACTCATCGATTGGCCTTACATATCTCATTAATTACCTCTATGAGCAGGGCGCTTACTAGAATAAATACAATGCTAGTTACAACAACTGACATTCCAAGCATACACGTAATAGAAGAAACTAAAGCAATATACCCACTTGTTTTTGAGTTTTTACCTAGTGAATCAGATGCTACAGATAAATAGTTGATGCTAGATATTGGCTCAAGATAACTACAAGATAAAAACATATTGCAAGTGATATTTTTTCACAAAATGTTAATGCCAGACGAGACTGGTTTGTGGTTTGTTTAGTAAAAAATATATATTGCGATACAATTTGACTGTACTGTATTCATGGTGAGAAATGAAAATGCATCTCTTCAGCTCGTTTAGAAGGACCCTACTCTTATCGGGTATCAAATATTGATTTGCTGTTAATCGAGTGATTTCGTATTGGCCAAGTCGCATATCCCCTCCACACTATGTAAACTGTCTAATTGACCACCTGGGTGGTCAATGAAAAAGAATTTGACTTACATCCACTGGTCACTTGACATATCCCGGCATTAGTTTTGGGGGGAAAGACAGGGATAACAGGTTTTCTTGACGCAAGATACATTAAAAAATCTAAGAATGTCGTGCTATCAGTTTTTAGCCAGTGTATGAGGGCCTGAATGGTGTAAATCGGTTAGTGATTTTTGGCCATATATTATATTGATTATCGATTTTTAGCCCCAAAAAATAACGTTTAGCGATTTTTCAGTCTAAAATTTAACGATTTTCTGCCTATATATATTGAAGATAAAAAAATGTGATTATCGATTATACACATTCAAAAAACTAACGATTGAGTGAAAAATGGTGATTATAGGTTTTACTGATTAACAGGATTAGGCAAATATTTTGAAAAAGTGCCCAAAATTTTAATGATTAGCGATTTCAGAACCTCTTATTCAGGCTCTCGTGTACATGTATATCTACCCAAAAAAATGGCTATTGAAAAAATATTAAGCCGTATCGCTCCTGCTCGCTCAGTGGGGAATTCGAAAGTAGACATTTTGTTAGGATGGCGGTGAAGGTCATCCAAAATTTGGAAAATGGATAGAAATCTCAGCAGGTTCCCCCTGGCACTTAAGTAATGAGCGGTTCCTTAGTGGAATTTCAGATTATCCCTTGAAAAACAATTGAAATATATCTGTACCTCTTAATCGAACCAGTATTTCACAGAAATCCTGTATTCCATAATCCATTAGGCTATGGAATTCTCTTAAAGATAACTTAAGTCCTGGTCCACATCAGAATTAAGGGTGAGGTTGGCGCCATGAAACTGGTTTTCAGTAAAACATTTTTACTGACAGTTCCAAGGCGGTACTTCTTTTGTTTATGTATTGTGTTTGTCATGCTTTCGCGTATGTACATTGCTGCCTTGTGGTCACCTGCTGGGAAAGGGCTGACCTCTTGGCTCTCGTTTGTGATGTTTTATTGTGTTTTTGTCACTTTCCCATGTGGTATCCTGGGACAGGTGTGGTACTTGATTGTATCGATTCCTGATCGTTGCCACCTTTCTTACTTTAAAAAATTGTCAACATTACCCACCTTTAAAAATTATATAATCTCAAAGTTTAACATAGCATATGTTCCTCCGTATTTTACGATTGGAAATAGATATACGTCCGTACTACATGCAAGACTAAGAAATGAAGGCAGCAGTCTTAATACAGATATCTTTTTAGAAATCATATTTGTATTAATCCTTTATGTGATTTCAGCTACGTTGTAGAGTATGCCTCCTACTACTTCTTTCAATTCAGAAAATATTCTGTTGAAAGCCAGGTTTTAGAAACATTAACGTGATTCTGTATGGGAATGACAATTGGAGTAGTGAAACTAATATGGTCTTGTTCAGAGCTGTGCAAAGGCATATGCACGCCTCAAAGCGCTTTTAATAACCTTCTATTAGTTTGCTTTAAAACACACTTAAGAATCTGTACTAGATGACCTGACTTTAATTTTTGTTTTCAAGTTCTAGTCATATTTACAGTTTTATATTTTGTTTTTCTATTGATCCATGTACATTTTGTTCATCTCTTTACTTATATACCTACCATATATCTGTTATATATTATTTTTATTTATTTTGGTTTTATTTATTTATTTATCTATTTTGTTTATTTATTTATTTTCCATGTATTTTACAAGTTTCTGTTGCTTTCACTTAGTTTGTTCACAACTTGTTTATTATTCATATGTAGTTGTACTCGTTAAGCTATGTTTATATGCTTTTATGTATGTTTAAACTGTAGGGGAAGGGTCGTAACTAAGGTTGTGAGAACTTGTGACCCAACCTCATTGCTGTATCAAATTTGGCAATAAAATATGTTTAAACTAAACTAGTTATTCAAATTGTTTTTCATTGACCACCGAGGACAGTTTACATGGTGTGTCCCAAACTGTTCGTTGAATGATAAATAAGATAATATGGAAGTCTTTAACGTGCAACGGATTGGCCAAAATGATATAATTGGACTGCGTCGTGAGAAACCGACGAACAACAAAGCCGCAAACCAGCCAGTGCGTATGCATAATCTGATCAGCAATTTCGTTTTCTGTGTAACACAGTTCTGAATATAATAATGGCTGAATTTGCTATGCGCAAAATTTCAATATTCTAGCTAGTCACTGTAGCTAAGACTGGTTTTGGCCTTAGCTTATGAATAGAGGTATCGTTCTGACACAAAAAACGTATATTGGCATATGTCGCAGGAGTATCGGATATTTTTTCCAGATAATAGTATTCGCTAAATTGCTACGCCTTCACTTTTCGTCTGCCAAGAAGGAAACAGGAATATATATAAAATATATGACGTTTGACCTCATCAAGTCTGCTGTCTGTCTGATTGTGCTTGTTTTGTTTCGCATACTCCTGTCAGAAACTGTTTTCTGATGAGGATAATGCAGGTTCTATGGAAAATGGCAACGTCCTGACCTGGCCTCGAGGTTATAATTAGCATTCTCCCTAAGAATCATGCAGGCCCAGTAGAAAAGCTGATAAGTGACTTTTTCAGAATGCCAAAAAAAGTTGGCGCAATAGATTCCTCATAACATAAAAGTCACATAGCCAAAGGGAAACGGTTATTGTCATGTCGTTACCATGGCAACGACCAGTTAAAGATTTTGCCCCCAGAACCATGTTTTCTAGTTTTGGAAAAATGAAAAATTACACTTTTTGAAGACAATGCAGCCTATTTATCTTTTAAAGTCTAATGGTTTATGCTGTATGACAAAAATTGATGAGGTATTAACTTTCAATATCACAAATGGAAATGATAAAAACAACTTGCAGAGTATGTTGCTATGGCAACGAAGAGGGGCTATCTCTATAATATTTTTGGAGGCTCAAATTGACAAATTTCTATCCAAATTATCTTTTTACAGCAAAGGTGAGATTAAAGCAGTCAGCAAAAGGAATATACACTAATGCCTTGTGTCTTAAATGAAAGAATAAAAAAGGTCAAAATGTTTCTATATTCGGTATCCATGGCAACCAAAGTAGCAACATAATAGCAAAATTGGAAAAATGCCTAACTTTACGGTATAAAATGACCAACAGACACAAATGTTTAGACATTAGTTTATATAGCATAAGAAGCATCGATACAAACTTAAAAAGTTGCACACACGCTAGTTTGGTTTTGTGTCTCAATTTGGTTTCCATGGCAACGTGAATATTGCTACTGGCCTGAAATTGCACTTTTTGACCATTTTTGAATGATAGTTGTTGAGACAGGAAATATCAAAATGGGTGAATTTTATTTTAGGGATATCCACTGATGCTAGGTGTCAGTAATGAAAAAATAAAAATGTTCAGAATATTTCATTTTCCTTGTTACCATGGCAACCAAAGTTGGTGGGGTAG
Source organism: Loripinus fragilis (assembly GCA_964019695.1). Lineage (NCBI taxonomy): Eukaryota > Metazoa > Mollusca > Bivalvia > Lucinida > Lucinidae > Loripinus > Loripinus fragilis. The sequence goes on from OZ026520.1 coordinate 48,073,167, forward strand.
CCAGGTATGAAAAAAGCCTATTTTTTTTTGGCATTTTTGAGCTAATACAGCCATTTCCCCAGCGTACAAAGAGACATATACAGATAATGGTAAGTTCTAAATGGTATTAGCTTTCATAAAACACGAAATCATGCGTAGATTTCACCACCTTCTTGGGGTACCCATGGAAACAATCAGAGTACTGTCACAAAATAGAAATTAAATAAATTGCATCTTAAAATGGTTAAATATTTCCAGTTGGATATAATTCAAGTTTTAGTATGTTTAAAAGATAGTTTTGTTGAGATATATTAACATTCCAGCAAAATTAATACATTAAGTTTGATATAGTAACATTTATAGACTTTACAAGTGGGTGGGGTAACCAGATATATAACCAAAATGAGTTTTGGTGATTTTTAAACAAGTTCCCCAATAGTGATGGGGACGATGGCATATTTGCATACTGCCAATTCTTGATAGGGGCCTCCAAGTTCTATAGACTGTAAAAACATGTATGAGATTTACCTCTTTCTTGCCGTTACCATGGAAACAAATACAGACCTGTTGTAAAAAGGATATCAAATATATTGCGCCTTTAAACAGTAAAATGTACAGATGGTTATAATGCAAGTTCCCAATGTGTATAAAAGATAGTTGAGTTGAAACATATTAACATTATCAATATGATTAAAGCAAAATTAATAAGTAAAGTTTTATTTGGTAAAAATTATAAACGTTGAAAGTGGGTGGGGTAACCAGGTATATAAGAACATTATTTTACATCATTAAAACTTTTCGAAAACAATGCAGCCTATCTATCTCTAGAAGTGTTAAAGTGATTCCAGCTAATAATAATAAGTTTTGAAATAACTAAAAGGAGAATGGAGTTGAGTTTTATTGACATTATCAATATGATATGAAAACTGAATAATTTGTAACAATTACAGTCCTTTAAAGTGGGTAGGGTAATCAGGTATATAACAAAAACTTATTTCAATAACTTTTAGCAAGTATGCCAAATAGTGGCAGAGATATTGACATATTTGAATACTGCCAATATGTAATGGGGACCTTTGAGTTTCATAAACTGTTAAACATGAATTTGGTGTTACCTGCTTCTGGTTGTAACCAAGGAAACAATCACAGTTATGCAGAATGGAAATGAAATTAATTGTATTTAATAGTGGTTAGAATTGTTCCACCTAGTTAGTATATTACAGAATTTGATGTGCATAAAGATAGTTGAGTATAAAATTTTAGAATAAGCTTTGGATAAATCAATTTAAAATGATTTTATAGCTTTGAACCCAAAACAAGTTTATGTTTTTCTGTATAGTACAGTTATTGTTTCCATAATTACGACCAGAAAGTGGTAGACCGGATGCATGTTATTTTATTGTTTGAAAGGTGAATACCATTTAGAACTTATCAATAATTGTATGCACCTCTTAGTAGGCAGGGAAAATGATTGTAGTGGTTCAAATATTCCACAAAATAGGGTTTTCCAAGATTGGTTACCCCACCCACCTTTGGTAGTCTGGAATGATTTGTACAAAGATCATATTGGGTTCATTTTTTATTTTAATCTACTCCCTTTGAGCTCTTATGTTTCAGCATATAAAGATCAGAATCAAAATTGGTGTGTTATTGGATATGTGAATGTGCAAAAAATGTCTTTTCACATTTTTGGCCATTTTAGGCCAAATTCCTTCTTTTTGGTTACCATGGCAACGAGCAATAAACTGAGAGAACCGAACATAGCTTACATAAATTATAAATGCAACTAATATGGCCATCTAAACAGAGCAAGTAGTAAATGTAATCAAAGGAAAACTCATATCAGCCTGAAAGGTTTCAATTTCACAATTTTCCTTGGGCAAATCTCAATATTTGTCATATTTTTTGGCCATAAAGTTAAAAACTTTTGTGGCATTTCCTGTAACTGTTGCCATGGTAACTCTAATCTGGAGTCTTTAAAACTAAAGATTGTGTAAAATATGTTGAAAATAGTTCATATTTTGTCATGCTAGAAGGAGGTAGTTTGTATAAAATATGCCCTTTTTATTGAATATGCTTTTTTTGTGAAATCTTGATGGTATGATGTTTTGGTTGCCATGGTAACATAAATTGAGATAATTCATTTGTTAATTTGAATTTGATGTTGAAAATCAGGTGCTGGTTACGTAACAGGTGCTAAAATAATCAATTTGATCCTTTGTTCAGGGGAGATGTCTTGCTTTGAATATGCTCTTTTTTGTAAAATAACTGACAATCTGATGGTTTGGTTGCCATGGTAACCTATATTTAAATAATTTCATTATTTTCAATTTTTCTTTTGTGCTGAACAGATGTAGACTTGCCAGAATGTGTTGTAATAATCATTATTTCTGTTTGCAAAAACAAGCTAATTTGCATTAGAATTGCAGTATTTTGTAAAATTCTGACGGTCAGTTAGTTCCGTTGCCATGGAAACAAACATTATAAACGTTTTGAGTTTTTTTATTCATGGTATTTGTAAATCAGACATGGGTTATTAAGACACTATATGTGTGGTTCATATATAGCTTTACTGTAAAAATGTTATTCAGATTTGAAAAAGGTCAATTTTTAGAGTTCTGAAAATTGGTTTCCATGCTGAAAATTGGTTTCCATGGTGACACTTTTGCTGCTAAAGAACATAATACAAATGGCATGTTTAATTTTTCACTAAAATTTTGTGTACAACTAATGTGGGTCTCTAAACAGACCTAGTAGTTAATGTTATCAAAAGAACTTGTATCACAAAAGCCAGTCTGAAAAGTGTAAATTTCACATTTTTCCTTGGGCAAACTTCTTTTTTCGTAATATTTCTTTGCTACAGAGTTAAACCGTTTTTAGCAATTCCTGTTGCCATGGTAACTATAATTAGGAATTTTAAAAACTATTATTTTGTGTTTGTATTGCAGATGTATATTATTTAAAATATGTTTAAAATTATTCATATTCTGTCGTGCTGGAAGGAGATAGTTTGCTTTGAGCATGCCCTTTTCGTAGAATATGCCATTTTTGTGAAATCGTTGATGGTATGATGTTTTGGTTGCCATGGTAACACTAATTGAGATAATTCATTTGTAAATTTGAATTTGATGTTGAAAATTAGGTGCTGGTTACGTAATATGTGCTAAAGTAATCAATTTGATCCTTTGTTTAGGGGAGATGTTTTGCTTTGAATATGCTTTTTTTGTAAAATAACTGACAATCTGATGGTTTGGTTGCCATGGTAACCTATATTTAAATAATTTCATTATTTTCAATTTTTCGTTTTGGCTAAACAGATGTATTCTTGCCAGAATGTGCTTACATAATACATATTTCTGTTTGCAGAAACAAGATAATTTGCATTAGAATAGCAGTATTTTGTAAAATTCTGATGGTCAGTTAGTTCCGTTGCCATGGAAACAAAAATAATAAACATTTTAAGTTCTTTTATTCATGGCATTTGTAAATCAGACATGGGTTATTTAGACAATATTTATGTCATTCATAAACAGCTTCGCTGTAAAAAGTTATTTAGATTTAAAAAGGGTCAATATTTAGAGTTCTGAAAATTGGTTTCCATGCTGAAAATTGGTTTCCATCGTGACACTTTTGCTGCTAGGGAACATTATACAAATGGCATGTATCATTTTTCACTAAAATTTTGTGTACAACTAATATGGGTCTCTAAACAGACCTAGTAGTTAATGTTATCAAAAGAACTTGTATCACAAAAGCCAGTCTAAAAAGTGTAAATTTCACATTTTTCCTTGGGCAAACTTCATTTTTCGTAATACTTCTTTGCTACAGAGTAAAACCATTTTTGGCAATTCCTGTTGTCATGGTAACTATAATCAGGAATTTTAAAAACTGTTATTTTGTGTTTGTATTGCAGATGTATATTATGTAAAATATGTTTAAAATTATTCATATTCTGTCGTGCTGGAAGGAGATAGTTTACTTTGAATATGCCCTTTTCGTAGAATATGCCATTTTTGTGAAATCGTTGATGGTATGATGTTTTGGTTGCCATGGTAACACTAATTGAGATAATTCATTCGTATATTTGTATTTGATGTTGAAAATCAGGTGCTAGTTACATAATGTGTACATAAATAAACAATCAAATCCTTTGTTTAGGGGAGATATTTTGCTTTAAAAATGCTCGTTTTTTCGTAAAATCACGGACTATCTGATGGTTTGGTTGCCATGGTAACCTATATTTAAACAATATTATTATTTCTTTTTTTGGATTTTGTTAATAAGATGTGGACTTCCCAGAATGTGTGTAATTAATCCATATTTCTGTTTGCACAAGCAAGGTAATTCGCTTTGAAATTGGAGTATTTTGTAAAATTTCTGACGGTCAGTTAGTTCGGTTGCCATGGAAACAAAAATTATAAGCATTTTGAGTTTTTTTATTCATGTCATTTGTAAACCAGACATGGGTTATTTAGACACTATGTATGTCGTTCATATACAGCTTTGCTGTAAAAAGATAATCAGATTTGAAAATGGTAAATTTTTAGTGTTTTGAAAAGTGGTTTCCATGGTGTCACATGTGTTGCTAGGCAACACAATGCAAATTGCATATTTCATTTTTCATTAAAATTTTGTGTACAACTAATGTGGTCCTCTAAAGGAAGCTAGCAGTGAATGTAATCAAAATAAAACTAGTATCATAAAAGCCAGCCTGAAAAGTGTCAATTTCACAATTTTCCTTGGGCAATTCTCCGCCAATCTCCGAGAAATCTTAATTCCTGGTTTCCATGGCAACCGTTGTCAGAAAAAGGGAATGCTTTGTTTTGTGAAAGTTTTTCAATAAGTCTGATTAAATGGAGGTAAAATTATTGATTTCTGTGACTAGTCACTTATCACCATCTGCATGATTCTTAGGGAGAATGCTAAATAAAACTTTAGCTCACTCTCAGACTCAAAAATAAAGCGCAATGATTGGCTGCTTGCGGACACGTGTCCGTAATCAGCCAATCATTGCGCTTTATTTTTAGGCTGAGGCTGTACCCTGATGCCAGGTCTGACAGGACTCAACCAAAGGCAAAACTACATACTGAGAGTTTGGTACTTATCGTGTATGCATAAGCCATTCTTTAAACATGCATGCACAGCTAACTAATGATGCTAGATGCCTTAAATTTGGCCAGTACCTGCATCTACTTCGTTACTTATGGGAATGCTCTGATGAAACTTTTTTTGTTTGCTCAGGCTTGTACCAAAGTTATAAACTGGCTCAAATGCTGAATGTGACTGTTAAAATGACAGCGACCTTGGGCCTCAACAAACGTTAAACACATCATCATCAAATATACTGATAATTTGTTGTCTTTAGGTCTCCATAAATGCAAATTTCTATGCCTAAATAAGTGAACATGAGCCCAGTATATACTGGGTCAGAAATGTGAACAATAAAGCACAATGTCATATTAACCTAATAAAGCTATACCTTTTGTGTGATCAGCCAAAACTCCGAGCTCGTTAACTATTCCTATTTGATAATAGAGCACACTTTGAAAGCCAACCTTCATGTTAATGCAATAATTGAAAGTTCTAAAATAATATCAGTACAAACCTCGAAGCAATATCTGTATTTTCGTTCGAGTACGACCTAATCCTTGGTGCTAGTCAGGAGGGCAGATGAACTTTGCTTTTCTAGGTCTGCATTCAATGAAGTCTGTCTCAGTTCTACTAAAAAAATAAGAAAGGCGGCAAAGATCAGGAATCGATACAATCAAGTGCCACACCTGACCCAGGATACCACAAAGGAAAGTAACAACAACATCACAAACAAGAGCCAAGAGGTCAGCCCTATCGCAGCAGTTGACCACAAGGCAGCAATGAATCGACGCGAAAGCATGACAAAACAAGACATAAATAACACAAACGATCCAAAAAAGAAGTACCGCCTTGGAACGGTCAGTAAAATATTTTACTGGAGGGCTTAAACCCATTTCACGGCGCCAACTTCACCCTTAGTTCAGATGCGGATCAAGACACGTAGATGAGCAGGGATCAAGTAATTGTTTAATAGGCACAGTTCCACAATGAATCTAGTGGAGATAAGCAAAGAGGTCCGTCCCTACGGGCCCCAGAGATGGCCATTCAAGACTATCGAGCATGTCGCCAACACTCCTGCAGGTCCAGCGGGCTGCCATCCTCTTCACTTTCTCAAGCTGGTTCATCTGAGGTTTAGAGTTAGGGCTCCAAATAGGTGTTGAACACTCCGATTTCGACAGAACCAACGTTTTGTATGAAAGTTTCATATCCCACTGTCCTAAGCTATCATAGGCGTAGCTCCCATTACGCAGTCAACGCACGTGCGTAAATTAAAATAGTAACAATCAAGGGAGGTCACCTAATGTGGTAAAAGTGATTTTCCATACCGTTAGGAACTGCTCTTAAAGGAAAGAATTCGCTCCCTATGGGAGCAAATTCTTTCCTTTAAGAGAAGTTCCTATTTTGAAAAGGGACGCAATTGAATAGAAGCTCTACTTGACCCAGTAGTCTCCCGTTGATGTGCGTATTTTTTTAGCGTTCTGGCTACACCAATGGCTATCAATTATCTTTCAAGGTAAGTCCTGAAATGAATGCATGATCCTATACATGACAGTCGTCTGCGAACAGGAGACCCGATTTTGACTGGTGAATCTTTTATAAAATGGGGAAGATGATCGGGCCTAAGACCGACCTCTGGGGCGCACTTAGACTACTACTAGAATGTGCCCAGAGAGACATACGGGTGGGCACTCTTATTCCATAATACGAGTAATCCAAGTTTGTGTAAAAGCCTCATTTGTGGAACATTGTCAAAGGCCTTTGCGGAATCCATGATCATCAAATATGGCTGTTTGTGTCCACGATCCACGTTGTTGATGATACCGTGTACGGATTAAACCAGCAGGGTTTCGCAAGAGCTCTGACCCTTGAAACCATGCTGACAGTCAGCAAGTCTGTTATCTATGATTATTGTCTGTTGACGTTACTACTAATACATGCATATGCTCCAAGATTTGCAACAGGTGCAAGTAAGCGACACCGGTCAATGATGAGCCGCATTCTTTGAAGGCCCGAGTGGAACATTTACTTGGTACATCGCCCGAGCTAATGACTCATTGAAGATGAGTGCCAATACATCAGTACTTTTTAGCACAGTGGCACCCGGTCGAGCTAGACAGGTGCTGTATGCACATTTAGTCCGTCCACCAGTTTGGCGACCCCTTTTGGATTCAGTGGAGGTTTAGCTGCATATGAGAAGGACTTCCTGACATTAATTCTAGCACCAATTATATTACCATTTATTCAGATTGGATGGAAATATAGTCACTGGCACCTATTTGCGGTCATCGGTATTATCTTTGATGCATTACACAATGAATCATGTCTATATTTGGTCAGTTTTGCATTTAAAATGATTTAAGCCCCCAGTGGCGTTGGCTGCTCTCCGTTCTAAGGCGGTGGTTCTGTTGTTGTTGATTCGTTATTGATTGCTACTCCAATTGTGGGATTCTGTAATTGCTCTATCTTTTGTTGTGCGTTATTATGTGTCCATTCTAGTTTTGCAATCATCTCGATGGGGAAGAGAGAGCTGGATGCTTTGCTTTTTTGGCATTTCGTGATTGTTGTGTGGCTCTTCCTCGCGATGCCACAGGTTTGTCTGCAGTTTGTGATTGTGGTATTTCCTGATCATACGCACTTACTATTTTTTGTTCCAGGCGACAGAAATCATAGATCATGGGCAAAACTACTTTATTAGAGACTGAAGTTCATAAATTGTGTTAGTTTTCTAGAAACAACCGGAGCCTTAAGATGCCAATCACAAACGTCCCACTAGCAAGAAAAGAGCATGCAGTATAATTGAAGCTTGTTTCGGTAGCAATGGCATTAAAGTAAAGTCTGGTCAGAATCAGTTGATTGCACAACTCTAGTACAGACAACTAAGGCTTAGTGTTGATAATTTCAGAGTGTGGTATTATAGGGATCACACATTTGGTCGCCGGATTGTTTCAAATCTGGTGTCCGAAATTGCCCATTTTTATCAAACCAACCGTAGCGTATGTTGCGCATACATTGGCAAGATCTAGTACCGCTTTATATCCTTAGTGATTCAATTTGATAAGTTCTTTCATCCAGTGGTCCTATATGAAAATTATCTCATTTGCATATTCATGAATATTAATGAAAAGTTTTGTAAGTAAAGAAAAAATCTTAGAAAAATTAAGGGATGTACATATAAAACCTACCATGTGTTCCAGTGTATCAAACCTAGTGCCAATTTAATGCTTAGACATTGTACTTTTACCATAAGGTAAAATATGAAAAATATTTATCATGAATATTCATGAATTTTAATGTAAACAGAAGAAATGAAAGAAAAATTGCGGAAAAATCAAGGGGGTGCACTTCCAAAATTACTCACATCTCAGTAGTTAAGTGCCCAATAGTGCCAAACCTGATTTTAAGTCAATCCATAGACACAATATGTCTACCAAAATGATCCAATTCATAACACATCAAATTTAGATTCTCATGAATATTGATGGAAACATGAGAAATTAAGAGAAAATACAGGAAAATTAAGGGGGTATAGCTACAAAGTGATTCATATCTTGGCTTCCAATTGCCCAATAGTAACAAGCTTGGTACCATATCAAACAGCATAATCTTAAGTTAAGTTGAGTAAAAGAAAAAAAAGTATAAAATTTATAACAGCTGAGATATGAGTAATTTTGTAAGTACACTGCTATCAATTTGTATACATTTTTACTTGTATTTTTAAAGTTTTTATTAATATTGATCTTAAACAAATTAGTTAATTCTTATATCTTCCCACTAGGTAAAACTGCTATGCATAGACTTAAATTAAGTATATTGTTTGCTACTCTAGGGCAATTAGCAGCTAAGATATTGGTAATTTTGTAGGTATACCCCATTCATTTTTCGGCGATTTTTCTCTATATTCTAATGTTTATATTAATTTTTATGAATATGTAAATGTGACAACTGGCAAATATTACCATTGAGATATAGGGCTGTATCATAGCAATAAGTTGGCACCTTTTTTGCTACGTAAGGGCTATAAGCTGCTGAGATATGAGTAATTTTGTAGGTATATCCCCTTCATTTTCAAATATTATTCTCAAAATGCTCATGGTTTCATCAATATTCATGAATATTATAATATGACAATTTTAAAATTTGATAATTTGTTAAACATACAATTGTCTTAGCATTAGTTTAAAACCAAATTTGGTACTCTAGGGCACATAGCAATTGAGATATTATTAGATTTGTAAGTACACCCATTTGATTTTTCCGTGATTTTTCATTTATTTCTTCTGTTTTAATTAAAATTCATAATTATTTATGTTAACTATTTTTCAAAGCTGAACTTAAGGTAAAAGTATTATGTCTAAGCATTGACTTGGCACCAAGTTTGATACACTCGGACGCATAGCTGCTGAAATATTGGTAATTTTATACATACACCCCTTAATTTTTCTGAGATTTTATCTCTCATTTCTAAAGTTTTCATTAATATTCATGAATATGGATATTAGATAATTTGCATATCTAACTACCAAATTAAACTGCTATGTCCAGGGATTAGTTTGGTACCATGTTTAGTAATCTAGGATGAGATGTTGTTAAGATATGAGTATTTTTTTGTACGTATACCCCCAATCTTTACAGTCGGCATAATGGGTTGCCATGGAAACCATGAAATTTCAAAACCCCAAATAACATTTATTTTTTAATTTTTGAGGACAATATTTTTTTACATTTAAGTGGTCCTATTGGACAAATTTATGCCCATAAGAAAATGTCTGATGTGTTCAATTTAGGTCTGATTACCCCCGTTGCATACTATAGTTTACCCATGCTTTTTTCCATCATTTTAAGATTTCATTAATATTCATGAATATGCAAATGAGATTTTTTTCAAATAGGACCATGAGATAATTTTCAAATAGGACCACTGGATGAAAGAACTTATCAAATTGAATCACTGAGGATATAAAAACTGGCAACAATGGTGGTTTGATGATGTTTTTGTGCTGAAATATGTTCATTTATGTTGTTTTTTATGATTTTACTTCATTTTTGTAGGTTTTCATTAATATTCATAAATATGCAAATTAGATGATTTACAAATCTGACCACAAGAAGAAAGACATGTGTCTAAGCTTTAATTTGACACCAATTTTAGTGCTCTAGAATAAGCAGAACCCTAGATATGATTGAATTTCTAGGCCTACCCCCAATCTCGATAATCATATAAGCGGTTGCAATAGAAACCATGCATTTTCACGTAGCCGATACCTAATTTCTTGTGAGGAGAACTTCATTTCACATTCTGAGGGTCCCACTGAACAATTTGGCATGAATTTAAAAGGCCCTAGGAGTGCAGGATAGATAGTACCTTAACCCCTCCCCTAGGCTTATAGTTTTTACGTGATTTTCCCTCATTTTTTTTAAGTTTTCATGCATTTTCATGAATATTCAAATGAGAAAATATTCATATAGGACCACTGGATGATTGGACCTGTCAAATTGTAACATTGATTATATTAAAACATGCAACAATGACAATATTGGGTTGAAATCAGCCTATTTATATTTGTAATGATTTCCCCTTATTTTTTAGCGCTTTATTAATATTCATAAATATGCAAATTATGCAAATTATGTATGTTGCATATTTGACCATGGAATGAAAGGCCTATGTCTTAGCTTTATTTTAGTACAAATTTTAGTACTCTACGACTAAAAGCAGCTGAGATATTATTGATCTTGTACGTATACCCCCATTCGTGAAACACATTTTTAATGCTTTCATAAATATTTATGAATATGCAAATTTGATTATTTCCATATGCAACAAGGGGATAGTAGGCATATGTCTAAGCCTTAATTTGGTATTAAGTTTAGTAGTCTAGGATTAGTAAAAGCTGAGATACGAGTAATTTTATAGGCAGACCCCCCTTCTCAAATTAGCTATGGGTTGGCATAGAAACCATGCAATTTCACATAGCCCAAACCAAATTTTTTTTAGGACACCTTCGTTTCCCATCCCTGGGGTCCCAATGAACAATTTGGCACCCATGAAAAATTGTCCGGGGGGGTGCAAGGTAACCTAAATTGGATGCCGGGGTATAGCCGCTGGTCCATGCATATCCGTTATCAGCTGTTTTCAACATCTATATTTTACTCAATAATGTTGCCTCTGGTAAGTTTGTGGCAATATCTTTTTCAGCCTTTTTGAGTATTGGCCTCGAGATCTAGGGGTCGCTAGTTCGAGACACGTCAAAGGAACTGTGTTTTGTCCTTGATCAAGATACGTTATCCTCTGCTTATAACCAAACTGTACATAGACAGATGGAACCATCATCGTTTTATTTTCAATAAATTGTGAGATCAACTCGACATTGACACGTCTGGCAAGCACCAGCCGAGAAATGCAGTAAGTGCGTTGGTGCGTGCTTACGTGTGTGTGTGTGTGCGCGCGCACGCGCGCTTGTGTGTGTGTTCTTATATTGCAAATACACAAAGCCTCGACCTACATGTAGGATAGAGGGTCTAAACCTTGTTGCTGTCCGAGTATGATGAATATACGGTCAAGTAACAATTCCAAAGATCTTGGCCTTAGGAGCATCCAGTGACGGCTGAAATCGAAAATGATTCGTGTACTGAGATGCCTTTCAGATCATACAAGCCTCTTGAATATTGACCTGGACAGGTATGCATCTGGAAGTCTGTGATTACATAATAATATAATAATTTCATTAATACAGGCGGAATGTTTGCTATCAAGGTGATGGTACATTACGTCACCCACTTGTTATTCATTAGCAAAGCTAGGAAACTCTTATCATCATCTAGCAGATGTTGATTCTGTCTATAGATCATCAATTACACGAAAAAATGGTTGCGTATCATACATTCGAACAATGAAGGCCCTGATCTGCATGCGCGGCTGCGCTGCGCATGCTCATCAGGGCCTTCATTGTGCAGGGTTTTTTTTTTCGATTCTTTAATACAATAAGTGGGATAATAAAGGTCTTGATCGGACTATGTCCATCTGTATACTCAATAACACCTGGTGTGGTGCTGTTCTTGAAGATCATAATTTTTATCACGAAAACATGAATTCATATGTATATAGCCTTCAAAGCTGCTGTACGATTTATGATTCGGTTACAAGAAAATACTTTTTATTTTATCACTCTTCAATAAATGAGGAAAAAGAAGGCTCTAGACCGCTTTCATGAGTTCTTAGTCCTGGAGGCACTTTTGTAAACCAGAATGGAGACTTATTTCGAGCTTAGGTAGAGGGCATTGGTGAACCGCAAATTTCACACTTTGTAAATTTCATGCTGTGAAGAATTGGTACCAATTCCTCACAGCTCGTGAAAAATTGGTACCAATACGTTACATATTTTTGTACCAATATCTCACACTTTGTGAAAATACGCACGAAGTCAAATATTATAAAGCATACATGCGGATTCCTCACATTGATAAAATACCCCCAATGCTGCATTTTGCATTCGATTCCAATTCTTCACACGCGTGGCATAACTTTATAAAACGTGGAATGACATTTTAGCATGTAACAGAAAATTTTGATAAGTTTTACGGTTGAAGCTTCTGTGAAAGGAGATGGAATGTTCAAAGGCAAATCAATTTCATTTATATGAGTCAAGTCGCGAAAAAAACGTTTCTTTGGGGTTCCCGGTTCAGATCCATGTACATACAGAAACAAGCATTAGTTTTTATTTTCGGAATGGGAAACTTGGACGATTCTTTAATCAGTGCAGCGTAAAACAAAGACACTGATTCGCTTGAGTGGTTACAGAGCTAATCTGCGTTGTTTTTTGTTTTTTTTGTGTAAGCAGGTTTATCAAAAACATGGGCAACAGCCCGAAGGCGCGCGGGCCGGATATCAGTTTTATCAAAAACCAATGTAAGAATTAGAGTGATTGCAGTAAAATATCTCAGTAAAATTAAGTTATAGGAAAATGGAACAGAAAGAAAATGATACTTTAAATGACCTTTATTCAAAATTCAATTTACAGGCCACTAAAAAATCTTTTGTTTTTCTTTTTTTTAGCGGGGGCCATTGCCGATATGCCGTCCAAATACCGCAAGCCGCCCGATATAACTAAAAAAGCTGGGATATGTAGTCATTCTACCATAACGGAAAGAAAATATTCACCAAGTTCGTACGTTTTAGCTCATCTTAACACTTTGTGCTCAGAGGTGAGCTTTTGTGGTCGGTCTTTGTCCAGCGTCCGCCTTGCGCTGTGAGAAAACTGTTCTTCTTTAAACGACATCTCCTACTATTTCCGTCTCAGCAGAAGTAGTGGTATGTTTGTAATCCTGCTTCTAGACTGTTACACGCATAGCATGTACATGCATTTGTAAGTATTCTATATATATTGCAAGTGTTGAAAACTGCCAAGGATATGAATGTATTTTCAATATGTGCAAAGGAAAGCTAAATGAGCCAGTGCATGAGATTTCCAACAATATGGTATGTGCGACCAGCAAAGCCTCAGATCAGCCTGCGCATACGCGCAGTCTGATCAGAAGCTTTGCTAGTCGCTTGAGTATTCTATGATTGTTAAGCTACTGACTGAACACCATTTGGAGTTTCTTAGCTTCAAAGGAGGCTGTACAGGCGCGTCTGAGTCTACACTTGTCAAAATGCCACATTGTTGGAAATAACATGTCGCGGCTCAAATGTTAAGCTAACGTAATGATTCAACGATAAAAGACATACTTCTTGCACATCTTATAACAATCATCTTACATGTTACCTTTGGGTTTCTTCCATATGTCTAGCATGGGCGGATCCGGAGAGGGGCAGGGGGTCCGCACCCCCTCCCTTCTCGAGGAAGGTTCGTTAGTACCTCTGTGAAATACGTTGATGACTAAAATAAAGAAGAAAGAAAAAAGAAACGAACAAGAAAAAAAAACTAGATCCGCCTATAATTGTTTAATTTTAGCAAATTGTAAACATACACCATCGGATATCTTGAGGTAGAGTTAAAAGCTTCAATAACATCAGCTTGATTATTTTCAGAAAGAGACAACATGAAGTCTATCTCATAACAAAACAAACACAAATCTGCAACAAGAGGAGCACAATTAGTACCCATTAGCATGCCTACAATTTGTCTATTAGAATTCGAGCTAAAAAAGGTCCTGCTCCCCCCCCTAGGGAATTTTGCAGATATATCCTATCTTGAAGAAAATTTCAAGCCGCATCTTTTAAGAGATGTTTGCACTCTGTGCTCCGGGGCGTTAGTCTCTGACAGCCTGTTACATATGTTACTGTAACAAACTAAGGAAAAAATCAAAATGAAAGTTTGAGCTGCAGAAAGAAGACATTAAACCATCTAATTATTCAAATTTCTTATGTAGTTTGCAAGCTGGATGTCTTAGCTACATAAAAGCAGCATTTTAAACAAAATTACAGCCTTCAATGGTGTTATATGCGTTACATAGATTAAATTTCCCTTTGAAAGTTGAAATCGTGACTAACATCATTCATTTTACAGATGATTAGTGCATTTTTACAAGTATTTTTAATCTTAGTTTACTAAAGTACTCATTTGACGTATAGAAAAAAAAAGTTTGCTTTTCTATCTCAAATACAGTGTTTTATATGAGCTATTAAACAACCCTACCCCCAATTTTAAGTATCCAATTTTTGCATCTATTATTGAAGAAAAATGTATGAAAATATTTGACGCTCGTGAATATCTTACATTTTTGACACTGTCTTGCTAAAGCAATAAAGAATCATACATTTGCAAGTTCGACATCAGGATCAGAGCACTTATTAAAGTATGTAACGTATGTTACATGGCATAATGAATGAGCTAGGAAATTTTCTTGGAAGTAAGAGATGATATTTCAGAAAAATACTGTTTTCACATGTTTTCCTATTAATCTCTAGCCTCTGGTGCCTTAGTCTTAGTAATTGCAGTCATTGCTGATAACAAGCCATTGGAATTCTGTTACCTATGTTATATATGACCATTTTAATCACATATTTCCTAATGCCTATAATATTAAAATATATAGACATATAGATAGAAAATAATAGTTCTCATTTAAATGACACAATTGAATAAATATTTCTATTAAATAAAATTATTCAAAAACAATCTTTATTCAAGTCACCCTCACAATGTCTATCATTGTGTCTGCTTCTATTGCAAAATAATCACCCATTTCATCACAACCAGTAGAATCATGGCATTGTATTAGGACTGCAAACTGTATACAACCCAGTTCCTCTCCACCCCTTTGGGAATTGTGCAGACATATCCTACCTTAAAGAAAATTCAAGCTGCATCAAATAAGAGATGTTTGCACTCTATTAAGTAGGGGGTTAGCCTGTAATGGTATGATACGTATGTTACCATATCAAATTAAGAGTAAAAGAATTGAAAGTCTGAGAAACAGAAAGAAGACATAAACTATCTATTTATTTGAATTATTCATGTAGTTTGCATGCTGAATACCTTTGATACATAAGAAAAGATTTTTTAACAAATATACAGCTTACTATGGTGTTATATGTGTTACATTAATTAAGATTACTTTTTAAAATTGGTAATTGTGACAAACATCACTTATAAGCATTTCGTGTGATCCTCCTCTTTAGCCATCAAAAGACTTAATTTTCTTTGTATGTGTGGCCAGTGCCAGCGTCAAACAACTTGACTCAGCCAAACTTGAATCCTTTTAGCATTCTTCAAAAGCAGAAACAGCATGTCAGTGTCACTGGATCAAACACCTAATTAAATATGGGTTTAATGCCATTTCACTTATATGCATACAATTGAGTATGACTCTGGTATATATCTCTTCCTGTGAAGTGGCAAGAGCAATCTAACTGCAGCTGCCTCTGCATCCGTGCTAGTCAAATGATAACTTTGCTCTGATTTTGCAAAATCTATGTCTCTACCGTGTACCTCTAAGAATACTGTAAGATTTCTGACATTGGTCAAACAGAAATTTGATAGGCTGCTTTTTTGCATCATTTGCCTTGGAACCTATCCAGTCTTTTGGTGCTCAAGTCCTCAGGTCTTAGATCAATAGTATTTTGCTGTGCCCAAAGAACTGTATAAGTTTTCTTTAGTTACAATGTTGACTCTTGATGGTTTTGGCAGACCGTCTGAAACAATTTCTGTTAAACCTTGAAAGTAATCTGGTATAAGTCATTAAGAGAAAGAATATGAAGTTGGACATTGCCATCAATTATGTTTGCAGTGGGTTGTTTTTTGATGTCAGTACATTGAAGCATGTCTTAAAATAATGTAAAACCTATGATTTCTCAGTTTTTGCAGCCATATCATTAGCTGTTGCATTCAAAAGAAGGAAAGTGGACTATAGGTAGAATGGGATAACCAGTAGTTCTATATTATGCTCTTAGGAGGATTTATACAGGTTAAACAAGTTGATAAGGTGCCTCATTTCATGATCCATTGAAAACACTGAAATTGAAAACACTTGCCTCTGACTGTGTAATCAAAAAGGACAATGCCCTTGCTCATTTATTATGACGAGTTATATATGTTATATCCTTTAATAAGCGCTCTTATCTTAGAAACTTAGTGAATCATTGAATTGAAAGGGTCTAATTTGCGCTTTGTTCATCCTGCATTTCATTGCTTTACCTGCTGTGATACATCTAGTTCGTTTATCTGAAGGGAAAGAGTTACCTCGGTTTCAGCACTTCAGAAGTACTAAGACTTCAAATAAGTTTTTGAATGCTTGGGGAAAGATAATAAGTGCAGAGACATTATTAGATGAAAATATGTGGGTTCCATGTATGGAAAGGCTACATTTATAAAAGTTAACCAGCTAAGATATGATTCTTTATCACAGAAATATCAAGGTACATCAGTCCAGGTTCTCATTGCTCTTAATGGCATAGTTATCCTCCTTGTAAAGCTTTAGTCTTTCTCCTACTTGCAGAGTCTCACTTGAAACACATACTCAAAGAGGCAACTATTAGGAATTCATATCAGTTACTGAATGTTCCAAGCCATAAATGGCAAAATTGGAAAGTTGATAATGGCTCATCAATTTTGAGTGGACTGGTGGTAAAATTGAATAACAGTAAATGATTGAAATATTGTGTGATGATTCTACTAGTTGCAAGGAGACGTGTGATAATAATGATTAACACAGAAGCAGACAACGACAAACGTTTAACATGAGTGTTAAATCGATGAGAAATAGTTTGGACCATTTCATTTATTGTATTTTCTTGTAAAAATGTAAAACTTTCTTCTATTTGTGGCTCTATATTTAATATAATATGCACAGTATTAGGATATGTGTCCAAAAGGTCATTGATAACATCTGTAACACCAGTCCATGGGCTTGATAATCAGAAATGAATATAATTTCTAGTGTTTTGGCACCAAAGACTTATAAGTACACATTAAGTGACCTGATCTTTAACTTAATGGCATCTTGTCGATATATGAGCAAGACAGACTAAGAAAATGAAAAATATCCATATGCTGTAATCGCTTTCATGTGTTTTACTTAAACGGTAATAACAAAATTCGCTTCTCTGTAAAACTGGGAGTAGGGCTGTGTATTAGCTCCTATAAGACAATATATTTAAGATAGAAAAGCAAATTCCTATTCATCAATTGAGTATATGTTTGTAAAATCTAGTAAAACAGTTTGAAACCAAGTCATAGTAGTTGTTTAACTACATGACGATAGCCACAATTATAGCTTTTAAATTATAATTAGGTTCATGTAACGCACATTACACAACAGTTAGCCGTATTAATGTTAAACAGCTTCCATATGTAGTAAAGACATCCAGTATAAAGACTATAAGAATGTCAATTTATTAGATAATTTTAATGCCTTCTTTTGGTAGCTCAAACATTCAAATTTCTTATTCTCAAATTGATATAGTAACATATGTAATAAGCTGTTACATGCTAACGCCTTGACTTACAGAGTGCAAACATTTCTTATTAAATGCACCTTGAATGGTTACATAAGATGTAATTTGTCTGCAGAATTCTAACGGGGATTAGGATGGAGCAGGCCCTTACTCAGCTTGATGTCAAAATACTGTAAGATGATTTTACTTATCACGCTAACATATGTAACACTCTCTGATCTTTGAAACTTGATGACAACTAGCAGATCAATAAGTCTTTATCATAGGAGCCAGTTTAAAATCCCTAAACAATGTAAGATGTCCAACAGCTGCGAGTTTTTTCACAATTAACTCAAACTTTCAAACTACATTTCCTTTATTTGATATAGTAACGCATGTAACACGCTGTTTCAGACTAACGCCCCAACATAGAGAGTGCAAACAGCCCTTATTCGATGCAGCTTGAATTGTACTATAAGAAGGTATATGTCTGCAAAATTCCCTCGAGGAGATTAAAACATTTTTAGGCATATCTTACGTAAAGACAATGAGCTTGCCCATTTATTACATCAGGTAACATATGTTACGGCCTCTGATATTAAAAATTTTGCAACAAACTTGCAGATTTATGAGTATTTTCTTATTAGCAAATAAATCCCAAACAATGAAACACATTCATCAACTGCAAATATTTTTTAACTATTTTTACTTTAGTTTTTATACCAAACATTTCACCTTAAAACTGGGTAGGGGTAGGGTTGTTTAATTGCTTATTTCAGAAAAAATATTTAAGCTAGGGAAACAAACTTTAATTTTTTCTGTTAGCCAATTGCATAAGCTAGTCAGACATGGTTTAAAACATTTTGCAAAACACACAAAGAGATTGTGAATGTAAATGATGTTAGCCACACTTGCTAATTTTAATGGGTTATCTGATTTATGTAACGCATATGACACCCTAGGAAGCCGCAATTTTGTTCAAATGGCTGTCATACGTAGTTAAGATATCCAGTATGCAGACTATATGAATGATTTTTAAAAATAAATATATTAATGGCTTTAATTTGTAGCCCAAACTTTCAATTTACTTTTTCTTAGTTTGATTAAGTAACGTATGTTACAGGCTCTTACAGACTAAAGCCCCGGAGCACAGAGTGCAAACATCTCTTAAAAGACTCGGCTTTCAATTCTCTACAAGATAGGATATGTCTGCAAAATTCCCTAGGGGGGGGGGGGAGCAAACCCATTCTCAGCCATCCGTCTATATATAATTTTGAGTCGAATCTTATAAATAAATTGTCCACAAGATAATGGAGAGAATCACTCATTTTCTGACATGACCACACATTATATCTGTTAGGTTGTTCAGAAGTGAAAAAGGTGCGTTTTTCATTACTAGCCAAAGTGAGCCATCTCTGTTAAACATTAGTTCAATTTATTCTGATTAAAATATGAGGCAATCTAGTATAGAGAGTAGAGAAGTCATGAGTAGACAACCCCGATGCTAGAAAACCTTTAAATTTTAATCTCACCTGAATTTTAATAGACCAAAATATACTTTTACCATTCCTCTCATAAACTGTTTCACAATATTTAATTATATGGTTTTTAATTGCAGTGTGGTAAGAAGTCAAAAGTATAGACAACCCAGAAGTAGTACATGAACTAGAATTAGCAATAGGGCCTTTAAAGAAGGTAATTTTAAGGTAACTAGTATAACTCCGGAAGCTTGCTATGATCCTTATCAACAAACACACCAAACTTATCAGCCATGTGACACCGATGCCTATCACGACAGACCTCTCAACAAGCAAAGTATGCTCATAGGTTTTAGCAGTGCTAAGTTCTTGCTTTAGGGTGTTAATGTAGTAGGTTTTTTTCAAACGACCACAACGTTGTTGGCAGCCTTATCTGCAGGCGCTAAAACAAGCTACCTATGGAATTCATGGACCCCTTTCTTCAAATTTCTAAAAGTAAATTAAGGTTTAGGTGGGAGATATCTAAATGAAAGGAAATCCTACACTCAATCAATAATATTAAAACTATTTAATTTCCAAGAATTTAAAGCATAAGATTCAACATGTTCTCTCTTACACCATCGATTACAAAATTCTTGTAAGTCACCAGCAATGTCTTCGCGAAATTTGTTGTTTTGAACTCCGTTGGCGAATGAACCCAGTTTTGAAGTTTGCTAATTTTTTGGCGTTATTCAACGCAACATTTTATGCTTCAAATCATCATGGCAATATAATTTTACACTTTTTTTATAAGAATCAGTTGTCTAAAGTTTGAGAAGTTAAATTATGAAGTGTAGGCAAGTATTTTTTTCACACACCTTTTGTTTTTGAAAAATTGTAAGATAGTCCCTAAGTAATGTCTTTTAAACTGCCCTTGAATTTACATACCATTGCCTGTAAGAGCCCTGTATACTTCGTAGCCTTGTTGCCAGCAATCTTAGACAATACCAATAAAATATACAGAAAATGCGGTTCTCAACAGACCACCGACACGCTCATCTATACATTTTAGTGGTTATATATTGGGAATTACAATAGGTAACGTATATTACAAACTAAGAGACCTTCTCTTAAAGATAGTTCGCTGGCTATTTTATTTAATTTTAAAAAAGACAGTCACATTGAAAGCAATGAATCTGAAATGAGTAGGTGCATGAGATTTCCAACAATGTGGTATGTGCGACCAGCAAAGCCTCAGATCAGCCTGCACATACGCGCAGTCTGATCAGAGCCTTTGCAAGTCGCTTAAGTATTCTATGATTGTTAAGCTACTGACTGAACATCATTTGGAGTTTCTAAGCTTTAAAGGAGGCTGCAGAGGCTCGTCCGAGCCTACACATGTCAAAATGCCAAGTTGTTGGAAATCTCATGCACTGGCTCATTAATGTGAGTCCTCAATCAACCATTCAATATGTCGCAAACTCGACCGAATTGAGCCAACACATGAGATAATGGTGCTAATCCAAAAGTGAATAATGAGGGCTCAGACGTTGACTGATCCAAAAAGTGTAGATCACACGTGTAGGCATTTCATGTGGAAAGATTATATAAATTCAAGTGAAAAAAAAGAATACTGCTAATCCTATGGCAGTTTTAACAGGAAACAAAAACAATCAGAAAACATTACTTTGTCATGGACGTTGTGATATGCCATCTAATTTTTGCCTAGATGTTATGTTGCATGCGTGTGCTCATATTACCGTTTTATGACATACGAGAAACGATGCCATAATAATATTATGATAAATAGTGTTACTTGCGCAAGTGACCATTTGCTAAGAAATTAATGGAACACGTCTATTTTGATTGATTCTGTAGACCGTTGGCTGCTAATAGACACCCTTTCCCCCATCCCGGGGGGGGGGGGGGGGGATTGGGGGGGGGGATTGTACACTTTGATTTTCTGAAACTGCAAAATGACACATGTTAGCCATCTGACATTTGGAGGATCACAGTCATGTAACAGCCATGTTATCTACGTTACCTTATAATAGTTTCAAATCCTATTGTGAAGATACAAAGTTATACCTAATTCTTTTTATCGACATGCTGATTGGCTTAAAAGCATTTCATTAAATGCAGCAAATGCCCAGTATGTGTTTAAATACTATACCCAAATGACATTGCAGTTATATACTTTACTTGCTTTCAATGCAATTATCATTTAATGCAGTACACTTTGATTTTCTGAAACTGCAAAATGACACATGTTAGCCATCTGACATTTGGAGGATCACCGTGTAACAGCCATGTTATCTACATTACCTTATAATAGTTTCAAATCCTATTGTGAATATACAAAGTTGTACCTAATTCTTTTTATCGACATGCTGATTGGCTTAAAAGCATTTAATTCAATGCAGCAAATGCCCAGTATGTGTTTAAATAATATACCCATATGACATTGCAGTTTAAATGCAATTATCATTTAATGCAGTACGATCTATCGCTACACCATGGGCTGCAAAAATACCTCCAGGGGGGGGGGGAGGTGGTATACTATTCTGTTCTAAAACCACATTATAAAAGCCAAAAAATATTGCATGTTATCTCTTTGGTGGTTGGGGCGTTGCCCTGAAATGGCAAAGTTCGCTATGTTACCCTAAAATAATAGAAACGCATATAGTGTCCCTATCAAATTATTACTGATTCTTACATATCAATATTATCTATTAATTGAAAGCCAATGACTATCAGTAATTTAGGCAACCTGTTATTATTCTTATATACGTTACTTTCTTTGAAATATATTATTTTATTACAATAACAATACTATATGAGTTTACACTGCTATTGGGTGTAAATTACTGCCATTTGACTGCTCATTAACGATAAAACTATTCAATGGTGTCTTTTTGATATAAAAAATAAGAATAAACTCTGACAAAAGCATGGATGATTAAAAGGTAGAAACTTGAACCTAATTCACATAAAACGCCATTTCAAGTCAGAGAATTTTTATCAAATATGTAAACAACATTTTAAGAAAGAGCTGCGTATTTCTATGATCAAATATCTTTTCTTAACCCTTAAAGCACCAATCACAACAAATGTCGTCTGTTTTTTTTCATCTGCTAAACTATTTTAGAAGCCTCTTAGAAAAACAGTGTTGGCCCAAATCAGAGCAGTCTGATCTGGGTTCACGCTGTGAGTTATCAAAACTAAAATTAGTCCATAGTGGTAGCAAATATGTAGCAGGCGACTTTAGTAGACAGCATTTTTGATGCATGTTTATTTTTCTGGCACTTTAAAGGTAAAATGCTCAAATGATATCTTTTGTCTTTTCGACACGTATGTGTTTGCTTCTTTTTATACAGGGAATGATATATACAATATATTTTTTTTCACTCAATTTAGATACAACAATAATTTAAGCATATGGTAGCTTAGTAAGATCAACCACCCATTGTGTCAGCCAACAAAATACATTTATATCATATCAGCTATTGATTACAACCACCATATTGATAACCCTTGTCCTTTAAAAAAAACTGAAGCTGTTTAATCGTAATTATTTCTGCCCCACATATGGCACACGCCATGCATATCCCTATCTTTTTATATCTGGAGCATGTCCATGTAGGTGTAGAAAGAATGTCATTCATGGAGGTAACATACACAACAAGACTTTTTAAAAGGATAGTATGTTTTGCCTGGTTCTACAATTTTGTGAAGCATTGAAACAGAACAGCATGTGTTCTAAATGTCATTTAAGTCATTCCTTTGAAAGAGACGGCTAGGTTTATCACTTAGAAAAGCTCCCCTGCACCGCCAGTATATAATTTAATGAATGTACTTCAGTATTTTGTTGTTTTTGTATTATTTCTATCAATTAGACTTAGCCTTAACGTAAAAAGTTGTTTCATGTGTGTCAGGTGAGAACATAATCATTGATGCAAAAATTACATCCTATTTATCCTTTGCATATTCGTCAAATCAAACTGAATAGATTATAACTGGTAACACTGTTGAAAAAAAATCCAATAAGAAAGCGCATTTGATGTTGATACTTATTGCAGTGTTGAGCAATGAAGGCTCAGACTCTGTGCAAATGTGTATGTAGACTCGCCAGAATCTTCACTGCTCGTATACACAAAGTAAGTGTGTAGATGAAAACACAGACCAAAGTTTAGTACGCTCTCCCCACTGTATCAGCATGGGTGATTTAACGATGTTTTTGCACATGTGCGATAAGTACAAAAATATTGTGCCTGGTCCAAATCTTCATTTGATTATTTATGGATTACAATAAAAGAATTCAACAATTATTGTTTTCATCTAAGAGCAACGAAATTCATACTTTTGCTACTCTCAAAGAACAAATGTTAGATAAGATATTCAACATTTGGTATACTCCTACTATATAATACAGACACATAACACGAATGACAATAGAGACACTACTGTATCAACCTCTGAGATCTATAAAAAATATCCTTTACATGTGAACGAAATATAATTTCTTTTGGAGATGATTGAATAAAAGGATGCATGGCACGTTAGATGTGCGTAGCCAGATGAGTAGATACTTATCATTATGTTTATGCAAACTTTCTAAACATTGTATGTAAGTCTATCATTGGTGTTAATGTTGATACTGAGTAGAATGCTATTTTTGTTCAAAAAGTTTATTTTTGCATGCGTCTTTTGAATCCATACCGTGGTGAGTTTCATCTCATTCTAATATTAATAAACATATAACGCTTTGTTATTTAGTATTTCATTTACAAGATTATTGTAATAATTTGGCCATACCACATTCTGTATAGTGGACATTAGCATCATCTATATTAGTGTTAATTGCTAAAACCAAGTAAGAGCTCATAACTACAGATTCTTTTAAAAAGGATTTTCTTTTCCATCCAGCATTCTAAAAGAACATTGTAAAATTTGTTTTACATAAGCTTGAATGTCTCCTGGTCAAATTGGGTTTGATATATTTCTGGCGGATTAAGTCTTATAAATTTAAATTGCTATCGTAAGTAACACTTGACCTGTTTCTTAGGATATGATCATATCGCATGTTAAGTAAAAACAACCATTATAACTGATTTTCAGGGAAGTGTTTTCTTTTAAATAAACAAATTTCTTATAAAGTGTTAATATTAGTTAAGCAAATGATCAGTAGAACTAAGTTTAAACAGTTTCATTTATTAAAAAATGAAAGAGCGGCTATGCTGAAAATAAACTAAAATCAATTTAAAACCTAAAGTAACACGTCACCATCTGCATACACGAAAAAAGATGTCAGTAAACAATTTGATTTGGCGACATTCTGATTTGGAGATAGTTTTTTTTAAAACAATAACTGATTACAAATACTTATAATGCATAATATATAATGCAACACATATCTAATTTTATTCTACCAACTTATAGATGCTGGATTCTATCTAAAATGTAAGTAAAATAAACTATTCTACCACCTCCCCAAGACATTTAGTCATAAGCAGTTGCTGTTTTATCCTAAATGAACATAGATATGCCTGTATCATGTAACTATGTCTGTATATTTGTTAACAATAGTAAACTAAGATACACGAAAAATGGTTGCTTTTAAATAACTAAGTTGTTGTTGTTGTTGTTGTTGTTGTTGTTGTTGTTGTTGTTGTTGTTGTTGTTGTTGTTGTTGTTGTTGTTGTTGTTGTTGTTGTTGTTGTTTTCATCAATTAAACTTAGTTTTCTTCAGATTATTATTACAAAAACTAAATCCACCATATACATGTTACTTTTTAAGCTCAATTTAATATTGTCTTTGACAACATTTTGGGCAAACATAGGACCGTATGCTATATTTATACAGTTATATATGTTACTTTAACAAATTTGACAGAATGGAGAATGTATCGTTCTACTGTTACTTGAGAGCTATCATTTTTATGCGCTTTAAAATCTACAACTTTGTGCTAATCAAAAGCAATATTTTGTAGGAATAAAAAGATATACTTTTTCGCAAATGTAAATGTGTATGGATACAGGACGGCTCTTAATAAGAGCTGAAAAATTATTTTTGTGACAGACAGATAGATAGACATACAGACAGGCAGGCAGATTTTGCTGCTCGGGCTCACAGCCCTTCGAACACTGGCCAGGCGCTCTAACCACCTGAGCTATCCGTGTGGTCCAAAATCATCACAACATCACCACCTACTGCCTTTGTGTTGATCTATTCAGGACCTTTTGACTTGGGGACGTCTCTGTCTGAACAAGTCTTAAGCAAAATGGCAACATAGGTTTGTGAAGGGCAGGCAGGCAGGCAGATTTGCTGCTCGAGCTCACAGCCCTCGGAACACTGGTCAAGCAAGGGTTCTAATCACCTAAGCCATCCGAGTGGCCCAAAATAACTTTCTTTGTATTGGCCAATTTGGGTGTTTTGACTTGTGGATGTCTCTGCTGCTGGGTGACCAGCAATGGGGGAGCTTTACAATGTCGAGGTACAATTTCCGGTGTCTCACTTCCGGAAAACGAACCAAACCTTAGATAGTCTACGCACTAGTCCTTCGACAAGATTAGTGTTTTAAAAAAATAAACAAATAAATGAATAAATCAATGTCATGACAGTATGAGGGTATCCACTAATAATTAGCAACGTCATGTGATAAACAGGTATCCCACATATGACGTTTTTAACCTGTGACATCACCGAGGCGGTTCCAATAGGTAGCCACTATACCAATAAGTAGCCACTAAAAATTCGTTTCTGTGACTTAGAATGAGATATTTTAGTCTCGACATGACATACGCTACGCTAATCCTTAACAGTTCCCCAGCAATACGTCTTGATATATTCCAGATTTTAGTGTTTATATAATCTCGAATCTTCGGATAATAAGTAAACAATCCGGAATCATCTTTGATGAACTGATTCAAAAGACCGCAGCATTATCAAATTATTTGCGGATTGAGCGCACAGCCGTTCCCCTCGACGTCCCAGCAAGGGACCGCTTTGTCATGAATCAACCCCCTCCTTAGCGCACCTTAGGCGAAAACCTGATAAGCACGGTAGCTGACTGCTGATATATAATGACAAACCCGTGGCTAGCTATCAGCTTTCAAGAGCTTTCCTAATTTGGAGTAGGCAGCATCGGTTCTATAGTAACGTATACCATCGTCTACAAGACTCTGTCCAAAATGTTTATTTAGTTTATAAGACAGGTAACAATTGCATACGTAACTTGTATATCTTTTATAAAGCATTGCAAGGCAAAAGCTGTGAGTTTGTTTCGTATTGAGTCCTTAGAATTTAAACTGATAAGCTAAAACGCTTGAAAAATTTTGGGCTTATAAGCAAGTAGTTATATTTATTTACTACAGAAGTTTATCTGGAAATCTTACATCTACCTAGGTACAGCAGGAGAATATCCACGCCATGAGAAAACCTATTTTTGTTGCGTGCGAACAACAAAGACGCTGATCAGCCTGCGCATCTGCGCAGGTTGATCAGCGCTTTTGTTCTTCGCTGTTTGCGAAGTATGCTAGCTCCTCGTGTTATATCAAAATTTCTAGGGTCACATGTCGTTCTGTAGCTGGGTAGGATTTGTAGCGATTTCGGAAGACACGTTTTCTCGTGGTAAGGCACATATATAATGTATTCCAGACTGGCAGTTCCAACCAATCTCTGAGCAGAATATTAATAAACGAAACTAGATTTGGGGAACCGGCTGTTTTCTGACACACCGGTACTAGTTGCTCCCTAAATATCATAATTTATTCAGCCGTTACCTGGTCCTCTGCAGTGACACCCGGGTTTATTTCGACACCACTGGAATATAAGGTAGTTTATAATTGTTAAAAATCTATTTTAATTTCAGTTTTTGTTCTTTATTTCACATTGGATTACATGTACATGTGATTGGTTTGGTGTTTCGGAGGTTTGTTTTGAAGGATATTAAATTTCACGGAAACAGGCGTGAAGTAAGTATGTTTGTAATTTGACGTTTGTGCCAGGAAACGACTAGATTGAAGCGCAAGTTATAATATTAAAACGTTGAACGGTATCTTCCTGAAATATTTTAAGTCCCCTCCCAAAATCATTCCACAAATACACCCAGGAGAAACTCTCGTCGCTAGAAAAGCTGGTTTTGTTACATACGAAAGACAAAACTGCAGTAGAGTCTGCACACCCACGCTGTCCGATCAGAATGGGCATTAGTATACCACCCTTACCAACTTAAGCACGAAATATCTCGTGATGTGCAAGGTCTACACTGATAGTTTTAGTGTGGTTTTCCACCTGTACGTAAGATAATCCACTCGCTAAAGCTCGTGGATTATCTCCACGTACAGGCGAACAACCCATGGTATAAGTATTACTTATTGGTTGTTATTATCATATTATCCTCGAAATTATGATCTTTCAACATTTCGATATAAATACCTTGTCTTTTTAAATGGACAGACAGGTGTGTGTCTCATCTGTATATTGCGAGATATCATAACGAACTAATGGAACACAAATGTTGTATGTTTTTGTCGCGACTGTAAACCTTTTGTCGGAGTTTGCGACCCCGTTAGATTCACATCTACCTTCCCAGCTACATAGACAAGCAGGCAGATACACGTGACTTCTGTGTTTCAAGATGGCTGATGTTGTGAACTTTTGGATGCATCTAGTAATGTGCATAGTTATAACTACACAGAGAGAGTAACAACGGTATTAATCAGACTGTGGATGAACAGGCTGGTCTCCGCCGTAAAACAAAATCATTCCTCAAGCCTGAAATGCATTTCTTTCACAGCTGGCGCTTTCAACTGACCGGTGCCACTTATGACGTATTATGTGAAACTATCTGTTTTATGTAATACTTTGGATTTACTAATAATTATTGGAATGGCCTTGCCATTGGCCTTACCCGGGGCTTTACCCTCGAAACACGACAGTCGTAAAGCTAGCAACTGATTAGCGGAATCGGCCGAGGTGTTCGGACTATTTTACCCTCGATACAAGAAAACGGGCCAATATCACGGTATATAGACGTAAAGGATCCTATCCGTTCAAAGTGTTTTTTTTCATGAGCCATATCCGCTTCAGAGTAGACGATTACACATCAAAGAAAACAAACTTTTTCGAACAGTTTGGGGTGTTTTTTTTCACAATTGTTTTTGGTATTTTGTAAAGAATTTTTGTGGAAAATGACTTATATGCATTTCACAGACCAAATTATACGTTATTCTCGCTATAAAATAGCATGAAAGGGAAATAATCTGGCTAGTGATCCTATATGTCTTTTGCTAATGAGCCTATAATGTTTACTGGCTACGGATCCTTTATGCTATTTCTTACTTTTATAACCCATAGGCTCCCATGGCATTTAGTTGAAAACATATAGGCTCCTGTGCCATGGGTACGACTCATTATCATGTGCCACTAAATGGTCATTTTTCTCTCAACGTAAAGGCTCCTTAACCGTCTTGTTTTCACAAATGACCTTGTTTTCTATGGAAAATCAATTTTAAAAGCAAAACAAACACTTTAAGTAAGGGGAAAAACATAACACATTTTCTGCTGCGAAGTAGGCTGGCAAAATTGACAGAATGGTTTATATTTCTTCATTCTCCAACGCAAGCTAATCGCCAAAAACAGTGCAGTTATTATCTTTTCAACTTTGTAGTCATGACTTGATATCAGCCCTATCATGTGTTTCAAAATACATCCAGTTAGAGACTTAAAAGTCCCGTAGCGTTTGATTTGCTGTTACTTACATCGTAAATATTTTGATGTTAGTACAGATTAAGTGTCCCTCCTTTCCACATGTCTTGTTTTAGCTGGTAGGCTACTTTTCTGGAGCGGATAGGGTCCAGGAAAAGTAGTTTTGAACGGATAGGATCCTTGACGTCTATATACCGTGAACATGGCATAGCAGGAAAGTGTCCTGGTGCAAAGATGCCTCAGAGCATGAGCCATGTCCAGCCCACAGAATAGAGCCCCCGATGTGCGCAAGAATGAAATCACAAAAGCACAAGAAATGAAGCAATGAGACGCCATATCGATGTTGGTTGGACGTAAAAATGCTACGTCCTGAAACAGTCAGTCTGTCAATCGCGTAGCCAACCAGCGCTGACGCACGAGAGCCTGTGCATGCGTAATATAACAACATTGGGCCACTAGACCCAAGTGGGCTCGCTGTTGTAGCCCATATTTAAACATAAGAAAACTTTATGAAAACTAAACCTTTTTACGGGGACGCAGTGGCTCAGTGGTAGAGTGCTTGACTCGACACCGAGAGGCCGCGGGTTCGACCCAGGGGGGGGGGGGGGGAGTGCTCTGATATTTTCGCACATACGTAGGCTCGGGCTATTTTTTTGGGGTCAAAAATCTGAATTTCAATATTTTTTGGGGTTTTCAGAAAAATAAATATTTTTGGGGGGTGTGAAGATTTTGAAGGTATTTTGGAGGGGTTCATCACAAAATTTAGCTAGTTTGACGGTCATTTTTATGCATTGTAGGGTCTTTTTTAAGGTCAAGGTACAGAATTGGTATATTTTTTGGGGTTGCTAAAATTTCAAATATTATTTTGGGGTGCTTGGAATTCCTGATATTTTTTGGGGGTGAACGGTAGATGCTGGGTCGGAGCCTACGTATGACCAAAAAATTAGAGTACCCCACCAGGGGGTTCGAGCCTCACCGGCGTCACTGCATTGTGGTCCTTGAGCAAGACACATTTATCCCAGCTTAGTACTGGTTCAATCCAGGAAGACCCGTCCCTGTTTAGCTGAAAGATTGTTGATGAGACGTAAAGAATCAAATCAAACAAACAAAAACTAAACCTTTCGTACGTCAGAAAACCAAAGCATACGGTCCCAGACCCTGATTTCGTACAGACATCAGAAAACTTGCCTATCAAAGTATGGGATAGGCAGATCAAAGTATGGGCCGATAGAGCTTCGCCTTTCGTAGGGCCTACATTGTCCTTTCTGTATGAAATGTCGAGCTTTGAACACCCGGGGGACCCCCCCCCCCCCCCCCCACACACACACTTATACGATTGCATTCTCACTACAAGGGAAACAACTCTTCAACGCTTATATGTCGTTCTGTTTGATACAAGCATTAGTTTTCATAAAAAAACATGACTGCATACCAGTGAGTATGTGATTCTGGTATTTCCTGGTCATACACAATAGTTTTGTTACAGTTGATGCTTTACATCCTAGTCAACACTTTTCAATCGTGTTGGGGTGGTTTCATAGGTTGAATCAGTACTAAGCAGTGAGGACAAGGACACAAAACAGTACCCCCCCCCCCCCACCCCCGTGACGTACAAATCGAGGAGCCGAGCACTCTTTCAATTGATCGATTATCAAAACTGCACCTGATTGTCTATGTTCGCATGTTTATACTAATGGGATTGTCATATCCCAACTTTTGAGTTACGATCCTTGGTTGATATTAAATCAGTATTAGCCAACGAATGTCGGAACTCTATAATTTTTGGCTTGTGCGTCCTCTTTTGGACACTCTAAGGACAATCATTTACTACGAGTTCATATATTGATTACTTTCAAAAATCTCCCGCCCAATTTCAAATATTGGTTTGTCCGATGAACGCTTACCAAGACCATGAAGACGTCCGCCAAAATGATAGCCACCTGACCGTTTGCACTTGTAGACACACTAACTCAGTCATTTATCATCCAATTAATTTTATATATGAATTGGTTTTCACGAATAATCTGCCACTCTCTCACCAAAGTTCTAATATGGATTCTATATGTCGAACGCTAACCAAAATAATCACAGAAATAGCTTGACGACACACTACTTATAACAACAGATTTATCTGTCAAATTTCATATATGTATTATTTTTATCTATCTCTCGCCCTTGATCGAATTTGAGTTTTATCAATGCTCAACTAGACAAAATAATCTGTTACCTGGTTGCTCTCAAATTCCATATACATGTACATGCATTACTTTAATCATATGTTTGGACAAGTTTAAATATGCGTTTTGTTTTGTACCCAAGTATAGTTACCTACAAAGTTGGCCACCAAAATGGCTACCCACTGTCATTTCACACTTGTGGTCACGATAGCAATCTTCAATCTTCAATGTGCATTATTGTCCCAATTATGGGGGGGGGGGGCTATGTCTGAGTCAGACAATTCTAGTACTTCTTTTTTCCAAAGAGTATCATATTTTATTCTCATATATAGCGTAAATATTCAATATAACGCTAATTTCTGTTGCTGTTGGCAATACATGAATTTCTAGATCGCTCATGTTCCATTCAAGTTCAACAACACAAAACCCGAGAGTGATGTTTAGCCTTATTTCAATACACAAGCACCGCCATTCACAAGTTGTGAGTTTAAAACGTTGCATTTTTCTTAAAATATCTGCGGAGAAATCTTTATTGACTGATGTCAAAATATTATTTCTTACAGCATCTTTAAACACAGAAGCCATGTGTATCTGTCCTCTACTTGTCAACATTGTGCTACATATCAGAATTCACTTGGCTGATTAAAGTCAATTCCTTATAGCATTACTATGGTGGCTGGTTTGTGCCACTTCGTTTAATTCGTTTTTTCGTCTTTTCGCCTGGCGCCATAACGCCATACAGGCGAAAAGACGAAAGAATGAAATAACGAAATGGCACAAACCAGCCACCATACATTACAAAGATGAATGGCATCTCCGCCCTAAAGACTTTACTTCTCCTTTGGCCTTGAGACATGATACGTGTATGTTGTGTCTAACGTTGTTCAACCTATGCTCCTGTACTTTACACCAATGTAATTGTATTTTTGTAAGGTCTTGATAAGATATATTTGGAACATTTAATATCGCACTGTGATCTTTTCAAACGTTTCAAAAAATAATTTGGACAGTCATAAATAAAATTTATATAAAGCATCTTTAGGACTTGGAAATGACTTGTTTAATATTCCAAGTCATCATGGTCATGTGGCATGTGCCATTCCACAGTGAAGATATCTTTAAACGCATTTCCAGGAAGGAAACATCTGTGATGAACCCTTGTATAAGAATTTGAGCTTAATGACTAGCTGTTTAAAGCTCCTAATGTTTTTTATTGAATTGTCAAATTTTCTTCCCATTACATGTTATTTGGGTATCCAAAGCGAGTTCACATATATACGTCACGAATGAGTATCATATGGGTCATGTTCATTGGCCAAGTTCCTCACAATGTACCATTATTATAACCAAAGCCAAATTAGATGTAGAACAATTATCTGATGGAAGGACCATTTTTGTTTAAATGATCTTGATCACATGATCAAGATGGCCACTTAGACAATATATGGTAAAATGACAATATTTTCTAGAATTAAGATTTTAGGAGGATCAAACTTGGCATACGTATCTATCAGCTGTGGCTCATTTTGGTCAAATGAGAATACTAGTTTTATCTTATCCCTTTTTAGTGGGGAGATCAAATACAGCAAAAAAAAATGAAAACTAACAAAAAACTCATGGATAGCGTTTTTAAAGATAATAATTGAGTATGACCAGGTAATGCCACAATCACAAATCACAGACCAACAAAGGCACAGCGATGAAAAGATGCAGAACACAGAAATCAACACGAAAGAATAAACACAATTAAAGTAACACAACCAGATCTGTCTTCCTTGACTAGCTGATGGCCAAATACTACTAAAACTAGATAGGACATAACGACATGTCACACTCATATTGTATAAATAAATATATAAAGAAAGAAAGAATTACACTACAAAAGAACCAAATATAAAAAAAATCTACATACAACGTGAGCAACCATTAACAATAAATCAAAAACAACAAAATCACCACATTAGAATGGACAGGAGCCGAGGCCACCAGGGGATAGGGTCATATATATTTTACCGACAATATCTTCACTCTAGATTCTGCTGTTAGTAGACACAGACATTGTTTCGGTATCTTAGAGGCTTCCTAAATTGTGCAATGTACTATTACAAAAACAATCAAATCAAATACAGTTACTGTCATGAAGCAAAGAAAAGGGTCCTTAACTTACAGACAGTTTGAGCTCAATAAAATCCCAAGTTGAGCCACGGTGGCTGCATCAGTCCCCAACCCACCGATGAAAGTTTTAGGCCAGGGTTTGAAATGACGATTTTTAAGAAGTTGATTAGAGTCATACCAAAACGCATGACTCAAAGTACAATTTCTTAACTTTACTGAGGTCTGGACAGCGACCTTGATAGGGACAATATAAAGTTGTAGTAAAGAGATAATCATCGTATGTCTGGTACCTACAATAACGTGGATTGCATGATGCCTTTTTGAATTTTGATTGGTAAGCAGTGGTCAGAATGGAACTTGTGGAAGATAAGAATAGTGAGCTATATGTCATCAAGCATGCCATGTACACAGTAATCGTATCTCATGCTGTGACGATGCAAGATTTTCATGTTGACTAAACTACCCAAATACACAAAATTCCAGTTTATTGTCTCATTTTGAAATGTTAACTCGTCTTCATTGGATTAACTATCTTCCTCCAAGTAAAACTAGTATAAGCACTTATACTTGTTTTCAAATCATGTTGTGATTTTTTTCTCTATACATATCATGATATTTGAAGTTAATAAAATATTGTAATTGACAGGAATTTCGTTGTAACGTTCATAAATTATTTGAAAAAAGCCAAAACCATGACAATAACTGATTCTCATACAACCTTTATCAGTTGACATAAAACTCAATAGGATTGCAGTTTCTTGTCATCTAGAGGTATAGTCTGAAATACAGTACTAAATGAAAGCTTAGCTTCTGATTGGTTCTAATTTTGCTTCTCTTGTTGCAGATTTGTTTTAACTTTCTTATGATAGACACTTTTATGGTGTCTCTATCTGACAATAATCAAACTAATGTAACTGAAGCATTCTATTTTGCACCCAGATCTAGACAATCCTTATTGTATCATATATATCCTGTTGAGATTCAATTAAATTTAGCAGTCTTATGATACAGAAGTCCCCTTTGTAGATTTAATACTTGTCCATATCAAATGGCATAATTTCACAAGATGATTCTGATTTTGAAATTATTACTTTCCCTTTTCTGGATGGAGATGTTCCTCACTCCCTATCTTATCGCGTTTATGTTTCGTTTTGTTATAACATAGAGGGATCGTTAAATATAATGTTGGATAGGACATATTAGAGATGGTATTTTATTGCGATTCAACAGGTTCGGTGAAGGCTGAATATAAAGTAAAGAAGAATGCAAATATCAGGAATCGATACAATAAAGTACCACACCTGACCCAGGACTTCACATGAGAAAGTGACAAAACTCAAGAAAACATCACATACAAGAGAGCCAAGAGGTTGCTCTTTCCTGGCAGGTGATCACAAGGCTGCAATGAACAGCAAGACAGCATGGCAGACACGAAAAATAAATAACAAAAAGGACCCATAAAAGAAGCAACGCCTTGGAATGGTCAGTAAAAAACACTGGAGGGCTTAAACAAGTTTTATGGCACAAACTTCTTCCTTATTTGTGATGTTGATCAAGACGAATAGATTATTGGTTTGCATGAAAAATCCCTGACTTATTGATGTATCATCTCCTAGTAAAGCCATTTTCAAAAGACAATCAAACAATTTTAAAGAATGGGTCGGTACATGGATATTATACGGCAGTTTAAACCCAATTGTGGTTTATACATGTGCATGTAGCTATATAAATCTCATGATGGTTAGTCAACCCTCAAACTCAGATCGCTTGATGCATGTCTTTGGCTGGGCCCACTGTGGTTCAACTAGTGGATTTCGTTAGCTCTTGTTGTCTATGGGTTATGAATCATTTTCTATGTCAAATTTGATTGTTTTGCCTTGGTGATACATTGAATAAGCTAGGGTTAGTAGAAATCCTCTATGCTCGATTAACAATATATGTGTTTAAAAAACAACGGAAACCAGGACAATGAGTTGGGCCACCACTCCATAACCCAGTTGTAGCTGTTGTCCTACTAACTAATTTAGTGATTATACGTGTGTTAGAGCAATTTGTTGGTGTTGTTGTTGTTGTTTGTTGTTGCTGCTGCTGCTGCTTTATTGTACATGCGTGTGGGTCGTAATTTGTCCTGGTTTTTCTTCCATCTCGTGGGGCAGTAAGGTTTAGTTGATTTACTGATTTTATTCTTACTTCTTTATGTGACTTGCTGGTATACCTGTGCTCCTGGGTCTCTTCCTGTGGGTGCCAAGTGTTTGTCTCTCGTCTGTCTTTGGGGGTATTTATGGACGAATTTACTTGTTTTCGTTCCATTTCCTGAAAAACAAAACAACCAACCAAATTTATTGCAGCAGAATTCGAATACTTTCATACCACTAGAGAGCGATGATGTCCCTAGGTAGTAGACAGCTGTTCGATATATACACAAATTATAGTGCATGAAGTGCAAACCAATCTGTTAATTAGTCTACGCCCATTGAAGTACCGAACATGCTGCAGAAACTAGTCAGCTATAAATTTTCAATTTAGCAAGTTGGGTCCTTGGGCTAAACTGTGTCCTGTTTGCTCACACGCATTATCAGGACGTACGTCGCGTGTATGTGCTGCACTCTGGGGTCTTCTGCCTAATGTACCTATACGTTTATAGTATCCTTGACAATGTCATAACGACATATTTCTTTTGCTTGCATTGACCTATCATATTCTGTAGCCTTGGCATATTAAAAGCATCACGGCAGAAAACGAGCCTTTAGAGTTCTAAGAGTTACAATTACTGTACGACTAAAGCACAAAAAAATCACCGTGCAATCTGAATAGAACCTTTATTTTTCTTTTGAAAAATTATGTAGGTCTACTAGGCCTACAATGTACATGTAGCTGGAAAACAAACGCTCCTTTTTTTGCATAAAACTCCCATTAATGTTGTGCATGATACGTATGGCATAATTCGTAAGCATAAGGTCCTCTTTCCCAAGTCTCTGTGTACCTTAAGAAGTAATTTTTGCGTTTTCTCATCAATCATGCATGTTATATAAGTGAAAAATGCACGCATATCAGTTAAACGCCCATTGCCTTCACGTAAGTTTGTCAAACTCTTCATTGTATCATTTTGTGCGTTATTTTTCAGGGGGTCCAACTCTTTGACAACGTTTTTTAAGTTGATTAGGGGAGAGAAGATCCAAATACCACTTTAAACGGACCATCATCGGCCCGCCAGCGAAACGCCAATTCCAGCGAAACACCATGTGAATGGCGCTTCGCTGGAGAGTCGATGATGGCCCAACATTGTAAGCTTGCTTAGCAACTTTGTGATTTTTCAGTGGTTCCTGACCAGTATCGCTAAGAAACCCTATATATTTGTGATGTTTCGGGGGGGGGGGGGGGGGGTGTCCGGACCCCCTATCACCCGTCTGGATCCGCGCATGTTTTATTTTCAATATCTCTTCTAGAACTTTGCGCCTGTATCCGCTACACATGTACGTCGAATTCATCATTTTCATTTTTTGTCAACGGTAGTTTCGTCTGTGCTCCCGTTCATATGTCTGTCTGTTTACATGTAAGTGACTTGTCTGTCTGCCCACACATGGGCTTTAAGAGCGTTTCGGATATACGTGAGCACCTCAATGCATTGAGTTCTTAAACAATATAATCCCATTTGACCACAAAAAATTGATAGGCACAAAATGATATTTTTCACATACTTGTCACAATAAAATGCCCAAAAGCCCATTCTTCAGATAACAATCAACCTAATGTCCGAATAAGAATTTGGGTGATATATAGAAACATTTGCCACTCTTAGCACAGGGTCAAACATATGTGATGCCTGATCATGTTCATGGAGCAAGTTACGATGTTCGCAATTTAAAAAGAAACTTAAATTTCTCTTTCCTGTGACTTAGCCTTCAAGTATTTTCTTTCTTAATTGACATCCATGTTCTTAAGTGCCCTCGCAAAAATATAATTTCAAACAATGGCCCTTTCTGTTCAGCCCATGCTACTGAAAATATTTATAAAAATGGAAATATTTGTCGCATTACTAACACTTTGAAATATATATAAATAAAAAAATATTTATAAATCTACTTTCAGGCAAAAGTACAGTACTCGGGGACACAGCGATTTAAATACAGAACATTTTAATAAGATTTAAAAACAAGTCTAATATTTTGATGGTGATTTGAAGAGGATAAGATAAGAAAATTGCGGAAGCGACACCTTAACGTATTTTGAGCGGTTTTCTGAAGCGTGACAACAACCACCGTAAACATGAGTGCATTCGACGACGAACAGTTATTGGACGAGGACGAAGAAATGCCTCTCACCGAGAGAGATTTGGCGGACGACGCCCAGTGGAAAATTATACAGAAAAACACCTTTACCAGGTGGGCTAATGAGCATTTGAAGACAGTTAACAAAAATATCAACGAGTTAGAAAATGATTTTGCTGATGGATTGAGGCTGATAGGTTTAGTTGAAGTTTTGTCAGGAAAAAAGTTCAAGCATGTCAACAAAAGGCCCAACTTCCGTACACAGAAACTGGAAAATGTTACAATGGTCCTGGAATTTCTGGAAAGAGACGAAGGAATTAAAATTGTCAACATAGGTAAGAATTATTTTCCTTAATTGCTGCATGTGCTGCTAATTGGGAGGGCGTTTTAATTGGAATTCAGTGTCGTTTCAATACATGTACATTTCATTTGAAAGAAAGTGGGTGGGCTGGATTTTTCAATGTTTATCCATGGATGCTGAGGTTTGGGGCTAATGACAGCACATTAGAAGCTTCAAAAATCATTCAGCTATCAAATTGGCGACTAGTTACGAGCTTATTTTGGCCAAGAGATTTTTAAAATGGGGTTTTATAAACGCATGTACCTTGTGTGTAATGAAAAAATGGCCGCATCAATTTTGTGTATTGCCATTGCATAGCGTGTTGTTTTATTTTTAGAAACAATTAATTATTTAGTTAGAAGTGTTCTAATTAACGCCAGACACGAAATATAATTAATAACTGCTTGTTTGTCTTTGTGGAGAAGATTATGTTTATGCCGTTGTGACTAATACACAACATTTCCTTTAAATGTGTATTGGCATCCAATACACACCTGTATTATGTTGTGTATTGAATGACAGGTATAATCCAGAGGTCCAGCTAAATTGATAATCCAGGCCAGACAAGCTGTTATTAACAGGTTTCCTGCGTAACATATATTGCAGAATACATTGGAATTGCATTAAATGCAATTCCAATGTATTCCACAACATATATGTTGACGCATATAAATGAAAACAGTAAGTATTAAATGATAGTCATCTTTTATGGAGCCTTGCTTTTCCCCTCCTCAGGTAGCAATCTTAAGCAGCAGCCATAAAAAGAGAAGTATATTACAAATATGTGTCACTCACCCCAGGGCAAAGGGTCACATTTTGTCCTTATTCTCAAGAAAACAGAACCCTAGCTGATGGGATTTTAATGTCCATAATAGGCACTGTTGCTGATAAATGTTCTGTTTGTGAAAAATTCTGGCTTAGAGTAATCTACAAGAAACATTGACAAACAGCTTAAGCCCTGAAGAGATGCATTTTGTTATGTCCCAGTCAACAGTTTTTCAGTCATATTGGGATGTTTCTTGGGTTGAACCAGTACTAGTAAGCAGAGGATAAAATGGCTTGCTCAATGACACAGTGTTCAGTGCCTCCAGGCTGGAACTAGTGGCCCCTTGATCTCAAGCCAAGCACTCTACCACTGAGCCACCAATGACTATATGCTCCTCAGATTTTTAGGGCTTGAAAAATCTGCTTGTCTGCTCTTATTTATTTTTCAAAAAGTTAATTTTTGGAAAAAGTCAGCAGATGACAACAAAAGCATGAAAAAATACTGAGCATGCAAGGAGATAAGAGCCATCCAATGCAAGAAGGCTAACAATTTGAACCTGGGTCCATAGGCAAGCACTTGGACAGCGGCATCTCTCTGAAAACAGTCAAGGCAGTACAAGTATATCATATACCTAAACTTTGTGACAATTTCAATGTTAATTGATGTTCCTGGGTAGAATTACTTACAGTTACAAAAAGTCACTGTTAACCCAGACTTATAATGCTCAAGTTTCACTTCCCATACCATCGCCCAAGATAAAGAGTCATTAACCAGGTTACTTTTATTCCTCAGATTTTTACAAAAAACATATGTTGGGGAGCTCATTAGAAGCATCTCATTGAGATGCTTCTAATGAGCTCCCCAACAAATGTTTACATTGAGAAATGAGAGATATATCAACATTTTGGTTGGGGAAAATGTCTTAACGAGGGCTGGGCCACAATGAAAAGAAATACAGAGGCAGTATTCATGTACACCACAAAAATGTTATTGTACTTTTTACCTGCATTCATAGTGTAACAAGGGCTGCTGCTGTTTTCTTAACAAAATTTGAGATGTCTTGCCTATTAGTCTCTTATTTAGTTTTTTCATAACAATAGTCAATATACGTTATTC
The DNA here is from genome assembly GCA_964019695.1 of Loripinus fragilis. Classification (NCBI taxonomy): domain Eukaryota; kingdom Metazoa; phylum Mollusca; class Bivalvia; order Lucinida; family Lucinidae; genus Loripinus; species Loripinus fragilis. The sequence continues at coordinate 48,113,059 of OZ026520.1, forward strand.
ACCTCTATGTCACTCGAAAATTGCAAAGCTTGAGAAAATATGATTTTGTTATTGCTGAAAACCATTGGCCAAGATCAGTCAATTTATCCTCACAGTCTGATCAGCACCATAATTGTTATACACTGATTAGATGTTACAAAAATGCTTGAGAAAAAGATGTCACATCTTCATTCACAATTAAGTGACCATTCCAGTGGGTACCTTCAATATGGCAGATCAGGAGTTTAAGGGATCACCCCTCCCCCACCATCCCTCTTCCCCTGATATTTTGGAAACAAAATGGTAAAAAAGTTGTAACAATTTATCAGCTCTATGCGAATACAACCCATATTTTGCAAATTTCCTTTGGAACTTTATTTAATTCTCGGGTGAATGAGTCCTGGGAATAATCAGAATGACCAGTACCGCAACTTATAATCTGTTAAATGATCAAGGCCACCCTACATGGCACACCCTTCATATTGACCTGTCCATGACTCAAAAATTGGACATAACGTATCCTGTTTACTAGTGTCTAGTCTAAGAGGTTTGCGGTACACAAGTTTTGACTTTAATCTCAGCTAAACACAAATGAAAACCCAGCTGATGTTTCATTTATCATGTATAAATATTGACATAGAATTATATTTAATAACAAATCCATGTACCCTGCAGTCCTCAATGAGTTCAGATATCCTAAGGTTGATTGAAGTATATGAATAATTATGTCTGCTGGGTAATTTTTAATGCTTTTGTTGTCACCTGATTTTTTTTTCAAAATTAAATTTTTCAAAAATTCTTTCAGGAACACTTATCAGATTGTCAAAAGGTTTGGGTCCTGAGATCAGGACCGACATTCTGTGGGTCCTGATCTGGGTCCAAACTGTTTGCAAAGGTTATCAGCAGTCACTTGCAAGGAAAGAGTTAACTGCTGAGGAGCCTGATTAGGATAACTTACAATTTTTATATGACTAACTAACAATTAGGGGTCAGGGTCACTCTCATGCTGTCATCAATTCATGGATCAGTGGTTTTTCAATTTCAATAATTCTCCTATTATAACTTACAATTATGTTTTACTTTAATGAAAACGATTTTTTTTTTAATTTACAAAAAATCAAAAGTGCAATATGTGATGTTTATATCAAAAAAAGAAAAAAAGTTTTGATTTATTGGTAGAATTTCACACTTGGATGGGTTATGAATATTTTAACCTTTATCCTGCTGCTTTTAAATATCAACAAGCTAACACATGACAATTTTTTTTCAAAACTACTTTTGCATATTATGACTGCATTGTGTATAGGCTTTAATATCTCTACTTTTACGGGAAATATAGAAGTAAAACCATCTGTCGATTTCACCTGCTGTCTATAAAAGGCTGCATGCAACTTATAATACAACAACAGCAAAAAGAGAAGCTGTTCGCTCGCTTGGGAAACTAAAGCAAATGTATAATAAATTTTTTAAATAAAAAATCAGTTGAAGATGTAAATAATTATTAAGCCCTTAAGATATATAAGTTGATAGAAAATTTGTATAATTTATAGTATTTTTTTTTATTCATTTACGAAAAGATTTGATGATTCCAATGAGTTACCCACAACAAATGTTTTTAGGGAGAAATAACGCAATCAGCAGTCTGGATAACCCACTAATCTTTGGCTGACTGTCATGCTTGCAGGAGTATCATTATATAACTCTTAGCATGCTTCGAAATTTTGCATGATTTTTTGTCATTTGCTAATATTTTTCAAAATTAACTTTTTTAAAAAAAAAAAATCTTTCAGGAATACCATTAGAGTGTCAAATAGTTCGGATCCTGGTCAGGTCCGACTAAATGTCGGGCCTGATCTGGTTCTAAACTTTTTGCAAAGGTTGTCAACAGACGACACTAGCAGGCGGAGAATTAGAATTGAATATTTTATTCAGATCACATAATTTTTCTGCTTTGATGGCTATCGACATTACCTACTGTTTATTTCATTATAAAATCTATTGAATTTATTTGCTGAAGTTGGTGAAATTCAAAAGCATCTGGGTATGAAAAATAGAGTAAAAATAACCATAAAATCTGTAAGAATGGGGAACTACCCTTGGAGTTGTTTCCCTTAGTATTTGATAGGGCAAGTTTGTGAAAAATTCAAGGACTTTTAACAGAATCCTGCACAATGCTCCTACAGTTTTTTTCAAGGACTATACTACTGATTCACACTTAAAAAATTCAACTGGAGCTATTGGAGAAATGAGTATAAAATTGCTGTGCCTTTATTTGGTGCAGCAGAGACACAATATTTCAACAATTCTTGGTCTTCATTAGCAGGGGGCTATACCTGTTAGAAAATAGTAAACTTCAAGTACTTTTCAAGGTCACAGAATAATTCTGCAGCACTTTTCAAGGTAGATGCAATTTTCAAGGACTTTGTGATTCAAGTACTAGTTGTGCAAACCTGCAAACTCGGAAATTTTGATAAAGAATAATTAAGACAGTTGTTGCATTATAAGCTTAGCTTATAGGTGGCTTCATGAGCTAGAACCTAATTGCAGCCCTCATACACTTACAGAATAGCTAGATATGACGTTAAAGACAAAAACTAACACATCGTAAAGCAAAGATTTTGTCAGTATTTACCTTTCAAGATAGTGAATTGCAACCCTTGGTAGGACAAGATGGGTATAGTAACACATATCCCACGTAATGAAGACTTCAATACTATTTTCATATCAGCTGCAGCGATCTAAATTTGAGTTGATTCAATATTTATGAGTAGTTTTATTTGATAATTTAGTGTACAGTGACAAGAATGTCTTATGTTGAATTTAATAAATGTCTCCCAGTTTTCACCCAAAAAACTTTAATTTTTATCTACAAACTGCATTTTTTTTCATTATAATGAATGTTATGTAGTCAAACCTGTCTACAGAAGATTGAGAGAGCTGTGATAATCATACAAGTCTTAATATGTTAATATTGTTCAATACAAATGCCTGTTTGGAACAAATTCTCCAATGAGCTTTTGCTGGTGGCAATATGCCGCTGAAGAACCTATATCTCTTCAGCATAGAAAAACTTAAATTTCTATAAACAACATCTGCTTATGCTACGTTTACACTATGTCCCCGGCGGCCACGGCAGTCACGATTTCGGCCACCGTGGACGAAACGGGGTGACCGTAACACAACGTAGGGGAACGGGGTCGACAAACGTAGCTCGCCGTGGTTGCCGTGATAGCCTGGACAGATTTTTAAACAGTCAAAAAATTTGCCACGGCAGCCACAGCGGGATTGACCTACTTAAATACGCCGTAGTAGAACGGGGAGAACGCAACAAAACGTGACGGAACGTAACAGACCTTAACACAACTTGGAGTATGTCCGTAGCAGGACGGCTTGCTACGAGACGGCAACCCAAGGTCTGCCAAGGTCTGTCAAGGTCAATCAAGTTCTGTTGCGGTATGCCATGTTCACCTAGCCCGACCTCACAGCTCGAACCTGAATATCGAGTCTAAAAATCTCAGATAGATGCATCGAATGTAGTGACAAGGGTAGAAATAATCATTACCGAATGGACTTGGGTAGTTTCATTGTATTATAGAAGTGTCATAGGTTGTAATTTCCCGTGGCAGAATATTGCATTTATTTCTCTGAAGATCAGTCAGTGTAGACATTGATAAAATGCTGCATTATGCGCCATTTCATTAGAATCTTCTGTGTTTTAAAAAATAATGATAAAAGAGTCACTAGAGTACAAAGGGTTAATACCAATGGCTGGTGTTATTGTTTCAAGACTCATCGAACAGTTTCGAAGAGCTTTGGGGGCCTAAAATGTGTTAACATCTTCGATGCGAAGCTCTCTTGCTATAAAAAGTGAGAACTATCCCAATTGTTGCACTCGTTCTTCCGAAAACCATGCCCGCAATTTGCATCCGTCTTTAACCTTCCTGCTAGACGATCATTCTTCTAAACAGCTGCTGGTGACCTCCTTGCTGCCACAAAGGCAAGATGTACGCTCCTAGCAATTATATAAATACGAAATCGGCTTCTTCATTGCCATTACATGTAATGATGTTTTTGATCAAGGGTGCATGCAGCAGCTTTGTGGACCTCCTCTTTATACCGTGGGCATATTGGGGCTCAAACACCATTCATCGCCCACGTTTCATCGTAGGAAACCTTGAGAGAACTTGATAGACGTAGCAGAACTTTATCGCAACGTAACAAAACGTGAGAGGTCCCAACAGAACGTGGCAGGCCAGGAGGAAACGTAGAACCATCCGTGACAGACCGTAGCGCGCCGGCGAGCCTCTGTCACGGCAGACCTTGACAGACCGTGAGAAAACGTAGCGAGACTTAACAGAACTTGAACACAAAGACAAAAATGACTAAAAACACCATGGCGAGCTACGTTTCTGGCTACCGTGACTGCCGTGGCTGCCGGGAACATAGTGTAAACCTAGCATAACATCAATTAATTTAATTAGGAGTAAATTTTAAATTTTAGTGAAAATTTGTCAAAATGGCTATTAAATTAATGAAAGAGGAAGTTAAGAGTTTAGTTTAACTACACAACTGTTTCTTAAACCCTCAATACGCCTATCCCAACAAAATTCATCTGCTTTTCTCGTCTGCTGAAATGTTCAAGAAGCCTCTATGGCAAACAGTGTGGTCTACCATGTTTGCTTCTATACTTAAATTAGTCAGTAATGTTAGGCAATTATTTGCAGCAGACGACTTCAGCAAACAACATTTTCAGATGCATTTTTTCTTGGCGCTTTAAGGGTTAAAACTCTTTCCTGCTGATACAACCTTTGCAACAATTAGAGGCGACTTCTGTCATGTGCTGATAACCTTTGCAAGCAGTCAGTAACCAGATCTGAGGACCGACAAAATGTGATACACATATGCACGTACCCTGGTGGTATTTCTGAAAAAAACTTTTTAAAAAAGCTTCAATTCAGCATGTAAAGAGTTTAGACTGTGGAAGTATAGTATCAATGTACGGCATTGTTGTTGAACTTGCAGCGAGCTTGTGTGTGCCAGGCCCCCCATTAATTTAATACTAATTTTACAGTACATTAAAAGTAATATTTCAATTAGATTAGTCAGTCTGATGCACCTTTGGAATTTGAGCTACAAAACTACCATTATATGAACCTTGCAGTTCACATCCCAGTTTCCGATACACTTGTTTTTAACCCACGACTGCAGCAGACGACATATTTTGCGACATCTTTCCTAATTTTCGAAAAAAATAAGGTATGTTATTTCATAAGAATCGTCTGCCAGCAGACGATTTTCATGAAATATCATGCCTTCTTGTTATTTTTGAAAAAGCAGCAAAATTTGAAATTGTCGTCTGCTGCAAATTATAGGTGGCGCTTTATGGGTTAACACTAAATTGGTCTACTTTGTCATCTTCAATTCTATTTTGGAAGCCTCTATAGCAAACAATGTGGTACCAGATCAGACTGCTACCTGTTGGTGGATTCGGACATGCTTGAACCTGAGGCTGTGTACTGGTCGGTCACTATATCTTAAAAAAATTGTGTGAAAACCATGTGGAAGAAGTTCAGGGCCCAGCTACTGTGGGTTCTCACGTCCTCCGTCTGTGGCCTATCTCGGTAAGCCAAGGGTACGAAGTCCACTTAGTTCCTTTACGCATAAGGAACGAAGTGGACTTAGTACCCTTGGGTTGGGAACTTGCCTGTGGCCATATGTTCAGCTCTTGAATGCAGAGCTGCGAGCATATGCTCCATGCCAGAGAGACTAAGCTGTTGACCAATCGGAACTTCTGCACTTGCAGTTTAATGACAGGACCATCAGGGTTTATTCTAGGCTGGGGATTGGGGATCCCCCCACCCAATATTTGAAAGATCCCCCCCTAATTTTAAGAAGGAGGGGGGATATTTTTTATATAGACAAAAAGAGAAAATGCTCACTATTCTATAAAAATCCCCCTCGTTTTCAAATCCTAGAATAAACCCTGGACCATGACCAGACAGATCAGCAATATCAAGCCAAAGGACTTGCTTGGCCAGCGTCCTTGACCTCATTTTGAAGGAGAGAAAACTTCCCTGGGTATGGTGGACATGTGGAGTGATCTTGGCATATAGTCAGAACCGCATGTGGTATAGAGGTTATTCACCCAGGAACATGTGGCCATTCATGGGTCAAGCTCACATGTAAGATCTTTATGGTTATCAGTTAGAGCAGATTTGACTGTATCACATTTTCTCTTGACATTTGTGTGACAATTAATTAGAAAGGTGAGAGAGAATTAATTAACTGCGACCTTAGATTATTCATTGCCCATCTATGATAGGGAGGTATGTATGTCTTAGTATACCTTCTTGTCATTTTAGTAGTTATGAGTATAAAACCTACCACATGCCGCATATTAATAAATAACATATCTCCCAATAAATAAGTGTCATCAGTATGTTTATGCAGGTTATTCCCCTTCTTGCCGAACGGATTTAATTGGACGAGTCCATTTCCAATTTTAAAGAAACTCCTGTTTGCAAACAGTGAAGAACCTGATCAAACGCCGCATTATGCGGCGTCAGATCTGGTTTTGCACTGTTTGCCGATGTCCCACTAAAAGGATGCTAGGCTTATATGGGTTTACAAAAAAGCCATATAAGTAAAAGCATAAAGATCTTCTATGATAAGCATAAAGATCTTCTATGTATCTTGGGCCTCCATGAGTGGCCACATGTTCCTGGGTGAATAACCTCTATACCACATGCGGTTCTGACTGCATGCCTCGATCACTCCACCATACCAGGGAGGTTTCGCTCCTTCAAAATGAGGTCATATGACTTATATGGGTTAACAAAATAGTCATGAAAGTATTGAACTGACAGTCCATGATTTTTCGAGCAAGCACTCCTCTGACACTAAGACTAAGCTGTGCAGGTCCGGCATATCTCCGCATTACATACGATATACATGTAGGACATAAACCTGCAGTTCTAAGGCGGTGTTCCCTCAGTCTTATCTTCAGGCTGCCACTGTACCTTTGCCAAATCTCATAAATTTTCATGCATGCATGATCATAGTATTGATAATTTAGTCTTGCCAGGTGAAAAAATGAAGAAATTTTTCAACATTTCCGAGACAATTGATTGTTTTAACTCTTAAAGCGCAAAGAAAAAAATGCATCTGAAAATGTTGTCTGCTGAAGTCGTCTGCTGCAAATAATTGCCTAACATTACTGACGAATTAAGTACATAAACAAATAGGAGCAGTCTGATCTTGGTCCACACTGTTTGCCATAGAGGCTTCTTAAACATTTCAGCAGACGAGAAAAGCAGACGACTTTTGTTGCGATTGGCGCATCGAGGGTTAAGCTAATAAAAATGCTTCATCAGGTGCCCAACAAGCACTGTGAGCCATTATATGTTAGTCAGCCACAACAAATGCTGATAATTGTTGCATGTTTTTGCCGTCAGCTGATTTTTTTCACAATTATCGTTTAAAAAAATCCTTTCAAGGATACTATCAGAGTGTCAGACAATTCAGATCCAGATTAGGCCTGACATTTTGTTGAGCCTGATCTGTCGGGCCTGATCTTGGTCCAAACTGTTTGCAAATGATCAGTAGATGACAATGGTCACTGCTGGTAAGTAAACCCATGAAAGGTTTCTTTTCACCTGAACAAACTAATAATAATCAACATTAGTTGATATTCAATAAGGCTTTCCAAGTTCATTTAGATATAAAAAGTGCATTAAAATGGTGGCCGTTAAATTGATGGCTGAAATTGATATTTCAATCCATATAAAATCATAAAACGGCTGTGATTATGTATTGAATGTATTGGTCATTTACTTTATGGATCTATAGTTATCGTTAAGCGCGCTAGATGTCAGGAAAATATTGGCAATTTTGAAGATATTTCCATGAAAATTGATTTCTAAATGGACATTAACCTGGTTTTGTTGCATATGTTCAACACAACACCAGTCCTGATCTGGATCCAAACTGTTTGACACTCTGTTAAGCTCCTGAAAGGATTTTTTGAAAAAAAACAAAAAAAAAAAAACCCCCAGCAGAGGACAACAAAAGCATGAAAAATTACCCAGCATGCAAAGCGTTAAAAGGAAGACGTGTGTTTGAAATAAATGTCTAATCGTTAGCTGAAACACAGAATGACCATAAGGCAGTTCATATTGAAATATTATCACTATTTTAATCCCTCTGTTGATATTGTTTGTTTACTTTCAATAGTCAATACAAGCTCATTGACCACGATGTTGTTAGACTGGCATCAGTCCAGTAAATATATATAATTACTTTTATAATAATATTTACTATGAAAAAAATCATCTAAAAATTCTATCCTCTCTGATAGTCAAATTTACTGGCCGAGAACTTCTACTTCCAAGTAAAGTTTATAAATTGCTATCTTAGAGAGATTATCAGTTTTACAAAAAAATTGACATTAGAGACTGGGGCCAGTCTACGATGTTGTTTGTGCTGTGAGATAGGCATATCCCAATGTCTATATTGAAGATAGACCCATTGCTCTTTATATTTTTCATATCCATGTTAAATAGATATTAAACCCAATGGGCAGATCCAGAGGGGGGGGGGGGGGGGGGGGGGGGGCAGGGGGTCTGGAACCCCCTCCCCCTGGAGGATCACAAAGCTATAGGGTTACTAATTGCAATACTGATCTTGATCCCCTTGAAAATCACAAAGCTACCAAGTTGGGCCATTATCATCAGCCCCCCAGTGAAATGCCATTTAAATGGCGTTTCGATGATGAGCCGGATGATAGCCGGCAGCTAATAGTGGTACAATGTAATTGGATCCTCTCTCCCCTCATCAACTAATAAAAAACACTGTCAGAGTTGAGTTGAACCCACTCTGACAAAATTTTCTGCATTCGCGCAAAAGCCTCACCCTTCCCCAGTCCCCTCATTTTTCTGCAAATAGGACTTTAGATCTCATATTAAAATATCAGCAAAAATTTAATTCCCAGAACATTAAAACATTAAAGAAATAAATTACAATTAACAAGATGACTTTTTTTTTTAGTTTTTTGTCGTCTAATGCAAATTTTAGGTAGGGCCGTGTGTGACGAGCATTCAACAGATTATCGGGTGCAAATATTGAGCCTCTTCCGTTTTATTTACAGAATGACAAAAAGGAAATATTGCTCATTAAAATAACCTTTTTAGAACTCCTTGGTAAACTTTCAAAAGGTGGTTTAACCCTAGACCATCGATCCAGTTAAGCCAAAATTTGGATGGTAAAAAAATGGATTTTTTCCCTGTCACTTGACCGAAATAAATGTTGTTGGTACCCAAAAGAACCATCTCAGTGAGATGGTTCTTTTGGGTACCAATAACATAGAAAATTATGGTTTTGTTGTGAATTAGGAAAAATCATTTTGAAATTTACCCTCCTGTCTGATTCCCTTGCTAGAAGGTTTGGTGAGAGTTTTTTTTCATAAAAAAATCACGTTATTCCGTGTTTTTCACATATTATCTGTAAACCAAACTTTTTCAATCATAAAGCATACCTAAAATTAACAGCAGACAGACATTTAAGAATTTTGTTCAGTGAAAAAGTGAGTACTGAGTACTCTAGATCTCTTGCAAGAGTTTTAGAAACTGCTCTCGACTTATCCTCAAATAATAATTGTTGCTGATTGGTTTTAGCATAGTTTAAGTCGGGCATTAGCCTTTAAATATAGCCGGTAACTGAATTTTGAATATCTAATTTTTGTGCGCCAAAGTTTAAATAATTGGGCTATAAGGTATATTTTGATGGTAATGAAGCAAAACTAACCACAGGTAGTCGTTTCACGCCTGATAATCATGATGTCATTGAATTATTAACTTGTACGAGATGTAGTAAGCAGACTAGATGAAAAATGTAAAAACCTACATGTTTATGTTACATTGGCCTTTTCATGATCGAGAAAACCTTACTTTGTTGCAAATATATGCGAACAACAAAGGCGCAGACCAGTCTCTGATCAGTGCCTTTGGTATTCCCTCTCTCAGGGTTCGCACAGGCTTGAAAAGTACTTGGATTTTGAGGGCTTGCTTGAAAAGTCTTTGAAGATTAAATCTGCCTCGAAAAGTACTAGAAAATCACTCAAAGGCCTTGAAAAGTCCTTGAATTCTACTATTTTCTGTAGGACTCAACACTGTTGATAGGAATCTAAATTAGTATAAAATTGTTGTGCCTTTATTTGGCGCAGCATATGCTGCACCAAATCAAAGCACATCAATTTTATACTTATTTTCTAGTACTAATTTCTCCAATATCTACAGGTAGGTCTAGCATTTCTGAAGTAGAATTTTAACATTTAAATCAGTATTTTTCATAAACTTATAGTCCTTGAAAATTGTAGGAGAGACTTTTAAAGACTTTGAAATGTCCTTGAATTTTACTCAAACTTGCCTGTATGAACCCTGTCTCTGCATGGATAGTATAAAGGCTAAACCGGCTACATGCAAAGTTTTAACATCTAGCTTAGTCTCTCTACCTGAACAGGCTGAATTGAGCCTGAACTGGAGCTTAATTTCCTCGCAAAAAGGCTCATATTTGAACTTCACATCACCAGATCACATGCAGAGTGTTAGAATCATATTCCCACACTTTTGGAGTTCTGGCCCTTTCTTTTGTACCCAGGAAGACCCATCCCAACATGACTGAAGTTTTTTTGACTTGGACATAAAGAATCGAAACCAACAAAAACACCCTATATATAGCCCCTCCTGTATCCTAACGGTACCGGTCGCAGGTTCAATCTGCAACTCCTCCAATCTGACAGTCGGATGAGACTGGCAGGTCCCGTCTCCATATGACCTAAGCTGTCGAACATGCACATACACTACAAAAACATGTGCTTTAATGAAGACGTCTTTTATTGGGACATATGACTTCTCGATTGACGTGCTGTATATTAATAGATCACAACTTGAAACATCAGTCTTAACACAGGTATAATTGATCTGAAATTTACTTTCTTACATGCATGCAGACGTCCAGATTAAATGAGAATTGACGTGATGATGAAGGATAATAACTGTTTGATATATTTCAAAAATATGTTGTGAGTGCTCTTTGGAATTTGCAATTGCTTCAAAAGTCAATTCCAAAGAGCACCCACAAAATATGCCTTGACGAAGATATGACAAAATTTCAGAATTATCGTTATTAATCTGGTATCTATACTTGTCAGCGAAAGATGTTGACAAAACATAAACCTTGCTAGCGGCAAATTTTGTTGTTTACTGATAACATTTGCAAACAGTTTAGACCCAGATCATGACAGACAGATTGTCTGTCCTGATCCGGATCCAAACCGTTTGACACTCTGATAGTGTTCCTGAATTTTTTTTTTGTAAAAGTTAATTTTGAAAAAAGGCGGCAGATGACAACGAAAGGATGAAAAATACGCAGCATGCAAAGAGTTAACATGAATGAGAGAGCACAGCATTACCCTATAGGGATAAAATTTGTTTTCGGAATACTTGATGACATTACTTGGGCTTAAGTTACCTATAAATTATGACAGTCAGATAAAAAATTATCCGTGGGTGTTGAATGAAAATTCGCAAGATAAATATCATTTAGGCAGTCTGAATTCGGTTTAGCTTGTGTATAGTTTAGTAAAAGGATTAACAAGGAGTAGGATGTTTGTTTTTCGCGTGCAAGTTGTGAAAATTCAGCAGACCGCAATATGTGCACTACTTCATTTTCATCTAGACAGGCTTGACATTTCTCTTACCACTAAACTGAAATGTCAATTCTCTGTTTTAGTGAAAAATTAACAAAGTCATCTGCTGAAGTTTGGTACCTTGAACTTTTAGCAGATGGCAAAATTTACATTAATTTTACTTTTGTTACTAGGAAAACAGGGTTGACATTTCTGTGAATCGTCCCTGAACGGTAACAATTAGCAAACATGTCATTCTCTGGATTTACTTAAAAATTTGACAATTTCAGAATTTACAAGGTTGTCTGCTGAAATTTTGTTGTTTGAAAAAAATCATTGCCCTAAGTACTGTGCTGCTAAAGTTTTCTCATTTTTCCAAGAAAACACATGAGATTTCCAACAATGTGGTATGTGCGACCAGCAAAGCCTCAGATCAGCCTGCGCATACTCACGGTCTGATCAGAGCCTTTGCTAGTCCCTTGAATATTCTACGATATCAAAAAGCCATATTGTTGGAAATCACATGTTGTGGCTCATAAATTGTTGGTCACACTCATTGAAAGCGTCTCATGGAGACACTTTCAATGAGTGTCACAACAAAATTAATGTATTGATTGACAAATATAAGAAAAAGATCACAAATTTTGGTCAGAAAGCACATCTTATCTATATGGGGCCATGAAAACCTCAAGCTTATAATTGATATAAAAATTTGAGGTTTTGTTTATCAGTAGAAGTAGGAAAAAGTGGTAACCAAAGAAGTGGTAGTGTATCTGGATATAATCACTGTAATTTAAGCAGACATCATGAATGATAAAGGCGCTAGCTCAGATGTTGGTAGGCCACTGCTGGATGAGGACACGATGAGTTTTGGACTGGACAGAGACATCGCCGCAAACGCGCAATGGAAGATCATGCAAAAGAAAACGTTCACGCGGTGGACGAACGAGCATCTGAAGGTGATGCACAAGCAGATTAATGATCTTGAGTCGGATCTGTCCGACGGACTGAGGCTGATCACGCTGGTGGAGGTTCTGTCCGGCAAGAAAATCAGGGAGTTTAATAAGCGGCCGATTTCTCGTGTTCAGAAGTTGGATAATGTTAATATTGTGCTAGAATTTCTTGAAAAGGATGAAGATCTGAAAATGGTCAATATTCGTAAGTGATATTTTTTTTTGTTAGTTATTTTTACTCCATAGCCTATTTTTAGATCATGACATCATTTTCTATTTGTAGACAACAATGAAATATTCAAGAAAAATTTAAGTAAAGTTTTGAATACTTTTGAAAATATTATGAAAAATGGAGCATTTGCTCCAAATGAGCATATGCTCCTTTTTCCATATTTATTCAAATACATGATATTTCAAAGGCGTTATTATGGAGAAAAAGGTTAAAAATGATAGCCATTTCTCTGTGACTATGATTTGGCACCTCCGCTAATAAGCTGCGAACTGATAACCTTTACAAACAGTTTGGACCCAATTCAGAATTGACAGAACATCGGTCCTGATCTGGATCCAAACCATTTGACCTAAGAGTGTTACTGAAAGAATTTTTGAAAAAGTTAATTTTGAAAAAAAGTCAGCAGGCGGTTAACAAACAAATAAAAGCATGAAAGAGTTGAGAAACCAAACAATTGCTGTTTGTAAGGTTCTCATGAATTTTGTCATCTACTGTAGACATCGATGTTTTTGTTTTTTTATGTAGTGGTTCTGGTTTAAAACGTCTCGGTTTAAACAAGGCCGTGCACAGCTTAAAATCTCAGCGTCCAGAGTGGGTCCCAGAGCTGATTGTGGTGGCGCTATAACAGAACATGACCACTTATGGTACTTTGTAGCTTTCTGAAATACACTTGTAAATGGAGGGAATTCAAAATTTTGAAGTTTAAAATCTCTGGACTTTATAGAATACTTTGTAAAATGAGCATACGAAAATCTGTTGGTTTTGAAAACTTGGTATTTAAACAATTTAAAGGTCCAGTTTATTGAGACCTGATCACTCTTATAATTTAAGTTATGGTTGATAAATTGGGTGGGGTTATCAAACCAAGTTTTTAAGAGGAGGAAAGGTCTTAACTGAAATGACTGCACAAGTCTACATGTCTTTAAGATTAAGCATAAAGCCACTTCAAACTTCATGGGCTCAAACTGAGTGTTGCAGTACCTCATTTTGAGGGATGAGCCTCAGTGAGCAGATGCTTATCAGCTAAGGAGTTTCTCACTGTTTTGTGTTGTTTATATTTCATGTTGCTACATCAAAATTACTTTAGTTATTCATTACTTTGATCACATAGGTCTAGATGACCTAAACACTCTTTATAAGACCATAAAACACTTAGCAGCCAAAACAAATGCATTATAGGTAGCTTAAAGTGACGTTTCGGATCATTACCTTGATGACATATCATCTGAGTAGAGTCATAAAAATGGGATTTAATGGTGAAATGAGAACAGCTAAATGCCCGGAACAGACTGTGCTTCAGCACAGTCTGATCTGGGCATTTTTCTGTACACTTTGATAAGAGTGCTCACCAAAGTGTCACTGTTCCTGTGTGGCAATGTCTTTTTATAGAGGTCAGTGAACAAGGCTTGGAAAGGAGTTTTTTATTTGATGAACGAAACTATATATGGTGTAAGATGGATTGAAATTTTACCTTTAATCAACAGTAATACCTGGAGGGGGAATACTTTTACCAGAGGAGGTCAAGGACCGTGTTATCCTCAAAAGCAATTTAAAGCTTTTAAACGGAAAAAAAATATGCTGAATAGCCTGTGAAATGTGCATTGTAGATCAAGGAGCATCCTGATCAGGGCCTGCACTTTTTGCTACTGTCACTGACAGACATCTTGTAATGCTGTCAGAGTCATATGTTTAAAACTTGAGAGAATGGGACTTCACATTCATACCACAACAGTTTCAGGGCATAACTGTTGCAATATAGGCTCTAAGTTATCTTACTGAGGAAGAGAGAGCTGGTTGCTTTACTTTAATTGTGTTCATGTTGCTGATAGTGTTGTGCATCTCTTCCTTGTGGTGCTATGGGTTGGTCCTTGGTCTATATTTATGGCATTTCCTGGTCATAACCTCAAGCGAAAGTATGTGCACAAGCTACTCGTTAACTGCCCTGGAAAAGTTAGGTGAACTGACCGTCCTGTCATGACCATAGCTGTTGACTTGGGACGTAAAGCAACAAAACAAACAAAAATCACATGGTTTTTGACCAGGGGAGTTAATGAAATTTGATATTGTCAGGCCTCAAAGGGCAAGTAAACAAATGAGAGGTTGTGTTGTTTTGGTCTGTTTTTCTAGCTTGCTCTTCTTCTACCACTTAAACCATTGTAAAAATGCCATAAAATGCCAATCAGATTCAGTCAGGTATAAAAAGCAACATCTGTTTTTGGGCTACCTTAATTGGCAATTTAACCCACTTTTGGGATATTGTGCATATTGCGTGTCAAGGTTTTAGTCACACGATAGGAGCTCCTGTAGAGTTTGTCTGTGTGTATGTATTGAAATACAGCCCTTATAGACTGAAAAATGTCTATAAAACCTGCAAGTGGGCATGAAATTTTACCCAGGTATCTGTTTAATTATTAGCCACCTCCATTATCCCAGCCACAAAATAGATAGCCTTCCTGTTTTATTATCTCGAGCTATAAAGCTCTAGACAGCACACTTTTTTTATCTGAAACATGGCAATATCGTTTTAATTTCTGCATGAAAACATTTGTTGTGGTGCTCATTTGAAGTATCTCAATGAGACGCTTCAAATGAGTCCACACAACTTGTAGTTTAGTTGAATATTAAGAAAATTAGCAGTCTCGATAGTCAACCTATCTGGGGCTATGCCGGTAATTTTAGATCAGGTATTAAAGAATTAATCTCGCAGTGGGATGCCCATTGACACTGCAATGTTGGCATAACGTGAGCTGCAATATTTCAGACCAAACAAGAAATATCTTTAAAAAAGATATTCAGCGGCATTCAAAGGAGAACATACATTTAAAGTCCTGTTGTAATTGTAAGATATTTTATGTACAATAGATTGGTGTTAGATGTTGATTGATTGGATGAGATGAAAATTGAAGGTTGCCAACGTGAAAGTTTGACTCAAAGTATGTGAACGATGTCTTTTGCAGATCAAAACTAAGAATGTTTGGAGTTATGGTTTATTTTGTATATTTCATGTTTAATATTAAATATAGGGATTAAAAGTAAAATGTGAAGTGGGAAAAACTTTTAATACAAATGGTAACTGGAAGTCACTAACTATGAAAGCACCTGATATGTTTAACAAATACAACATTACTTTAGATCATTGTCTAAATAAGTACATTGTACACACTTGAAAATAATACAGTTTTAGTCTCATTAATAATGATATTAATCTGGCATAGATCGTTGTAATTATCTACATGCGTAGGCTATTTATAGTTACTTCAAATAAACTTGGTGGCAGAACATACCGAAATATACCGGAAAGTCGCCGACGGCGACACGTATTTTTGAGACAATTCGTCGACAGATTTTGAGACAATTCGGCGACACTTTCTATGAGACAACGCGACGACACCTTTATTCTATTAAAGTGAGGCACTGGAAGGGTTTTTAAGGATACAGATATATTGGCCAAAGCCTTAAAGAGATATAAAGAAAATCACATACCTATAATCAATAGGTTAAAAAGTGAACATTCGGTAAGTTTGGTAGGTTCGGCCGAATTCGGTTCGGTTACAGCTTTTAGACACAACCGGGTGAAATGGGCAACTAGGGCTGAGCCAGATACTACAAAACAAATAGCCCCAACATCTTTCAAACAAAAGATGATTATGTTGAACAGGCAGTTCCAGACAGAATGGAATTCTTTTAAACAGGACCCAAAGAAAACTGCTGCGATTTTCTTGAAATGTGACGCGGGTGAGGTTCGAACCCACGGCCCTTCGGTCTCGAGTCAAGCACTCTACCACTGAGCCACTGCGCTCCCCTTCCTTAATCATTTTCTAGAAAGAAGTGTGTGAACTTCAATAAGGCGACATTACTTTGTGTTACTCAGAATCCTATCAAACCTATATGCACAGTCTCGTCATAGCATCTACTGCTGGTTTATACAAGATGATAAAATACTAAATACGCCGCTCATCTAATGAAACTAGCTAGAATATTGTTATATTACAAGATAGATAACGTTCGTACACCATAAATTTGTTCACAGTGAAGGCTCCTCAGACGAGTTCTCGCGTCTTACATGAATCCAGAAAGTTTTGCCAGAGGGGGTCCGACTTTGACAACGTTTTTTTTTAGTTGACGAGGGGAGAGACGATCCAAATACCACCATAAGCGGACCAACATCGGCCCGCCAGCAAACGCCATTAAAATGGAGTTTCACTGTCGTACCGTTGATGGCCCAACATTGAATGCTGGCTTTGCAACCTTGTGATTTTTCAGGCGATCCGGGCCAGTATTGCTATAACCCTATAGTGTTATGATTTTTCAGGGGGGGGGGGGTCCGAACCCCCTGTCCCCCCTCTGGATCCACCCATGCGAATATGCACAGTCTCGCCAGAGCCTTTACTGCTTGTTTATTGAAGAGTTAGAAAATTAAACACACCTTCCTCGAAAGATGTAGATTGTATCCTCGCGAGCTTACAGGAGTTCATAAAAAACTCATTTCTGTTCAATGATCATGCATGTACATCATAAGTCAGATCTCAGTGAAGGCTCAGACGAGTTTGCACATTTTGCGCGGATCCAGAAAGTTTTGCCAGAGGGGGTCCGACTTTGACAACGTTTTTTTTGTTGTTTTTTTCTTAGTTGATGAAGGGAGAGACTGTCGTACCAATGATGGCCCAACATTTAATGCTTGCTTGGTAACCTTGTGATTTTTTCAGGAGATCCATACCAGTATTGCTAGAAAACCCTATAGTTTTGTGATTTTTCAGGGGGGGGTCCAGACCCCATGCCCCCCTCTGAATCCGCCCATGCGCATACGCACAGTCTGGGTCCAGACCCCATGCCCCCCTCTGAATCCGCCCATGCGCATACGCACAGTCTGGGTCCAGACCCCATGTCCCCCTCTGAATCCGCCCATGCGCATACGCACAGTCTCGCCAGAGCCTTTACTGCTTGTTTACTGAAGGTAGTGGATATGCAAGTTAGAAAATTAAGCACGCCTTCTCCGAAAGTTCCTTGCGAGCTCAATAGCCTACAGGATTTCGAATAAAACTCAGTTCTGTTCAATGATCATACATGTACATGTACATCATTAGTCAGTTCACAGTTAAGACTCAGACGAGCTTGCACATATGCGCAGTCTCGCTAGAGCCTTTACAGTATATTGTTTGTATACAATATAACATGGTTTCTATCACATTACAAGACATGAAGGGTATTGAGGACTCAGAAAAAATAGAGTTCAGTTAAATAATAAAAAAAATCCTGTATTTGTGCAGGTAATCGTCTTGTTTGCTGGCATCAATGACATCATACATGGATGGACTATAAACACAGTAATATTTCCCAAAGTATGTAATAGGCAGTGGGAACCCCACTGCACTATGGATGACGCACCATTAAATCAGAAAACAAATTTGTTTTCAAAGTTTTAGTTTTGATCTAAATTTCGGGAAAGGCGTCATTTCCATTGATTAAATGCTCTCGCATTCAGTAAACAAGCAGTATAGGCCCTGCATGGCGAGACTGTGCGTATGCGCAAACTCGTCTGAGCCTTCACTGTGAACAAATTTATGATAAACGAACGTTATCTATCTTGTAATATAACCATATTCTAGCTAGTTTCATTAGATGAGCGACGTTATTAATGTATAAAATTTATCATCTTGTATAAACCAGCAGTAGAGGCTATGGCGAGACTGTGCATATGCGCAGACTCGTCTCGGCCGACATTGTGAAACATATGACGAAAAACCGTTGCTAATGTTGTGGGTGTTTGCAAAAAAACAAAGGCGCAGAACAGCCGACGCATCGGCGCATTAGCTATGCTTAAATAAATAAATAAATAAATAAATAAATAAATAAATACTAGATTCTGAGTAACACAAATTAATGTTGAAGTTCACAAACTTCTTGTTCCAAATTCTTTCGGCACTAATTGATCAGATTAGATTCTTTAATAAGCTTGTTCGGTTCTATTATTGATCAAAGTCAAGAATATTATTCATTTAATGATGGTCCCTTGATTATATTACGATGCAAGCGGACCGTGAACAAGTTTAACTGACCAGTTAATTGTCCAGCTGTAACAACGCATGAAAAAGGGCCAATTGAGTGTATGAACAGAACAGAACAGAACAGAATTTTATTAGAACTCCAATAGGCTATGGTATGCGTTATTACTATTAATATATTCCATTGCAAGCCTGAAACACCCACTAAGAATCATCCGTGCTATGGATTCTAGTAAAAATGCAGCCAGGACAAATGTTCCAGAAATCGACTGTTAAAAAATATGGTAAACTGTCACTAATGCAAGTGGCAAGGCACGGCACGCCACGGCAGGGGCTTTCCTACCCCTGACACATGTCAAATCGCCATTAAAATCATTATTTCGGTAAAAAAATGTATTTTTGTATTGACAATTGTTAATAATACTATTTGCAGATGACAGAGCGAAAAAAATACGGAATTCACCTCTTAGTGCTTCGGGAAAGGAAAAATATATTTCTGGCACGAAAGATTTCGGCGCGGCAGCGTGGCACGGTCCTGGCTTTCATACCCAACAAATTATAGTCCATTTCAATGATCATAGATAGCAGACTTGCAGATGTAAGATTGTTTCGGATTGGTGGATACTTTAGATGGTCCGTTTCAGTGAGTATAGATAGCAGACTTGCAGATGTAAGATTGTTTCTGATTGGTGGATAATTTAGAGTAAAGTCGATTATAGACAGCTCCCGCTGAAAAATGCGTAATCGACTGTATGATATTATCATGTCAGATAATGCCTCACCAAACGGTGTAAACCTAGTTCAGGGTTTACAATTGTTTCCATTCCAACATAACATTTTACCCACCCCATTGGTTAATTTAATCCTTAAAGCGCCAAGAAAAAAAAAATGCATCTGAAAATGTCGTCTGCTGCAAATAATTGCCTAACATTACTGACGCATTAAGTATAGAAGAAAACAGCGTGGACCCAGTACAGACTGCTCCTATAGGAGTAGTCTGATCTGGGTCCACAATGTTTGCCATAGAGGTTTCTTAAACAGTTCAGCAGACGAGAAAAGCAGACGACTTTTGTTGAGATTGGATTGGGGCATTAAGGGTTAAGCTGAGCAGAAATATGGTAAGGAAATTTAGCTACAAATGCATTTTCTGTGCAAAGCTTATAAAACTGGGCCCAGAAAGTCAGGGAAGCTATATGAAAAAAGCTATAAAAAATTTCTGTCCTGCAGGTTTTCATTTATCAGGTGACAGCTGTTAAATGTCAGCTAGTTTTTCATTAGCGTTAATAGATAACACAACTGAACATTGTCTACCTACATTGTATAAGAAGAAATATTTATTTCAGTCACTCTCAAAGAAAGCACATACTTTTCAACATTTCTTTCCATTCTGTTCCATATATGGCAGTCACTAGACTGGAAACCGCCCAAACAGTTGAAATGTGATTATTCTCAGCCAATACCTCATACTAACAAGAAATGATCCTCTCTAATAGCACTTTTAACTCTTTCAAACTGTTTGGACTGGACCTATCCGATTTAGAACCTACCTGCATGCAGGGTCGGTTGTCAATGCCTGTTGATTAATTACAGTTTTGTAACTGTAGTGGAGCCTGGCTCATTATAACCCCTATTACATGCGTAACAAATTTGTTTCGGTGGCTTATCTCACAAAATAACTGCCATCTCCAGATAAGAAGAGTGAATGACCAGACTGCTTAATTGCTTATTTCTTCAAGATCCACACATGCTATGCATGCTCATCGGAAGTGTTTCATCGAAATATTTCCAATGAATACTCAAACAAATGTTTTCAGAAGATAAAGAAACCTGTATTATAGAGAAACATCATCTTATCTATGTATATGAATGGTCATCTCCTCCACTTGCAGTATTACAGTTAACCTGCTAGCGGTGTCCCCTCATTACCTTTGCAAACCGTTTGGACCCAGATCAGGACTGACGAATTTCGGTCTTGAACTGATTCGAAAGTGTTTGACTCTGCTATTTTCTTAAAGAGATAAAATAAAGTAATTGCTAAAACATTAATCAACAGACGACAAAAAGTTTCATACGAATTAATATAAAATATATAATAAAGTCTAAAGAGTTTTTTTTTTTTTTTTTTAATATGGAGGAGGCGATAGAATTTGTTTTAAGACGATGGAATTATGAACACATATTTTTTTGGAAAAAAAATGGTGCAATTCGGTGCATTCTAGGGCCCATTTTAGTCTCCATTACTTCGCTGTTTTTGAGGCTATTTTTTTTAAATGTTGCCTTTGCAGACAAGTCTGAAAACAAAGAAAAAGAAGAACCTTAAATGTGATTTAATGGTTTTAAAAGCGGTACTGACTTCAACAGGAAGTTCTGGCTTCACAGAAAAAAAAGTTCCAGCTGGACTTGAACTTTGGGCCTCGGGGTAGTAGACCTGACGTGCTACCGACACATGTCTACTGCAATGTAACTAAATTTAATTTATTATATTAACACAATTTTCGAACTTGGCACACTTTCACACAACGAAAATAATTCCAATCTATACACAGGGCCCCTGGATCCGCCAGTGTATACAGATTCGCATTCAAACAAACTTTATTATAATGCTAAAATCTAAAAAATGCAAAATCACAAAAACACAATATGTTGCGCCTATTGAATACTTTAGAATGAAAGCCAAAAAGTTACTGGTTTCAGATGTCTTTACTGACCAGTTTTATTGCAGATTAGTCACAGAACATTTGGCATTTCTCTACAGGTCATTTTTGATCTTATCAAAGCAATAACTGAGGTCAGACAGTTATTTCTTAGACAGCATTCCATCCATCAAATTGGGAATGAACAAGTCGTTACAGTTTTAGCTTTCATTGGGATATTAGAGAAGAAAAAATGTATATATCTATAATATAATAGTATAATCAGGATAAAACTTAACTGAAACGACTGCACAAGTCTAGGCAGTCACCAGTTCAAGATGAGTTATAAAATCATTCCTCTTTCATGGAATGTCTAAATCTCATGTTCCATCTAGCTGTGTTCAACGTCCACTACATACTTCCTTCCAGTTAAATTTTAAAACCATGATTAACTGATCTATGGCCTTCAGTCTGTTCATCAGTTCGAACCAAAATTTATGTCGGGAACATATCTCCTATACATGTATTTGAGGTAGGAATCCCAAATTTGGAATGTGGATACATCTTGGGGTCGCTGAGTGTGGCATACTGTTTCTGGGTCTCAGTGACCTTGACCTCTGGTTTCAGTTCTAGTTTCCGGGTCACTGTGACCAAATGGTTTATGTCCAAGTGTTTCTCATTTACTATCTCTTCTATTGTACCTTTAGTTTATCCTTTTATGGAAGTCGCGTAGTTTCATTGATTAGTGTTGTTCATCGAGCCGTTAAAAGTATTTCAGTGTAGGTGTGAATGAATTCAACCTTAAAATGCAACCACTATTTTGCAACAGACGAAAATTTCAAATTATGTTTCTATTTAAAGCAACTTAATGAAACTTTACATTCCATGTGAATCGTCTGCTAGCAGACGATTCACATGGAATGTGAAGTGTAATTTTCCCCGAGATTGTAAAAAATTGTCTTCTGCTGCAGTCGTGATTGAGCTCTGAAGGTTACGATAACCACAAGATGGTGGTATGCCAGCTTGCTCCTGTTCAGATGAAAAGAAAGCGGAGCGGAAGACGTTTGAAAGTCTATCATGCAAACACATATTGTGGATTGCTGTACTCACAGGAATGGTTTGCTTGCAGACCAATGATGTACCCACAATGAGCTTTTTAATGCAAAAATGATGAAAACTACCGTTGATTAGTACTTTTATCTGGATTCGTTCATGTCAGTATGAGGTAGTGCAGCAAAACTGCAAGGTGTGCTATGCAGATAGGAGAAAAAAATAGTAAGAAAAGAGTTAGCAACTTGGATGTTGCCTTGAACATTTGTAAAATTCATTACTGTTTTTGGCAGACAAGCTTCTAGTTGTTTGGTTTACATGTACTTAGAAGATACAGATATATGAATCATTTGGGTATCATCACAATATTTGGCAAAACATGGAGAAAAAAGACCTCGGGAAATGCATATTTTGGGTAGGTCAAAACTGTGCCATATTCCTTTTGACAGTCTCAAAGCCTCCTGAAAGGTTACCTTTGTGTTAAACATCCAACCATGAGCAGGTTATTATCTAATGGGGGTGGGACCACATCTTTAAGTCTCAACCAACAGTCGGGTCTAACTTCATTCAGAAGTTGCTATCAATTAGCTGCAATTAGGTATATTGTAACTTCAAACACTCTGCAATCCTCAGCCACAGGTACACTTATAATGGAAGGACCATTATAGATATCACTAAATTTGGCTGCTTCATTCTGAATCATTCCTCACCGCTATCTACAAATCAGTTCGACAGGTACCCATATGTTGATCTACAAATATATGACACAGGGGTTATTTAGAAATGGTCCGCAAGTGGCAGAAATAGACCAACAGGAATATTTGAGGTATCAATAAATACTGAAATCAAGTACATGTACCCGAGTCATTGCGTCCCAAACATTGTGCATTTCCTGCACCAAGCAAAATCGTTGTGCATTATTCATTTTCAGAACTTTGTTTCTACATCTTGACGGTGAAAGGCAGGGTATACCTTAATATGTTGTTCATTAAAAAATCTGCTTATGGTGAGGAAGTTAGTCAGTACAAGGACTAATTATCCCAATTACCACAACTATAATAAATTATGTGAAGTTGTAACTACATTTTGTGGAAAACTTGTGGTCTGTTTTACATCATTGTCTCAGATGAAATATTGCACAATTACACATTAGTGTTTAATCATTGTTTTTGATACATTTCTTAGAAATGAATCAGTGATTTTATATGCATATTTACTTCAGTTGTTAAAGTGGTACGGTGACAATTGATGCATTCTGGCTTGAGCAAGTGGGTGTTGGGTGTTCTTTATCTTGGTGTTGGAATGTCACTTTATTTAAGTCTTTAATCCAAAATTTATCCTGTTATTAATTGAGTGAACACATTCCACATTGTATGCCATCATTCACAGGGTGAATGGAAAACAATGTTGTTGTGGATCCAAATCATTTGGCTTAACTAAGATCCCAGCCGATCTACAATGTTTTCAAATCCCAGTTTGACAGGACACAGTTTAATTTTTATGATGATTAACTCCTTTTAAATACAATAGTAATTAACTACAACTGCAACTGTGGTACTGTATTACAATTTGGATTAGGTCATTGACAAACAGTGAAGACAAAGCACCACTTGCAGAAGACTACTAGTATTGTTTTGAGCTTTGATCCTGAACACAATCCAGACCTTATTTTAGGGATTAGGGGAAGAATTTTCCTCAGTTTGAAATGCTAATTTTTCATATGTTCCATGAAGTTAAACTCTTCCTGTTATAGTATAACTACAACTGCATCTGAAGCTCTGCCATCTGTTGTCAGACAAAAGAAGGCAATGCTGTTTCCTACTAAAGTGGACCTATTAAGTGACTGGTTTCCTTTTTTTCTACCATTGTCCTGACATAAGCTGAGACATGAACCCTATTTTGAAAATGGTGTAGATCCAGATCATCCAGCTGACAGCAACAAACTCGTATTTTCACCTTTACCTTTGATATTGACAGACCACACATGGGTGAGTTTGGAGGGCACAGCTTTTTATCCATCGTGATTGGCAATCTCAGGACTATCCTCCTTACGAAGTTTTATAATTGACTTATGTAATCGGGCACTCGCTAAATAAAATGTTGGCAGATAACTGTGTCCTAAATCAGAATAATTTTTCAGTCACCTCCCAATATGGCTGGTACCAGACATTCATTGATGCCCTGAAGATCCTATTTTAGTCATTCTCATCCTCATGTGGCTGTTTCCTTGGTTTGGACTTTTATCCATGGCACTATAAATCTCAAATAAATTTTGCTTGGTTAAGTATAAATGCAACTGCAGCTGTGGTGTTTACCTTTCTCAATTCTCTGCATTAATTGGCAAATTAACAACACCTGCTGGAATACAGTGCATATGTGGAGGATTTATAAATCTTCCAGAAATGAACCCCCTACCTGTTTTCTCAAAGCTGCTAGCTTATTAATGAGCATTTTGTATTGTTCCAGAATCTAAGAATGTTGAGTTTTCATTTTAGATAAGATTTGTTGCTATTTTACCCAGGTATGCAAATAAACTTGTACTGAGACTTAATGGATGTTACATGCCATAGAGTTGCTGTATTTACATAGATCTTAATTATTTTCTAGGTTTGTTCAGTCTGTGTTGGTTTAAGTGGTTTTCAAGAACTTTCACTGAGAAATAAGAAGCAGCACCTCTACCAACAGTGGATGGAAACTGCCAAATTTTGTAAAAACATCCAAGCATTGCAATACTTTAGAGTTATAGTAGAGTCAGCTAAATTGAAGCTACATTGGCATTTGCTTTAGCAAATGCCAATGCAGCTTTAATATAGCTTCAATAAAGCTTTCCTCGATCACTTAATAGTGTTATAATATATGGATTCCCACTGTTGGAGCATGTTGCATCATATGCTGATCTTTGTATCTGAGTGTTTTTTGGCTGCTTTCTATAGCTTTAACAGACTATGCCATTCTCAGCAACATAATGATTTATGACTTGAAGGCAATGTTCCATATTACATACATGAGGACCTAATGGGGAGTGAGGGAGCGCAGTGGCTCAGTGGTAGAGTGCTTGACTCAAGACCGAGGGGCCGCGGGTTGGAGCCTCACCGGTGTCACTGCGTTGTGGTCCTAGAGCAAGACACATTTATCCTAGCTTAGTACTGGTTCAACCCAGGAAGACCCATCCCTACATAACTGAAAGATTGTTGATGGGACGTAAAGAATCCAATCAAACAAACAAACCTAATGGGGAGTAAGTTCTATATAATACCCCACCACACAACAGTGTCTGGGTATTACGTTGACTGTTACACTGATGCTTCTTTGTGGTTAGTGGCACTTTAAAAGCAGATCTCCCTCACAACCTCACCCCAAATGGGGAGTGTCTATCTATATAAGGCAGTAAGTAGGTGGAGCTTATCTCCTGTCAGATTTGGTTAGGGAGCATGGTCACTGAGAGCTGATAAGACCTGTCAGTTGTTTTTACAGGTAATTTTCAAACGGCCAATCAAAAGCTACAGAAGCTGTAATATGTTGACATTTCAACTGTTATTGATTTTAACCTTTAAAGTGCCAGTAACAACTGCAGCCGACGACAAATTTTGCGACATGCTCCAGTGATTTTTTTACCTGCGCGTCCTGCGTCTCAGACGCATGATTCTCACAAAGGACGCATGATTTTAAACCATGTGAATCCCGCAGGACGCATTAAAAATTGTGGCGAAAAGTCTGCATTTAAAAATTTGCAACTTTCGTTTTGAACGTTTTATTACTTGCGCACCGTGTCTTGAATAATATTGGTAAAAACCGGTACCGAAATACTCCCCAACAGTTTAGTGATCATTACTTCCCTTGGGAAAAATGTGTTTTCAGATATTCACGGGGAGTTTACTGGTAAAAGCCAGTGCCGATAAACCAGTACCGACCAAAAATGAAGCATTGGAATAATGCGTTTTACCCGCAAGTTTAAACACCCTTTCCATAATGCCCCTCCATAATGAACACAGCATGCTTTCATGAGAAGATTATGTCTCCAAAAATAGACCCTAAACAGCCCACAATGGTGTTCTTAGCAAGAGGCTCAACTTGGAAATAAACGAATGGCATGGCATTAGAGTCTGACATTTATGAGGAATATTAAATTGTCTTCTACCGACCAGGTATGTGCCATTTAGTACTCTATTTTCCAAAAATCTATCATTCTGGAGAAGAGGGTGCTCTGATTACATTTGTTTATATTCAAATCAGACACCCCTCCCACTCTTCTCCCTCTGTCTTTGTCCAACACTTTTGAAGGCCAAGGTTATTGTGGTTGGGGGTGAACAGAACAGGCCAGCGCCTAAAGACAACCCCTGCTCGATTTTTCTTTAGGTGTGGACTTAGTTTTTTTAGGGGGGGAAGGGCTGGTGGGGCTTTTTTTTAGAAAATAACCATTACCCATTTGATTTGCACTTGGACCCTTTTTGGGAACACAGGGGGAGGGGGGGGAGAGAGTTGGCCCCTTCTAGACAAATCCTAGAATCAACTCTGCAAATAGAATTGTTAAAGTATTACTGCAGGCTCATGAAGTACGGGGACTGTACTGTGAACAGATGGTATTAACAAAAATTAATATGGTATCATCACCGTATGTCCAAGGGCTCAGTAACTTCCAGCAGTACACTTGTAGGCATGCAGAGTTAGATGAACACAAGCTAATGGCCTGGTCTTGTTTCTCAAATTGGCTTCTATGAATGGGTCGGATTTGTATGGATACATAAAATTTATGATTCAAAGTGGGCCCCATATGAGATGCAGAACTTCGAGTTTGGGATGCAAAGAATTTTGGCCTAGTGAGTCCCGGGACTCATAGAAACAAATTTGTAAAAAAATCACTGATGCTCTTACGCTACCTGTGAGTGGCCTGAGTTTTATGTCAATAAAGATATGTTCTGTTCTGTTCTGTTCTAATTTTCGAAAAAAATAAGGTATGATATCTCATGAGAATCGTCTGCCAGCAGACGATTCTCATGAAATATCCTGCCTTATTTGTTATTGTTGAACAAGCACAAAATTTTAAATTGTCGTCTGCTGCAAATTATAGGTGGCGCTTTAAGGGTTAACAGAATTGGTGGCTAGTTTTGCCTTTTATTGCCCACTCCTGAATAAAAAAAAATGAACAAATACTTGCGATCTTGATCTCTTAAACTGGTGTTTCTTGCCAACTGCTGACAACTTTTGAAGGTGAAAACAACAAACTTAGTGCTGCAATTCCCAAATGTAACATAAGTATTCCTAATATTCCAAGAATACAGATTATACTTTTTGAACAACCTTGGTATTTTTTGTGCTGTTATTTTGCCAACGTATTCAAAAACAAGGCTATGTCTGCTTCTCAGAACACTTTTCACGGTACTTAGAGCTTCAATGCATGTTACTTTCATTGCAATTTGAAGTAAATTTAAATTTTTACTAATAATTTATAAATCAAAAGAAAAAAAAAACATACAGAAAAACAATATTAAAGTGCAAAATATAAGATCACTTAACCTTGGTCAAAAACTGTGTTACCATAATGTCAACGGTTGGCAATTGTGACCTTTATCAGAGACATGTAGTTAACCATGGCAGGAGCGGATGATATTGTCATTAAGCTGTATGCTCCTGAGCTTTATCTCTTCTTTGATTGGCTTCTGGCAAATACCTGGGAAATAATTGACAGCTCTTATCAGCTCAGTGACAATGCTGCTATATCAGCCCAATCAGGTAATTGGTCTAATCTAATCTGACAGTAGCTAAGCTCCGCCCACTTACTGTCTCATATTGTAGCCATTCACCTGATGGGGGTGTGTGTGTGTGTGTGTGGAGGGGGGGGGGGGTCGAGGATTCCTGCCTCATCATTTAGCAGGGGAAACATTAAATTTTGTGAAACATAATGGAGATTATAAATGTTGCTAATTGACTAAGGCCAGAATTTTTTTTATTAGTTGATTTACGGGAATTTTTTTTTTCTGATTTATGGTTGGGGGGACGAAAAAAAATAAAAATAAAAAAGCTCTGAAAATGACCAGTTATCTGGTCATTTTCAGAGCTTTTTTTTTTTTTTTTTTTTAATATCTCCAGAAAAAACAGTAAAACTAGTAAGGCAAACCAACAGTCTGTATTAAATTTTTTAATATTTTATCATTTCCCTAAAAATCTGGACAGGACAATCACTTTACAGTGTCACTCTCAAAAATACACAGACAGAACCTCAAAAAAATTTTTTTTTTCTAGGAAACAAATAATATTTAGAGGCGGCGGATAAAATAAAAAAAAAATTTAGAAATGAAATTTTATTTTTTTCTTACTTTCCGGAAAATTACAGTAGGAGGGTTTGTAAATCAACTAATAAAAAAATTCTGGCCTTACGAAAGAGCAGTTGAAGAAAATGCCAACTATAAACTATTATTTGCAAAATACATGTAGTGCTTTATGATATTGTCTGCCAAATCTCAACCACATCACTCATATAACTGCAATATCATCCCACCTGTTGATTTTCAGGAATACTGATTGAAATAGATATACCCTTATTTGTTGATTTATTTTCCTCATTTAACAAGAAATAAATAGCTTTATATTTACCCTTATGTCAGATTTTAATGGGAGATAATTTGAAGTAGTGCTGGGCTCCAAATGTGCTTATTAGCATCTTGGTACTTAGATTTCAAAGCCTGCAATATTAAAAGCGGAGACAATATGAAATTAATAATCAAATAACTGACTTGATTGATTATTTATTACTATTAAAATTTTACAAGTATTACCTTTAACAAGGGA
Organism: Loripinus fragilis; assembly: GCA_964019695.1. Taxonomy (NCBI): domain Eukaryota; kingdom Metazoa; phylum Mollusca; class Bivalvia; order Lucinida; family Lucinidae; genus Loripinus; species Loripinus fragilis. Next base: position 48,142,377 of record OZ026520.1, read on the forward strand.
AAAAACAATCAAACCACTGCTTACTATCTGCAGCTCAGCAACAGCACTTATATTAGATTGGAAGGGGAGATCAATTCAAGTAGATTTTGTTATGAAATTTAAAATGCTTCAGCCTCTTAATTAATACCAATTATAAAATAAATTTGTATGTATCAAGTAGATTCAGCTGAAAGTTCAAAACGTTCCGTTTGCATTATCTCAATGCATTCAGGGTAATTTAGTCCCTGGATTCTTATCCAGTGCATCACAGGGCTCCTTAATAAAAACAGAATTTCTGAACTGAACCTGGCAGGGGAGTGGTTATATGGCAGTAAGTGGGGGGGAGGTTATTTTTGTCAGAGTTGGCTAGACCACTGAGTCTGATTTAGCTGATGGTCACTCACTCACTCAGAGATAATAAGATGTATCAATCTTTTTACAGATAATTTTCAAAGAGCCAATTGAATTAGAGATATTAGCCACAGGTGTTGCAGTAGGTGTTGACTCTTTGACTGTTATTGGATTTATGAGAATAGATCGCTAATTTTGCCTTTTATGGTCCACTCCTGCATTTAACCCTTTGTATAGTAATGAATTCTTCCTTCTGGTTTAATATAATAACTTGGAATAGTCCATTGCACATATCTAGGGGTGTCTGGTTATAATTTTTTTAAAAGTGTATTTTTTGTCTGAAGATCTTTTTTACCTTAACAAACAGTGTAGACCCTGATGAAATGCAGCATGCTGCATTTCATCTGGGTTTTCACTGTTTGCAGGTTGGGTTTTCCTGGAATACAAAGGGTTAATTTTACTAAGGATTTAAAAATAACGTCACTTGCTGTAAACAAATATCTAAGGTCTGTCGACACATTTTTTCAAGGGCTGAAAAAAACTTTGAGGAAGAAAAAAAGTGAATGGTAAGGATGGCCATTTTATCTGATATTGGTGTGATTGTAAGCTTGTTGAGGGTACTTGAGTTGAAGTCTTATCAGTAGCAACTAGTAGTGGTAATAGCTGATCCCTATCTTCCTAGTAAGGAAATACTTCACTCTCTAAACCACTAATGTACTTGTAAGTGAAAACACAGACAAAAACTGCATGAATCTGGTGGGGGAAAATGAACATTATGGCCCATCTTGTATCAGCCACATCATAGAATACCGTATCTGTTTTTGAATGCAAAGAGCATTGATGCAGACCAGCCAAATCCCAAGAATACTTGTCACAGGTTTTAGCCAAACAAAATTTTTTCAGCGTAAAATTTTAAATATTTTCATACCCATCAATTTTAACATATGTTTTGGGTGCTCAAAAGAACCGTCTCATTGAGACGGTTCTTTTGAGTACCCACAACACATGTTTTGGTTGAGAAATAAGAAAATGAAATTTTAGTTATGCACTCTTAACTAAAGTCCTGCTCGTAATGCTTTCTTACTTGTTTCGTTACTGAATCGTAGAGCATCACAAATGGGTTGAAAAATGTACAATTTTCCATGAATCCTAATATTTATTGGTTTTTGATGATTCAAGGGATTCATGGTCTGTGTGGGGCATTAATTACCAATTGGATTCTGGAAGATTTCAATTTAGAAGTTTTAAGATACTAAGGTGACTTTGAGTTGGCAGTCCCTGCTGCTTTGGCTGTTGAGGTATGCAATACAAACAATTTATCATAAAATTTTGTCTGTCCACCTACCCTTGAACTGCCCAACTATGTGGTTTATTTATCAAAACTCTCAGCCGCTTTACAAGAAAATCTGTCTTATACTGAAACTCTTGTTTGCTGCATATACATTCAAATGCACTCCAGAATAATTTTACAATGAAAACAAACACTATGAACCCAGATCAGGCTGCTCCCAAGGGAGCAGTCTGAACTGGGTTCATATTGTTTGCAATATAGGCTACCAAAGTATGTAGCAGATGAGAGAGCAAATGACAGTTTTTGTGAATAGCTGGAAAAGGGTAAGAACTACAGATTCAGAAACTCTTGACACAAGTACTCCAAAATAAATGACTAAGCTTTAATGACTATATTTAAGCTTTTGATGTTCCATATGTAATTACACACAGGTAATTAGTGTTAGTTTTTTTTTGTAAACTTTTAAGAAAAATATATGTATCTCTAGATACTGGATATCACTGGATAAATCTTTTACCCCAACCCTTCCTTGACTAAATAATTGACAATATTTTACCATGAAAAGCATTGATTGTGGTAGCCAGAAGCTTTCAAGAACCCCAATAATACAAAATTATGTTATTGAAGAAATTAAAGAAACAAAAACTGACTACCACTTTTGTCTATGGCTTTGAAAATACTAACTTGCCCTAACACCCTCAAACTATGTAGTTTTTGCACAAAATGTGTTGTATTTCAAGTTAAGCATATCATTATGCATGACTTAAAATTATGATACTGTTTGTGCAGTGTGGCAGAAAATAAGCAAACAAGTTAAAATAATATATGGCCATGTTCTCTAACAATTTTGCCCATCAATGAGATTTGAAAATGTGTTGAGACTGCAATATTGAGTCACTTCCTGGCAGCAACTATGCCACTTGCATGTACTCATCTGTCATGCCTGTAAATGGTGACACTGAAACAATCCTGCACAGCTACAAGCACCGGCTAGAATCTTGACAAGTGTAGCTGTTAAACTATCTTAAGAGGCAAAAAACAATACTGACGTGCAGACTGAACAGCATCTTTGTTATTTGAATATAACAAAAACAGGTTCTCATACCCTTTTCTCTGGTGGCAGGTTGTATAAACTTAATGTATACACTGTCATAACAAGAATGATACCCTGCAATATGATGATTGTAACAAATCTGACCCTGTCAGGTGCTGTCAGAAGGCCAGTGAAACTGAAGATGTCCCCAACGGTCATTTATACAAACCAGCAGTACTTTGAAATAGCTGTACATGCCCAGTCTATTGTTGTGTGTCTTTATTCCCTTCTGTCAGCCTAACATGATAACTAGCCAGAAAGAAGGGTATTTAGTCATTAGAAAAAAATCTGGTGCTTAATATTTATGCTGCCGCTATCTTCTGTTTTGAAATGTCTTCTGCTTTTTTGGTCTGGTGCATAAACCCACCGGTATTCAATTTTTTTCATGGAAGTAAACAATGTGGACCCTGATCAGACTGATCCCTGGGAGCAGTCTGATCTGGGTTCATATTGTTTGCATTAGTATAGGCTACTTAAGAACATAAGCAGATGACAGAGCAGACGACAAAAGTCGTGACTGGCGGGAAAAGGGATAAGATAGAAGGATGGCCTCCGAAATTCCTCTCAATTCCCTCCATACCTCAGCAGCAACAACAAAGACATCAATATTAATGTTTTGTTTTTCTTCTTTACTTTCAGACAGTGGTGATATAGTAGATCAAAGACTCAAACTCATCCTCGGTTTAATATGGACCCTCATCTTGCACTACTCCATCTCCATGCCAATGTGGGAAGGGGAGGAGCCACAGCAACAAGAAGGCGGACCCACACCCAAACAGAGGCTGCTCAACTGGATCAACACGAAGGTGCCAGATCTACCAATCAAAAACTTCACCACAGACTGGAATGACGGCAAGGCCATTGGTGCCCTTGTTGACGCTGTTGCTCCAGGTTTGTACATACAGCCTAAAAGCATAACATTCCATTATGTATTGTTTGCTTATGCCCTTATATTTACATTTTCAAAGCTAGCTTTTAATGAATCCTATTCGCTTCGAACTTCGAACTCATTCGCCGGATGTGACATTGGTGTTGCGAATGACAGCGAGACCCACCTGAGTTGCATGTGCAAAACATGCGTCTTGTTTGCTCCATTGGCTTTCCGTGCTCACACCGGCTGTTGGGCTTTTCTGTTTTGCACTCCAATAAAACCGTTAATAGGATTGAATATTAAATACATAAATGCTTTATCTCCTAAATTATAATTAATTTCTATATATTAGTTATAATAAAATGTAAAAATGAGCAATAAATTCAAATTTTGGAAGGTTCATGGAATCATGAATACTGAGGGTCTTTCGCAAAGGGTTTCACTTACTTTGCAAGAGACCCGAAGTATTCAGTGAGGCTGCAACACATCGCACAAGGCTCAGACATTTACAATATATACATCCTCATGAAATAGCTACATGTATTAGGACCGAGATTTGACACAAAATTTAGAAAAGTGCTTGACTCGAGACCGAGGGGTCGCGGGTTTGAGCCTCACGGGCGTCACTGCGTTGTGGTCCTTGAGCAAGACACATTTATCCTAGCTTAATACTGGTTCAACCCAGGACGACCCGTCCCTGTTTAACTGAAAGATTGTTGATGGGACGTAAAGAATCAAATAAAACAAACAAATGAAAATGTCCAACGAAACTGCGACAAAATATAGCGCCATACATTTCGTAGTTTTAGGTGAATATATAATTGAATTTATTCAATAATTACTATCAAACATTGTTTTTCAATGCATTAACTTTCCCCAGGTACCTCGGGAGATGTTGGAAACCTCGGGCCTTGCTTTCGGTTTTTAAGATCTTCTTCAGGACCTGGCTAATGTTAATGCATGAAAACCTGTGTTTGATCCATAAATATTACAGAACAGTTCATATCACATAGGCAATACAGTATTTACCATAGTATGCTTGCTGTAAATTTTGAAATTTTGGCTAGGGTTTTTTCTTGCGAAACTTCGCATATGCAAGGTTTCGAGAAAATAGAATCCTAGCGAAATGACGCAATCTCTCTGTCCTTAACTAATATAGGTAAATCATGCCCTAGTCATGAATTTTTAAATTCGCAAATATGTCTTTTATCACTATTTGCAAAAATAAAATTCTCGCGAAAATTTCCGGATTTACAGTATATATAACCTCATCATGATATTTATTTTATTACATGACATCCCCTCTTGGAGTGATTTAAAGCCACCCATAAAATCAAACTTTCAAGCTTCTGTATTGTTTAATTAATTAAACGTGTTGCAAAAATGTGATAAAATGCTCGGAAATCCAAGCATTTCATCTCTTTCCCCAAATTGTTTAAAAATTCAATATTGGTTCATATGCTACTTGCTTCAGGTTTATGCCCTGACTGGGAAGACTGGGACCCCAAGAAAGCCAAACAGAATGCCCAGGAAGCCATGGATGCTGCCGAGAAATGGCTCGATGTTCCTCAGGTATATACTTCTTCTAAGGCCAGAAATTTTTTATTAGTTGATTTAGGGGAATTGCTTTTCAGATTTAGGGTCGGGGGATGAAAAAAAATAAATAAAAAAGCTCTGAAAATGACCAATTATCTGGTCATTTTCAGAGCTTTTTTTTTTAATATCTCCAGAAAACACTGCAAAACTAGTAAGGCAAACTAACAGTCTGTATTAAATTTTTAAATTTTCCTAAAAATCTGGACAGGACAATCCATTTTTACAGTGTCACTCTCAAAAATACACAGACAGAACCTCAAAAAAATATTATTTTATTTCAACGAAACAAATAATATTTAGAGTTGGCGGATAAAATAATTTTTTTTTAGAAATTAAATTTTTTTTTTTTTTCCTACTTTCAGGAAAATTACAGTAGGAGGGTTCGTAGATCAACTAATAAAAAAATTCTGGCCTAATGTGGAAGAATATGTTTCAGCTTGAAAATAGGTCTACCGTAGCTTGTTGAACACAGTTCCCACCACATGTATCATTATTGTAATATGGAGGAATAGGGTAGTCTCTACTTTCTGGTCCAAACTGACTTTGCCTATTGTTTTTGCTGGACAAGCTTAGCAGGGATGTATGAAAGAACAGGGGCCCTGTGTAGTTTAATGGAGTTGTGTGTGTGTGGGGGGGGGGGGGGTGGGGGATGGGGGGCTGAATAGCCCCACAATTACATGACATTTAATGAACTTGTAGGGACCAGTAAAGTAGAGGTGTTCCCAGGAAATCTTTAATCTTTTAATCATTCTGCTCCATCTATTCTTGATCTGCACTGTTTACAAATTTACTTTTTTTGTGATTCAAGTTCTCATTATATTATATCTACTTATGACCTAGTTAATGTTGGCGATATATAAACCATCTTTAGTGTCTTCTAGTACTATTGTGCAGCCACATAAGTAATTATTATTGTCTGCAGTGTTAGTCACAAAAATTATTGTTAAATTCCTTATACAGTGGCATCTGTCACATTGTTAAATACTGCTGACTCATCAGATTCTCAGGTCAACATCATTTTGATACTTTCAAACCAGAAGTGACTAATGAATTCGGTAAGATAAACACCCGTCATTGCGGCTTAGGGAACACTATACCATATACAGTAGTTTCACCCTCTGAGGTGTGTACTGTGTACCGTACAGGTATTTCACGTATTTACGCCGAGGTACAGATTATGTTCAAATTTCAGCGGTAACCTTGAACTCTTCATTGCTCATTTCAAGACACATCTTCTGGGTATTTATTGGAATTGCCTCTGTGAGGCAATTCCAATGAATACCCAGAAGATATGTGTTATATGAAGCGGTTAAAAACATTGAGAAATATTTTCCTTATCTGACGCTATCATTTACCTGTGAAATGTAAATAGGCTTTGTGCCAACGAAAAATATCCTTTTAAACCTTTGCTGTACTACTTGTTTCTGAACAGTGATTCATCGATTGATCTTAGCATTTATGCAGCAAGATCGGGGTTTACTTGGAAATCCTCGTATTCAATTACCGCCTGTACTGATTTTGAAGAGTTGTGCATATTGTGTATCAGTTAGCTGCGGCCCCTTCTTCTTGGTCTAAGGTCCCTTTTCTTTGGTTTGGCATGATATATAGTAAACAGACAGGTGAGACTTAACCTTGCCATTGATTAAAATAAAATGCAGGTTCAGAATACATGTAGAATGAAAAATAGCAATTCTGCAGTTTGAGAATCCCCTCGATTCATAGGTCCAGTTAAGCAAAAAAATTTAGCGTAAAAATTGTCATTATTTTCTTACTCATCAAATTAAACATATGTTTAGGGTGATCAAAGGAACCGTCTCATTGAGACGGTTATTTTGAGTACCCACAACATATGCTTTGGTTGAGAAATAAGAAAATTAATTTTCAATTAGGCAGTCTCTTATCTGGAGGCGTGGACCAGGATTAAGCAAAACTAATCCTTTCCTGAGTGAATACTCTGGCAAATAGTGGAGATCAGGATGAGATGCTGCATTATGCAGTATTTCAGCTCTGTTGCTGTCTGCAAGGATAAAAACAGTCTTAAAAAGACAGAAATACAGTATAAATTAAAAATTGGCAAACTTTGACCCTTGAATGTATATTCAGGCACAGATCCAGAGTTGATCCTCCCCATTAAATTTTGGCAAAAATTTAGCTATCAGATTTGTTTAAATGGGCAACAGTGGTGCAGGTGCTGTTAAATAGGTTAGAGGGGGCGGGGGAGGAGACCAGATCATTATTGTATCTAACCAGGTTTGAGAGTCCATCTATCAATTAATGATTGATGTTAGTTCTTTGTGCATATCTACCTCCAAGTGATGGGTAAAAAATTGAAACAAATTTTGTCGTTCTCCATCACTTACAGTAGTGAGAAAGTAGGTACATTAAAACCTGTGTAAAACAGCCACTCTCAAGAAGACCGAAAATTGTTTTTCAAGACCATTTATCACTTAATGCAGGTAAAAAGTATTGCAGAATGCTCCAAGGGGAGCATTCTGCAATACTTTTTGACCTGCATTAAGCCACCATTTGTCATTAAGATCTTTGTTTTGTCTATTTTTGAGTGGCTGTTTTACACAGATTTTGCTGTATGTGTGTTACCAAACTGTTAAAGTGCTGTTTTAGTTGGTTTAAATGTTTTAAATAACAACTTAGAGAAGGTCCTCTGGGGATTGCAACTATTTAATTACATCTTCAAACTTTGCCAAAATACTCACAGTGAACATGGTAAAAGTAAAACGCCACTTAAAAGAAAATTTCAAGTGAATAAAAAAGGGTGAAAAGCAAATTAAAAGAGAATAAAAAGAGTGGTAAAAATGTGTAAAATGATGTGAGAGGAAGTGCGATAAGGCTGATAGTTTTTGTCTTCCTTGTATGGGCACAAGAGGCAGACCCTGGCCCAAACTAGCAATAATGACCCTTTCGTCAGGGAAATTGATTTGCTCAGACTGAAGGGTCTGAGGAAACAAGATAGTCCCTGATCAGACTGCAACTGGGGACTGTCTGTTTGCCTCTTAACTCATTGCATGCTGGGTACTTCTTCATGCTTTTGATGACGTCTGCTGACTTATTTCAAAATTAACTTTTTCAAAAAGTTGTTTCATGAATACTGTCAGAGTGTCAAACAGTTTGGACCCAGATCAGGACCGACGTTCTGACGGCCCTGATCTGGGTCAAAACTGTTTGCAAAGGTTATCAGCAGACGGCAAAAGTCCCAGCTAGCAAGAAGGGGAACCAGTTTGCTCAAACAGGGACTATTTGTTTGCTTCTTCAGTCAGAAACCATTTTGCTATAAAATAATAGGAAATGCATGTCCCAACAAAATAGCTCCAAAGCAGCCTGATCAGGGACTATTTGTTTGCCGCTAAGGTTGATTTATACTAGCTTTGAAATCATGATTTTCCAGATTTTATATTTCTCCAATCATAATTTTTTTTCTTGCCTCCTTGTGAATGGTTGTCATCTCTACTCGTTGCACAAGCTCTGAGTCCTTAACGACAGCATGCATGCTCAGTCTGAACTCATTGGTTTTTTTTTATTGCGGTTGAGCATTAGAAGGGTGTTTGTCTGGGGGCTTGACTCAAGTGGCAGTAGCACATTTACTGAAGTAGTTTTCAATTGACTCATTGTAGTAAGAGTACGGTATTGTTCATTGTTTAGTCTGGGCCCTTCGAATGTTTAAGTAAACAAGATAGGGTTAAATTGGAGTGGTAACCTTACCCAAGAAAATGTTATGTTGTAGCATCATGATAGTTGCTTATAGTGAGATTACATGTTATAGGTTGTTTTACATGTTAAAGGTTGTAAAGTTAACCCCTTGTATGCTGGGTAATTTTTCGTGATGACTTTTTTTCAAAATAATTTTTTTCAAAATACTTATCAGGGTGTCAAACAGTTTGTCGGGCCTGATCTGGGTCCAAACTCTTTGCAAAGATCACCAACTGACAATAAAATATGCGACTGGCATGCAAACAGTTGCTCACACATTATGATTAAACCCTCTGATTGATATTTTCACATAAAATTTATCCTTTTCTTGTATTTTGGGCAATGGGGTCAGATATTAATCTCTATATCTGTAGTAGTTACAAAACCTGAAGCCAGGCTACTGGTGAAGGAAGTTGTAAGAATGTGCCTAATTTGTCTTCTGTAAAGCCCCTCTTCATTTCACCTTGAAAATAGAATAAAATTATCTCAGAAAAAGTTTATCATTTCTGTATTAAATGACAGTGAAAGTACATCACATTAATCTGTCTGTCCTTCTAAACTAGCTCATGATTTATTTGCTTAAGAATAACATGGACTTAAATTATCATTTAATAATGAAATTTAGAAATGAGAATAAATCATAAAACTCTTGTGGTTAGATACAGAGAAATTCCAAACATAAATCTCATTGCTTTAATCCTTGTCCCACTTAACTGCCCCCGCCCTTTTAGAGAAAAGTTGGCTGACGTGGAATTTCGCATACCCTCGCATGTTCTATCTATTTCATCTTGATTTTGTATTACATATTTAGAAACATTACATGATTATCAAAATCTTTTCTTTTTCATGCATAAAAGGTGATTTTTGGATTCTTTTGGAAGAAAAAATACACTACAGACTGAATTAAATCTGAAGTCGTTTTAGTTTGTAGCCTTTGAGAAACCTTCAGCCTACTAGCTAATTTATTAAACAAGCCTGAATTTGATATGAAATGATCACGAGTGTAAGATTATGTTCATCATACATCATTTTAAATGTGATTTTATTGCCTTCAAAGTTTGCTTATTTCAATGAAAATTTGCATTATTGTCTCAATGTCATCATGAGGTTACTTGTTCCTGCCAAAAGTGTTATGTAAACTAATGTGTGATCATAACATTATTTATGACATGATGTTATCCAATGAATAAAACTAGCGTCATATGATAAATCACAATGTTATAAAATGTTTGTTTTCTCTTGACCAGCTTCTATGAATTCACAGTAGGAATATTTGGTATTTATAGAAATGACAGCTTCATGCAGCTGATATTAATAAATGCGCCATAACACGAGAAACTATAATTTTGAAGTTTTCGACCAGGTAAGACTCGGTTTTCAACCAGTCTCCTTAGCTTCTATGATGATCTATGATCATTTAGAAGCTTGAATATGAGATTAAGCAAGTATATTACATATTTGACATCCAATACAGTTTGCTGATCAGACTGGCACAGGTCAAATGTACTTGTGTTAATTGTAATGTCATGATCAATTTTCCAGTCACATGGCTCTAATCCAGAAATACCTGATATTTATTTAAAACTTAGTAAAATATCTTTGGAATTGCTGAGGTGTAGCAAAAGGATTTAAAGATTTTCTTTTAATGAACTCCAGCCAAACCACTGTTGCACTCATGCTGATTATTTTGGGGTTTTGAGAGTTTTTTAGTCATCACTAATTGATTGAGCCTGCAAAAAATTGAAGGAGTGCCAGATGTACTAGTGAAGGCCATCAATAATGGTTGTAAGAAATATTAACCCTAAGTATAAAAATTGTCACCTAAAATTTGCAGCAGACATCATTTTTAACTCAAGTTGATTCTTTAAGAAACCAAATATGCTGAACGACACTTCCTACGCAAAATCAAGTGAACCTTGAATATTACATATATATATATATATATATATATTGGTTCATCCATTGTAATGCAATTTCATCAAAAATTAAAACACTTATTTATGAAAATTAAAGTAGAACTTAATCAGTCAATCACTCCCCTTCAATCATAACCAGATTGGGTGAAAGTCTGCCATAACCCCTGAACGTTACAATATTTACGGCAAGACCTCATATACTAATTAAAGTTCCATTCCTGAAACATTTTGTGTTGGAAGTGTGGGTCAGTATAAGATATGCCCATATTAAGAAAGATACAGTAACAATATTTGCCTTCTGCTGCAGTTGTGATTGACACCGTTAATGCTTAAAATCTTAAAAAAAAAAACATATCTGAAGCGTTCACCAAATTCTGAATCAGTTTTAGGAGTAGCAAAAAATGCAGACCCTGATCAGACTGCTCAAGGAGCAGTCTGATCAGGGTCTGCATTGTTTGCACTGATCAGGGTCTGCATTGTTTACTCAGAGAGCCTTGCACATTTTTATACAGTTAACATTGTTGATTAACTACCAATATGCAGTGTGGTTGAAAATGATCTCACCTGTTCTGAAGAATTTATCAAATTACAGAATGTTCTTTTGATGCACCCACATTTCGTTCTGTTTATTTCATTAAGAATTCTTTATCTTAGTCATACTGCTGCTTTTATCTGGTCCATAAAGGATTAAGTACTAGGAAAATAAGCCTCCCTTTGATACAGACTCTCCTAGATTGGTTCTCTGTCTAGACTTTGATCTTTATAGTCTATTTTGATGGACAGAGTACCTGTTTTTGGATTTTCCTCAAATTGAAAATATTGATAAAATATTTTGTAAATATTTGAGCTTCATGTACTTATTTATCTTTTTTTTTAGACTTCAAGGGAGCTAATTATCATAGTATACCAGACATCAGTTGAAGAGTTATCTTTCTTAACACACATATTGCTATCTGTAGCTGCATATTGGGGATAATGCACTGTGACTATTAAATGAATCCTTCCATATCACTGGTATACCCATATAATAGCCTCAATCTAACAGCATACCACTTGAGGTTGCAAGCTCTAAATATGGTTACAGCCGAGGTTTACAACCTTTAACATCAATAATAAGACCACAATATTGTTAAATTTATCCTAGCTTAGTACTGGTTCAACCCAAGAAGACCCATCCCTGTTTAACTGAAAGATTGTTGATGGGACGTAAAGAATCAAATCAAACAAACAAGCAATATTGTTAAAGTGGTGCCAAACAAACAACTAAACAAATCGAGAGCCTTGACAACCTTTCTGATTTTTCTGAGCGCCAGTGCACATATCCTAATAACCTTTATGTCAGTCACTACCTTAGCCGAGCGAAGTCTTGTATATTGGCATGTCTACATAGGGCCAGTTAAGCAAAATTTGTCTGTGTAAAATTGCGATTATTTTCTTATCCATCAGTTTAAACATGTGTTTTGGGTGCTCAAAAGAACCGTCTCAGTGAGACGTTTCTTTTGAGTACCCACAACATATGTTTTGGTAGAGGAATAAGAAAAATAATTTTTCTTTATGCACCCTTATCTGGAGGCCTGTGTCTATTAGTTCTGGTATATTATTATCCTTGAGATACATTTCTGTACAAGACATTGTTTCACAAAAATGTTGGCTGAAGCCAGAAGCTTATGTATCCTGTAGAACAAATATTTACAAGTGGGATGTCAGGAGAAAACAAGCATTTGCTATGTGAATTAAAATGTCCAAGCTCAGATGTGCCAGAAAAAAGTCATGTTGCTGTGGATGAGATGTTACATGAACTTTCAATAGTCTACAAAGAGGGGCAAGCATTTTGTTCACTACTAAGGGTTTCAATTCTGGCCTCATCTGATTGAGTGTGTCATAGACGAAAATATGGACAAGCGTTTTTTCCAATCATACTGTGTATAGCAAATCCAAAAGAAAATGAGGCTTCCATTTTTTTTTAAAAAAAAAACACATCTCTTTAATCAGTGATAATACTTTTCACAGAAATTTTCATTTATAATGGACATGAATCCAGTAGCTCTTAAGCATTAGACTTTCTTGTGGCCAGAGTAAAATTGTCGCCCATACTTATATCTGAAAAACCAATACATTAGTTACTATTATTCTGATCTGGGTGCATTGATGGATATAATTTGACCTTGTCCATTCTATCTTCCTTCTCTTGGGGAGATCAGGGTCTGGCATGACTGAAGTATAGTTGACTGTACTGGGCCTCGTAGCGCAGTCAGTAACAATGTGAGCCTAACTGCAGATCCAGGGGTCATAAGTTCGATCCTGGCCCGGTACCATACTTTTGTGGAGATTGATCATGAAATAATTTCTACAGTCATTCTCCTCCCCTCTGCTGAATCATTCAAGAAGTGTGGTTAGGTGAACTGACCGTCCCACCATGACCAAAGCTGTTGACTTGGCACATAAAGCAACAAAGCAAGCAAACAAAACAAGAAAGTTGACTGTGCCATACGCTAGCAAAACAATTGTCTGTTGTGGGCTTTATGTTGAGACTTTGACGCTGACCCTGAGTTGTGACCTTGACTTCAGCTGTTTGTATACGAGTTAAGGTACATTTTCACCCCCTCATTGATCAGCTAATGAGTAGAGAGATGTTGACCCTATGTTGTGACCTTGACTTTAGCCGTTTGTATATGAGTTAAGGTACATTTTCACCCCCTCATTGATCAGCTGATGAGTAGAGAGATGTTGACCCTATGTTGTGACCTTGACTTTAGCTGTTTGTATATGAGTTAAGGTACATTTTCACCTCCTCATTGATCAGCTGATGAGTAGAGAGATGTTGACCCTATGTTGTGACCTTGACTTTAGCTGTTTGTATATATCAGTTAAGGTACATTTTCACCCCCTCATTGATCAGCTGATGAGTACAGAGATAGGGAAAGCCATATGCTGCTGGCATTTTCTTATCTCTACAAGCAAATAGGATTTGCACTTTACCCGTCTTATAATGAACCACATGGTGAGAAAACCTGTCTTCAGAGGGGCCAAACTGCTCAGCTACAGGGACTAGCTAGATTCTTGAAAATTTGGCTGTAGTAAGTAAAGCTAGTATACATTACTTACCAGGCAGTGAACAGCTATGGTGCAGATCAGACTGCGCTGATGCTTAGTTGTTCACATGTAGGAAAAACATGCTTTCTCAAGATGTGGCATCATATTTTAGCTCCAGATGAAGTTTCAGAACTTCTGTATGAATCATGCCATGCACCAGTCATTAGCCAATATAGCTTCCACCATTTGTCAATCTTTGCCCTGGTATCCTGACCACTACATTTGCGGATCCAGAGGGGGGGATAAGGGCCCCCCCCCCCTGGAAAATCATGTTATATGGGTTTCTATAGAAATTAGCATTTGGACCCCCCTGGACAAAAGTTGGATCCCCCCCCCCCCATGGAAAATGTTGGACCCCCTCTGGATCCTTGGAAAAGTATAGTTTTCTCTGTAATGAAAAAACCATTGGACCCCATCTGTAAACTGTAAAATAAGTTGAGGACTAAAAAAAAACGTTGTCAAGGCTGTATTCTGGCCCTCGGGCCTTGACCCCCCCCCCCCCACCCCCCCCCCCCCCCACCCCCTGACAAAAATTCCTGGATCCGCGCATTAAGGAGTTGCATTTTGTGATCAGTTACAGTTAGATCCCAGGGTAGCCTTAATATGTGTATCACCATTTTCCATATACAAGACATTGGTGAGGACTGTTGCATGTACATGGTTCATAGGTGGTATTAGCTGGCTATTCAGGAGCTGTACATAGAAGATCAACAAAGTGCAGATACCATTCATGTGTTTGCAGTGATGTTCTTTAACTGATCAAAACCCCAGTCTCCTAATCATAGGGGGCATTGAACTGGAAGTACAACCCTGGAGGCAGGTGAATATCCTAACTGACCCTAGATGAAACATGGTGATCAGGCTATAGCTAACGGCCCATTTTTAAAATGCTTAATACAACTGGCATATCAAGAACTCCCTCTATGGCAGATTCAGGCCCGAGGTTAGAAAAGTTTTTTCATGCTCAACTGCTCGTAAAAACTGAAATGTCAACAAATGAAGAAGGTTCTTGCTTTAAGTATCTCAGATGCTGTATTTATCATGCTAATAAATAATAAAATGCCAACAGTTGTTGGCATTTTAATATTTATGAGCAGGATAAATTTCCTGCTCAGCTGAGTTGAGCATGGAAAAAGTTTTATAACCTCGGGTCCAGGTCTTCTGATGGGCTGCAGTGATGGCCGTGATCTTTCTACGATGATTAACCATGGGAGCATTCCTCAGTGATTTGGACTATGCCATACAATCCCTGTTTCGGGCCGGCTGAGCTTACAAAAAATGTCATGAAGGTGTGTAAGGGTAGCAATATTTTGTACAGACAGACAGACCTATTCGTCATCTAAGTAGACAAAATTTTGACTATTTGGTCATTTTCCTTTATTAAATTCTAAATCTTTGGAGACTATGCCAAAACAAGCCTGGTATATAACTGTTTTAAAGAAAAGAGAAGGTCATCAAGGATGCTATATATATATTTGTACATTTATAATGCTGCACATGCATGACAGCTCTTCATATCGGAATAACAAACTGCTGAGAACTTTTGTTTGCCATGGTCGCTATGGTAACAGAAATGTTGCCAGAAATGTTGCCAAATACCAACTGGCAGTAAAATCATCTGGCTGTCATATCAGCAGATTCTTCTTTCTTTTGATTGTTTCTTCATCGTCCCTGATAAGTCGCTTCTTTCGTTAAAAATAGCTATAATTAGCTTATTTCTGGGTGAAAATATATTTTGTGGGTGCTCATTGGAAGCGTCTCAATGAGACGCTTCCAATGAGCACCCACAATATATCTTTGAGGAATAAGATTCACGCTTAGGGATGTCTGTTACAACGCAAGGTGGTTCTGGACGACAGTGCGTTACAGGTTCCGGACGAAATATTCCTAAATATAGGTTTGTGTTATTGAATGTGTATCGTTTTTGGGAGACTTAAGACACAATAAACCGCAAGCATCTTATTTTGTCTTTGTATATTTGTCCGCGACACATATCTGAACTTATTCAATCCTGTAGAGCATGGCTTCTATATCCAGTTAACGCGTATATGATACATTATTATTCTTGAAACTGTATTTTAATACTACACATGTCCTCATATCCTTATTTAGTACTTTCAGTTTCGTTTTCTTTGAACATTTTATGACCTGATGTTATTAGACATTGCATTGTCCATCACATAGACCAAGAAAGATTTTTCTTATGAACCCGCTTGCTTTAGACGAACGCGTTTTTAAAATCAAAATGAATGTACTGCAGTCATTTTTCCATGTTACAGATGTGTAACAACTGCAGATATTTTGTTACAGGTTATTGTCGACAGCGTAGCAGGTGGAGACGACAGTGATGGATTTATCAAATATATATTACACTGAAGAATCTTCTGTTTTGACTGAGGGTGAAATGTCATTTACCCTGTATGCGAATAGGAATATGGCGGATACTCAGATTATGTACTGTTATTTCGAGCGGCACACGACTTGACATTGTGACCTTGTGCTTAGCGTGTCAGACTTTGGAACCAGAGGACCAGGGTCGATTCCAGGGTGGGCACTTATAACAAATTGTTTTGTTTGTTTTTCTTTTGCTTTTTTCCTCTTGCAATGCAAAATTACTTCATACAAGAAATATTAAATTATATATTAAAATGACAAAAATTACACTCCTTAACGTTTTATATTGAATTATCCTTGAAATAGTGGGGGTTGGGATAACTTTAGCCCTCATGCAAGATAATTAGTCTGGTGACCCCCATTTTTTTTCTAAAATGTCAAATGATAGTCCATGAATAAGATTTTAATGTCAGATTTTTTATTTTTAATTTACTCTAAAAATCGAAATCCTTTTATGAGGGAATAACCAAAATATATCATGCAGTACTTTGACATGGCTTGGGAAAACAAATACATTTTTACATTTTCCAGAAAGCTTGAGGTCATGAGCAATAATTAAAATTAAAATTAAGAAGCTGGATGAAGATTACAAATATTTTAGCTTAATATTAAGGACTTGGATTTGTTTCAGAAAATTTGTAAAATGCTGAAAACTTCCATGTGAGATTATGAAAAATTGAGTCTGGTGACATATCCTTTGTATTACATAAATTGACAGTCCATACATAAAACAAACTGTATGCGAACAAGTAAAAAGATTTTAATGTGGGAAGTATTACCTGCAATTGCCCTCAATAAGCTCCAGGTCCGACAACGTGTATACATGGTCGAATAAAATAACGTTTTAAGCTCACCAAAGTTGAAGGCTCCGAAGTGAGCTAATAGTATAAAAATGACTCCAGCCTCCATCCGTCTGTCTGTTCGTCAATATTTTCAAACATCTTCTTTGAAACCACACTGTCAATCGAATTTCATTGGAGACTCCTTAGGATGGAGGGACGAAAGTTATTCAAATGATCTTAAAATGCATTTAAGCCCCTACCCCGTTGCTTAGGCTTCTGTCAGTTCTTAGGCGGTGATTCTCTTGTTGTTGATCTATTACTTAATGTACTTCTCATTATGGGGGTTCTGTGTTTGTCTTTGTTTTTGGTATGCATTACTTTGCGCCCTTCCTAGTTTTGCAATCATCTTGAAGAGGAAAAGAGAGCTGGTAGCTTTACTTTTATTGTCTTATGGATATCTTGTTACTGTAAATGTTCAGTGGCTTTTCCTCATGATATAGTGGGTTGGTCTGAAGTTTATAATTGTTGCATTTCCTGATCATACTCACTAACTTCTTGGTCTTGTGACCAAGATGCCGCCTTGCTCAAATAAGGTAAAACCCTTTTAGATATTCTCTGGAACCAGAAGACTAAAATGCCACCAATCCCATATATTGTATTAACCTTTAAATTCTTCTGATTACCTGGGGCTTGGTATGCACATTCGATGGGAGGTCGCACAATGCTTAACTACTTCTTCATGCGTTAAATAGGCTTCAGAGCAGTATTTACATCTAGTCAAGTGTTCATGAAAGAAAGAAAAATGTCGTCTCACATCTGTTACAGAAAAACTGACGTCATCTATTGCCTGTTACACAGTCGTCTCTAACCAGTAACATTAGAAAAATGAAATTTTGAGGTTTTTCAGTTTTCTTTTAAGAAGGACATGTTAAAATTGACATAAAAATCATGCGAGATCTATTGTCGGACCATTTATGCTTATTTCATGATGAGAACGCAAGTGATTAATCGCAAATTACACATTTCTGAAGTTTCTTTTCTAGTCCAGAGTTTTACAATTTAACTACAAATATCTATGGTGTTTGTACTTCTGATGTCGAACTTACAAACACTAATATGACAGGAATTATTTTAAATAGCCAAACACACTATATTATCATATTCTGCGACGTCTGTGTGTGTTGCCTCTTTCCACTGTCGTCCAAAACCCTAAATCTGTCATCTAAAACCCGTTACCTGTCGTCCAGTACAGGTAAGCAGTCGTCATAGGCCCGTAACGAATTGTCGTCCAGAACCATCTTGCGTTGTAACTGACATCCCTAAGCGTGAGATTACTAGCTGTTGGGGTACTTTTTATCTGGGGCTGAGTGAATGCTTAAATAATTCTAGAACACTTGTTAACAAGTTTTTGCTTCCTAATTAAGGGTTTGATGATAGATTTGTTATGCCCTTTAGGCTTTTGTTTGTCTGTATGTCTGTTCTTGAGATGATGAACCTTACAGCCCTATCAATGCACCACAGGCCTGGGACTGCATCTCATTTAAAATGGCGTTGTGAGTGATGGGGGATAACTAGTGGTATGTGATAGTTTTAAGTGATGCAAGATTTACTTCCACTGTTGCATCCAGGTATTGTTACTGTACCTTTGAATAGGAATGATTTATTACAAGCTAGTTTTGTTGATATTGATACCATATCATTGGAAAATAAACAAATAATTTGTTTAACATCTATTGATAATCAAATACTGCAGTAAACATTGAGGCTCAATGACCAAGGGTTTAGAATTGCTACATTTCCCATTATCAATGGGCCATGGGACCCTAGTTAACCTTTTCAGCTTTTCTTGGAATCTCCAACCAGGTTTGATCAGGATTCCCACACCAGACTATTTATTTGATTCATGGGTTAAAAAAGAGCGCCTCAACAATTTTTTTTTATAGGAAAATAAGAAATAATTATATATTATCGTTGAATGAAAACACAGTTTCTCTTCTTTCGCTATTAAAGTACCAATGACAACTGAAGAAGACATCTTCCATCAGTCAATTCTTTATCTGCTGATAACCTTTGCTAACAGTTTAGACCCTGATCAGGGCCGACAAAATGTTGATACAAGCCCATTTGTCACTCTGGTATTCTGAAAGTATTTTTGCAAGAAATCGATTTTGAAAAATATCAGCAGACGACAAAAAAATCCCAGTATAAAAAAGAAGCATTTTTACTGGCATTTTTAGGTGGATAAAGAAAATATGTTTTTCTTCAAAAAACAAATTATTATATATATATATATATAAATACTAGCCAACCTATAGATAGTTAACAATCTTCAGACGGCTGACCTCTACTAAATACCCATTCTTCCGAATTATTAGTCTTTTTGTAGTTCGTCACTCAAATCAAATGATAAGTCAGGGGTATTGAATATCCTTCAGTATATCAGAGTATATCATAAAGTTTGTTATTTCTGACAGGGAAAATATTTACAATATCTATCAATTGAAATATACCTGATTATTTGTATTTTACTGGATCATCAATTTAGAGACCTTGGTCTCATTTTAGTAATTTCATAATTAAATTTTTTTATAATATTTGCAATTAAAACTTGACATGTTTGGATTACCTGTTTCAAAACTTTCGATGGTACAGAAATTTGGATATTCTATATACTTTATATAAAGTGTTGTGTCCATTAGTGCAATGGCTGCATCTTCGGACAATAAAGAGCGTTCTGGGGTAGGTGTTCTGAGTTGTCATATTTGAACGGAGACCTTGTAGAAAAAGTTTTTCAAACAATTGTAGGAAAGGCGTAGATTAGTGTTGTTGTTTTGTGCTTGTGAAATTCACTTGATATTCACAGTGTAGCAGACTTTCTGATAAGAGTTTGTTTGTTTGTTTGTTTGTTTTTATTAATTCTTTACGTCCCATCAACAATTTTTCGGCTATGTCGGGTCGAATCTTCCTGGGTTGAACAGCTAACTGAGCAGGATTAATGTGTCTTGCTCAAGGACACAACGCAGTGACGCCGGTGAGACTCGAACCCACGGCCCTGAAAGAGATTGTAATTAAAAAATTATGTTCTTACTTCTCAACCAAAAACATATATTGTGGGTACTCAAAAGTTCGGCCTCATTGAGATGGTAGTTTTGAGCACCCATAAAATAGTATTAAAGCAGTGTACAGATTGCTACTGTGCAGAGCGCAGTGGCTCAGTTGGTAGAACGTTAGTCTGGGGATCAAAGGATTGCTAGTTCGAGACTCGCCACCGGCGGAGTCACTGTGTTTGTCCTTGAGCAAGTCACTTTATCCGGTGCTTAGTACTGGTTCAACGCAGGAAGACTTGTCCCAACATGACTGAAAAAGTGTTGACAGGGACGTAAAGAATCAAAACAAACAAAAAATATTGCTACTGCTGTCTAAGGGGTGTGGGGTGGGGGGAAAGGCTGCAAAAGTCCTATTGTTTGGTCTCAGCATTCATCTACTTCTTTTCTTTATATATTGAAGGAGAAAAAATTGTAGCGGGATTGCGCAGATGCTGATCACCTATGCATATGCCTATTTATCCTCTAAGAAAATTATTTTGTGGATACTCATTGGAAGTGCATGTGTGGATCCAGAGGGGGGCCAGGGGGACCAGACCTCCCCCCCCCCCCCCCCTGAAAAATCACAAAAATATAGGGTTTCTAAGCAATACTGGTCCGAATCCCGTGAAAAATGGCAAAGCTACCAAGCCAGCATTCAATGTTGGGTCATCATCGTCCTGCCAGCGAAACACCATTTAAATGGATGGCATTTCGCTTGCGGGCCGATGATAGCCTGCTTTTAATGCTGTTTGGATCCTCTTTCCCCTCATCAAAAAAACCCGTCAGATTTGGACCCCCTCTGGCAAAACTCTCTGGATCCGCGCATGAGACACTTCAAATGAGTACCCACAACAACCAATACCATGGACCAGTCCCGTATCGCAGTCAGTAGCGAGTCCAACTGCAGATCCAGGGGTCACAAGGTTTTTATTTTATCGAAAAAGAAACAATAAACTGATGTCATAATTTTTTCTTTTCTCCACAGCTCATCAAGCCCGATGAAATGACTAACCCCAAAGTTGACGACCTCTCCATGATGACCTATCTGTCTCAGTTCCCACAAGCCAAGCTGAAGCCTGGAGCCCCACTGAGACCCAAACAGAATGCCGGGCGAGTCCGTGCCTATGGACCTGGTCTTGAGCCCAAGGGTAACATGGTAGGACAGGCAGCCAAGTTTACCGTAGAAACCTTCGGAGCAGGGAAGGGCAACTTAGAACTCTTAGTATTAGATCCTAAAGGGAAGAATGTAAAGGTAAGATTGCATGCTAGTGTAATCTGCTGATAACCTTGCCAAACAGTTTGGACCCAGATCAGGCCCGACAAAATGTCGGGCCTGATCTGGATCCAAAAAGTTTGTTGCTTAATTAAATCTGATGTTATTTCTGAAAGAATGTTCTGAAAAAGTATGAAAAAAATCAGCAAATGACAAAAATTCAGCTCATGAGATTTTGGTACTTAGCGCATATGCGCAAATATCTCCCTTAACAGGCCATGCTGATGTATCCGCTGGCTAGAGGTCTAAAATTTGGTCCCAGTCTTTATCTACATATTCCTACTATGTGTTAACCAGCAGAAGGGGATAGCTCTGATTCTGTGCCAGCTGATCAGGATCAACACTGTTTTTTCATCCACACACAATGAACTTTGATAAAATTTGCGCTAGCAGATTGACAGAACCCTAGGAAGTTCATACAGTAATATTAACATTTTCGAAGCAATTCTTTAATGAATCTTTAGATTTTCGCAACCGTTCATAGCCTCATGATTTACACAAATTTGATTGACAGCTGCCAAGCTCACTTGCCCGTGCAATACGCTTCAAACATTGAACTCATTCGCCAGAAGTGACACTGGTGTTGTGATTTACAGCATGCCACACCTGAGTCGCACGTGCAAAACAAGCCTCTTGTTTGCTCCATTGGCTGTCCGTGTTCACACTGGCTGTTCCGCTTTTCCGTTTTACACCTCGACAAAACCGTTAATACGATTATATTTTGATTGCAAAACTGTTTTAATTCCTAAATTAAAAATAATTTTTATATTTTTGATATTTATGATACAATGTAAATATAAGCAATAAATTCAAATTTTTTATCTGTTCATAAGGGCATGAATACTTCAGGTCTCTTGCAAAGTTAACATGAAGCCCTTTGGGCTTCACTTACTTTGCAAGAGACCCGAAGTATTCATGATTCCATGAACATTCCAAAAATTGAATTCTTTCTTAATAAACAACATATTAAGTACCCAGTGCGCTTATAGGAGCATGCGCAGTTATTAGGTTAATTATGGTATTAAATGTTTTATATTTGTATTTTTCAGTGTGATGCTGTGTTTAACAAAGACAAGAAAATGACCTACTCATGTGTCTATATGCCTCAGATGGAAGGAGAATTCAGGGTGAGTTATGCCCCTTTTATGTTGGCATGGTAACATTTTAATTCACATAATGAATTAAGGAACCACATTGTCTTGAGAAAATTTGTTTATGAAAAAAAAGAAAGACGCAAATCCACCAGCACATGCATGCAGTTTGATTTAGTGCCTTTGTTTTTCACTCTGGACAAAATCTTAAAAAAACCAAATTTCAGCTAGTGTCTGTAGCTGATCAGACTAGTTAGGGTATAACCTGGTTGCCTAATTTTTTGTCCAGAAAATTCCTAAACAGAGTGACAGGCTCTGTTTATGGAGCCTGAAAAAAATCGCATAAAAACAAAATATTTCTTTTATCATGTAAAATAGCGAAAAAAGGAGAACGTAGTGCTCCCCTCTAGTCTTTCTATTTCTAATCCAAGCTGATATGAGCTGAAAATTGTGTACGGCTTTATCTGAATCATTTTTGTAATGAGGTGAACAACCTTCATGTACCTTAGGACATACAGGATTGAGGCAAATGGTACACAATTTGCAGTGCATATCAGCTTAGATAAGATGTTAAAAGACCAGAGCGGAGCACTACATTCTCCTTTTTTCTCTATTTTACACCATAAACGCAGCGCATGGAAAACTTATGTTTTTTTTTTAATTTTCAACCTCCATATACAGAACTGGAAAGACCCTTATACGAAATTCTTTTCAGAGCTTTGGGTCTGTTTATGAAGTTTCCTAACCCTGGTCTTCTGCATTGCTGCATATGTATTATGAAAGTGTACTCCAGATTACATTCTTTAAGGAAGCAAACAGCTCCTAAGTCTGATCTGGGTCCATATTGTTTGCAATATTGGCCACCAAAGTGCAAGAAAAGAAAATCCCTTTACACAAGTTGGAGTAGTTTTGTTTGGGAAAACCTGAATAAATACAATACTACTGCAAATCACTAAATCACCTCTATACTGTCATTTCTCAACAGGTAATAATCAAATTTGGTGAGAAGGAGATCGCGAAGTCACCGTACACTGTGAAAGTAGAGGGCGCTGCAGGTGATCCAACAAAAGTCACAGCAAAGGGACCCGGTATTGAGAAGACTGGTGTCACTGTTAAGACAAAAACCTACTTCGAAGTCTATACAAAAGGTAATTTCATACTTAATTGTATGACTTGGTTAGATTTATCAGTTTTATGGGATGTCACTGGAATTTGAATGATTTTTATGCTAGACTTGAGAATCTGTTATTTCTGACAGCCAGTTCATGACCAAAACGACAAGAAAATGATGGGAGCACAGTGGTTCAGTGGTAGAGTGCTTGACTCGAGACGGAGGGGCCGCGGGGTTTGAGCCTCACCAGCATCACTGTGTTTCGTCCTTGAGCAAGTCACATTTATCCTTGCTTAGTACTGGTTCCACCCAGGAAGACCCGTCCCGACATAGCTGAAAAATTATTGACTGGGACGTAAAAAATCAAACCAAACAAACAAACAAGAAAATGACATATGCCTAGAGTGTATCAGGCCTTCAGTTAAGAGTGTGTAACTAACCAAAACATATGTTTTGGGTACTCAAAAGAACTGTCTATAGGTATTGCTCGATAAGCGTAGAGTTAAGTAATTGGTCAGGTAATTGTGCTTTATTCACCCGATTGGACAAATACAGGGTTTTCTTTCATACTTCTAACTGTTAATCAATTTCGTCACTCTACGCTTACCGAGCAAGGACTCGAAATAAGACAGTTCTTTTTAGCACCCAAAACATAGGTAAGAAATTATTTACCATTGTATGCTAAAAATTTTGTTTATAGCAGATCTAGATAACATAATTATAGCTACTGAAAGTTTGGAACAGAAAAAGTGGCCGACAAATTCTAAAGGTTTTGGATTTTTTTTATATCTAGACGGAGTAGATATGAGGAGCATCCAGATTATTATTTGATTTTTATCTTAGCTTAAAAGTTTTTCTACTCTTTTTGCCGATATTAACTTTAATAGTACCAGTCAAAAGGACTAATACTATTGGATGCTTACATTGTTAGTTAACAAGGGCAGCCTTCTCTTGGCTTAGTTGACATGTACATGCGTTAGCCCATTTAAGGTGAATGAACTTTCCCATCTCTTGGTAGGACGAGTCTATCTCAATTTTTAGGGGTGTTTGGTGGTATTTTTCATTTTTGATAAATTCTAATAGAAAATTCTGCGAGCAAATAGTGGTGTCCTGATCAGACGCCCCATTGTGCGGCATCTGATCTGGGTCTGCGCTGTTTGCCAATGTTCCACAAAAAAGAGCCTTGGCTCATATGGGTTACAAACAAATGAATATTTCACCATTGCAATGAGCACCTCAAGACAAGTTTTCATGTACAGTGTTAAAAATAGAACCATCATTTTTAGCTCACCTGAGCCGAAGGCTCAGAGGTGAGCTATTAGTATACCAGTGACTCCGGCGTCCGTCGTCCGTCGTCTGTCGTCCGTCGTCCGTCGTCCGTCAACATTTTCAAACATCTTCTCCTCTGAAACCACTGGGCCAATTGAACTCAAATTTCATATGGAGACTCCTTAGGATGGGGGAACAAAAGTTTGTTCAAATGTTCCTGGTCACGTGACCAAGATGGCCGCCACACCCATATATGGTAAAACCCCTTTAAAAATCTTCTTCTCCAGAACCAGAAGGCCGATGACCTTGGGACCTGGTATGTAGCATTGGGGATGTGGGGCCTACCAAGTTTGTTCAAATAATGATCCTAGGTTGACCTTGACCTACTTAACGTCAAGGTCAAATTTGCTTCCTAATAGATTTAAATGGGAATTTTTTTGAAAAGTTGATTTTCTGAATTCTGTTAAAGCCAAAGTGATTATTCTCACTTGATATGTTGAAACTAATGAGACAATGGCTATAAATAAGTTTCAAAGGTCAAGGTTGACCTTTGCCCTTTCAGCCAAGGTCGCTCATATTGTGGTCCAATCAATATATTAAAACATAGTTTTCTCACAAACAATTGGCCCAATTGAGCTCAAATTTTATTTGAAGACTCCTTATGATAAGTCAGCCAAAATTTATACAAAATATCTTTGTCACATGACAAAGATGGCCGCCACGCCCATATATGGTAAAAACCTTTTAAAAATCTTCTTCTCCAATACCAGAAGGCCAGTGACCTTGAGACTTGGTATGTAGTATTGGGGATGTGGGGCCTACCAAGTTTGTTCAAATGATGATCCTAGGGTGACCTTGACCTACTTAACGTCAAGGTCAAGTTTGCTTCCTAATGCATTTGAATGGGAAATTTTTTTGAAAAGTTGATTTTTTGAATACTGTGGAAGCCAAAGTCATTATTCTCACTTGATATGTCCAATCTAGTGTCTATAAATAAGTTTAAAGGTAAAGGTTGATCTTTGACCTTTCAGCCAAGGTCGCTTATATTGGAGTCCCATCAACATATTAAAACATAGTTTTCTCAGACAATTCTTGGCCAATTGAAAGCAAATTTTATTTGACAACTCCTTATGACTGGTTAGCCAAAACTTATACAAATTGTTATGGTCACATGACTAACATGACCACCATGCCCATATATGGTAAAAACTCTTTAAATCTCTTCTTCTCTGGAACCAAAAGGCCATTTGCTTTGGGACTTGGTATGTAGGATTGGGGATGTGGGCCCTACCAGGTTAGCACAAATAATGAATCTAGGTTGACCTTGACCTACTTTATGGCAAGGTCAAATTTGATTCCTAATGCATTTACATGGAGAAAATCTTAAAATGTTCATTTCTATAACTGAGCCAGCCAAATTCATAATAGTTAAACCTATTGCGACAATGGTATATTACTAGTAAGTACCAAATGTCAAGCTGACCTGTGACCTTTTATCCAAGGCCACTCATTTGGACTGCCACATACCTATCTAAACATTTTTTTCTCAGAAATCACTGGGCTGTTTGATGGATTATTCATTAGATTGTTTAGGTCACTTGACCAAAATGTATATGGTAAAAACAAAATTTGTTCCATTAAAAGCTGTAGTTGACCTTGACCTATTTTAACATTAGTAAGGAGATCAGGTGAGCGCCTCAGGACCTTCAGGTCCTCTAGTTTAATTCTCTGCTTAGTACTAGTTCAAACCAGGAAGACAGAAAAGCATTTCAAGATTCATTGTCTATTCTAATGCACTTGATTTTGTAACACAACGTCTGATTGTATAATGTCAAATATTTGCGACAGTATATCCTGCGATATACTGTAGGAAATAGTTTGACGTCATTAATTACGTCATATTTCGTTTGATGACATGCAGCTTTATGTGGCTTGCAGCGCTCGAGCTTGAGACAAAACTGCAGCAGTGCATTAGAATGGGGTTAACCATATTCATTTTTTTTCATTTGGGGAGGTATATCATCAGATATATGGTCAGAATCATGTTTTATGGCTCTGCATGCACGTCACCATAAAACTAAATTTCTGACCGTATAACCGACGATATACTTCCCCAAGTGAAAATTTGAATACAGTTATCCCCTAAATCTGTTACATTATATTATAAGGATTTCTATTTCAGTTCAGTTTGAATATTTGATATCGAGGGAGCATCTTGGAGTTAGAATGTAGTTAGAGTTTAGCTTTGTTGATATGATTAGTAGTGCTTTAGTTTATTTTGCCCTTTTCCCGCCTTAAATGACAAAATTGTCGTCTGCTCTCTCATCCGCTTTTGTACTAAGGTGGCCTATATTGCAAACAATATGGACCCAGATCAGACTGCTCCCTTAGGAGCAGTCTGTTCAGGGTTGATAGTGTTGCTTGACCAAGATCAGACTGCTCCCTTAGGATCAGGGTTCATAGTGATTGCTTCCATGATAAAATTTAGTCTGGAGAGCATTTGAACATATGCAGGGGACGTAAAAGCAGACAACATTTTCTGGACAAAAATATATGGGCAGGAAAGGGTTGACCGCAATGCATTTCGATTATAATTGAGCTTTGGCAAGAATTAATGAGGTATGCGCATTATCCAGAGAAGCTAGATTTGAACCTGCATCTAGTATGAGATCAGCAAAAGCTCTGGAGAGACTGAACAGATAGATACACAGGCTCACCTGAGCTTTTTCAGTAGCCTGTTCGATTTGCATGGGTGAAAATTTTCACGATTATTCCTGAATTCAGGATTTTGAGGCCGGTTTTCCATAGAAAGTCAGCCTCAAAATACTGAATTAGGCAGGTAATTATAGTTTCTCTTATTAATTGTCAGTTTATCTAAAGACAGCTGACCATTTAAAATTGAAATTGTTGATATTTCATAGGCATACTTCGAATTTTAAGATTTGATTTTCTTTCTTTTTTTGCTTTAGGATTTTGGAAATTTTGAACCTTCACAGATGAATTTGTACCAATTGCATAAATCTCTGCCTAAGTTATTCTTCTATAGCATGAACATGAATAGAGACTTATACGGAAGATGTTCTAAAATTTTGAATGAGTTACCTGCCAAAACGGCTTAGACATACAGTGCAGACCTAGATCAGACTGCTTCTTCAGAAGCAGTCTGATCAGGGTCTTCCCTGTTTGCTGTTTGGACAAGCACTTTGTGAATTCCAGCCCTGATGACCAACAATTTATTCGAGAATGCAAAGAGAAAAATATTCAAAATTTTAGAACATTTACCGTATTAGCTGTTATTATAAAACCATGATCATATAATCATTATAATAACCCATCCCATTGTCATGACGTCATAGGTGCACCAACTAAAGGGAGACTACCAGGGAGACTTGGTATTGGTAAGATGTTTATGTAACCAGACATACATGTTAGAGAGTCTCAAAGTGTTACAAAAAAATACCCCTTTTCACGGGGTGAATTAACATTATATTTTTGTTTTAGTAGTCAACTTTTTTTGATTTTTTTTTTTCAAATAAAATTTGTTTAAACGGGTGTTGTCATATCACAATAAGCATATTAACCTTTAAAGCGCCAAGAAAAAAATGCATCTGAAAATGTCGTCTGCTGAAGTTGTCTGCTGCAAATAATTGCCTAACATTACTGACAAATTAAGTATAGAAGCAAATGGGGTGGACCCAGATCAGACTGCTCCTATAGGAGCAGTCTGATCTGGGTCCACACTGTTTGCCATAGAGGCTTAAACATTTCAATAGAGGAGAAAAGCAGGCGACTTTTGTTGCGAGTGGCACATTAAGGGTTAAAACAGGCCACTATAGGTCCACAAGCGAAAGGCCATTTAAAGGCCATTTAAATGGAGTTTGCTGGTGGGCGGATATTGGCTCGAGACTGTATACTGCAGGATGTGACGACTGTATTAGGTCTTTATTACACCTACAAGCAGATGGAAATAATGACTGAAATAAATTATGAGGGGTGCTTTGGAAATCTGCTAACTGGGGAGTAATGTAGCTATGTAATATCATTAGAAAGTGGAAATGCTTCTGTTTCGTTACAAGACCTTTGAGACTCATTCATCTTGCTCCGTGTGGAATGCCAGCCATTTTAGTTGTTTTGCATTATTTTCATTTTCTCCTCACTTAATTTTGGAACAAGGCCAAGCTTATTATATTATTTGGTTCTCAGAAAAAATGCATGTAAATTATCAATAAAAAGATCAGGTAAAAAATGCTTTTGCTCCTGATTTACTGTTAAAATTCTAGGTGAAAATAAGGCTTGCTTGAAGGTACATGTGAATTAGATATTCATGTGTATGATTTTTCAAGCCATATTTTAATTTTTAACTCTGAGTGCTAGAAAAAATTTACTCAGACAGGAAAAGCAAGTGTAAACAAAATAGTCCCAGAGGAGCAGTCTGATCAGGGTCTATTTGTTTGCTTTCTTCAGCTTTTGATTTATTGTTTACCAGTGATTAGTCCAAATCATCATCTGGACTATTCCATTTTAGAAATCCAGCACATAAGAAGTTATAGCTTTAAGGGTGAACAAATCCAAGCCATTTCTACCAAACTTCAGTTTTGAGAACCAAGCAATAAAATAATGGTGCCATCATTTTTGTCAACCTCCAGGCCCTCAGATTTTTTCCTATTTTTTTACCCTTTCAAATGACAGGTTCAAAGAAAATGCTTTTTTTCAAGCATCATTTCCTTTTTAATGATTTGAAATCCTATGATAAACTGCAGAATGAACTTTCTTTAAACCCTTTACATACCATATCAAACTAATAAAACACTCTGTGCATGTAATGATTTCAAAATTTTATACCCTCTTTGGAAAACAGTGTAGATCCAGATCAGCTGACTTCTGATGTAAAGTATTCCAAAGAACTCAAACCAAGTAAAGTTGTTCTGAATCAGTATTTTTTCCTATTATCCTTGTGCTATTTTTGTGCGTTCCTTTAAGTTCACTTTTTGAAAACCCAGATTTGAATATATTTGTTCCCTTCACATGTCCAGCTATGTCTCCCTCCGGTTTCCTAAATCAGACATATATATTGTTGTTTGTGTGATTCTTAGCTCTTGATAAGAGGCATAGGGGAACCAGCTCACTGTTTGTTTTATTATCTACAAAAAAATGTTGTGGGAATGTGGGTAAAGTTCGTGCTCAATAAGAGTAGAGTGACGAAACATGTTTTAACCCTTACCTTCATGAATATTAATGCTAAGCTCCACCCACTATGAATAGAGTAAACCCTGATCAGGCAGCTCTTATAAGAGCTGCCTGATCTGGGTCTGCTCTGTTTGCAAAAGTGTTTAAAGGCGTCACTATGATCCAATTGATCATATATTGTAATATATCTAATAAGTGTTAAGTATAGAACTTGAGGTGTTTCAATTGCTGACAGTTGCACATTTCATCTAAATTTAACATGTCGCAATGCAGCCGATCGGTGACCAATCACTGGATGCGGGCTTCATTCCCATTAATACACGACAGTAAAGGGCTTCATTGCCATTAAAGCCCGGTGTTATAACTATGATGATATAATATTCTTTTATGTGTTAACGTTTGCCAAGCCCTTGTGTGATAATTATCACACTCAGGCTTGGCAAACTTTAATACACGGAAAAGAATGATTTGTCCTCTTATTAGAAGCAAAACACATCCGTTATTATGCTAGTCTTCATCAGTCTTCTCTTATCGTGCGCAAACTATACTCATCAAAAACATTTTACAAATCAATAAGCACTTGAGCTGCAATGATACACCCAACCCTCAGTTCAATATGTATCTCAATACAAACCTCGATTTGATCAATTTTGATATGATTCAGACAAGTAGTCTTTTTCAAAATTTAATAATCACGACACATCTTTAACAAACATTAAAATAATGTAACCTTTTTGCTAGAAATTGAGGTACGCATGAACCTTTTTGATAACTTCCAGATGGCAATGGTGTTTTCACTGATTCTGATTTGGAAAGTTCAACACCACGTGTACGGGAGCACAGTGGCTCAGTGGTAAAGTGCTTGACTCGAGACCGAGGGGCCGCGAGTTCCAGCCTCACCGGCATCACTGTGTTGTTGTCCTTGAGCAAGACACATTTATCCTAGCTTCCTACTGGTTCAACCCAAGAAGACCCGTCCCTGTTTAACTGAAAGATTGTTGATGTGACATAAAGAATCACATCAAACAAACACAATCAACACCATGTTTTCGCTGCAAATGTGCTCTCATATCAGTTGTGTTGCCCAATATGCACCTTACATCTGTGTAACATATGCACAACTGTATGCCCTTTCTTTGATCTCGTCCCTGAAACCGAGTCTTGCCACACCTTACATTGTATCAAACCGAAGGTGCATAAATAGACATCCTAAATAGAACTGAGGCTTGAGAACATGGTTCTGGGTGCACCACGGCGAATCACTGCACCACGGTGAATCATTGCACATGCAGTGAATCATCGCACCACTGTGAATCATTGCACCACTTATGAGCACCACAACAAACAGTTTCATGGGAGAAATTATCAATTGGAGCATTTTTTTATTGAAACCTTTTATTGCCTGGAAACAGATAAAATTAGTATAGTTATAAACAGTGTAGACCCAGATGAGATGTTGCATTCATATTTAGATGATAGGCTGTTCATATTAGCTGCATAATGCTTTGATTGGCTAGAAAATCAAAACAAAAATTATTTTTTTATAAAATAGGACTTTTAAAATGATAAAATAAAATCAAGTACATACTACATTTATTTAAGACCTCCAGATAAGAGTGTGTAATTGAAAATTATTATTCTTATTTCTCAACCAAAACATAGGTTGTGGGTACTCAAAAGAATCGTCTCAATGAGACGGTTCTTTTAAGCACCCAAAACATATGTTTAAACTGATGAGTAAGAAATAAATAGAAATTTTCCGCTAAAAAATTTCACTTAACTGGAACTAATCATTTGTACATTATTTATCCTAGAAATACCTAAAATTTGAACGAATGTAGTGATGGAATGCCAGCAAATGGCATAAACCAGGAACACTCCGATCTTGTTATGCATTATCTGCTCAGATATTTAGATATTGTTGGTAAAATTTTGCTGACACTTTCATTTCACAACAAATTATCAAATTATTTAGATGGAAGTTGAAAATTTCAATTTATAAGTGAAAAGTTACTTTTGGAGAAGATTTTTCAGTTAGAGGAAAACTTTTATGTCTTATATCTATGGAAGTGAAAACATGCCACTACCATACCTGCAAGGTAATTTTTGACATACCCTTGCAGGTTTGGTTAGTGGCATTATTAGATTTAGCCAAAAATTGAGATTTTCTCCAACAGTTATTCTAAATGAGATAAATCACTGATTCTGTTGTTATTTTAGATGCGGGTAAAGGCAACGTTGATGTCACTATCACGGATGCCACCGGCCACAAGGACAAAGTCAAGCCAACCATCACTCCATCCAAGGATGGCGTCTACTATGTCGAGTATACAGCGATTGAAACTGGACTGCACTCCGTCGTCATTAATTTTGGCGGGAAACAAATTCCAGGCAGCCCATTCGGTGTCCAAGTCTCGCCAGCTTCTAATGCAAAGGCCGTGTATGCTACGGGCAGAGGTATCCAGCCACGTGGTGTTCGAATTAAACAGCGTGCAGAATTTAAAGTTCACACGAAGGGTGCTGGAACAGCTGAGGTCAAAGTTCAAGTCATTGGTCCAGGTAATATTTTGTTTAACTATACAGTATTCGTCACCTAGAAGACATTGAATTTTCCTTTCTGAAACAATTAAGGATTGAAATGCAGATTTTTGGCTTGCACTGGATAATGAAAAACATAAGGCTTTTTAATGTCTGTGAAGACTGTTTTTTATATTGTTTGCAATAAAGGCTACCTAAATACAAAAGCAGAAGAGAGAGCAGAAGACAGGCAAAGAGTCAACTGACTGGATAAATTCAGTGCTTCAACTGTGAATTACCTTATATATAGCCAGACTTTTTGAAGAAAAGTTACATAAACTGCAATTAACTTCATAAACTCTCTGTTATCAGGTCTGTCCATCTGTCTGTCTTCTAAGATTTATTGTTGTTGTTTTCAATCCATTAAGCATTATCACGCTGCTTATGAACTCTTGGTTCTTTTCTTCTTAGCTCATCAGTACATTGTCCCTTTGTGCTTTAACACATATGCTCCATGCGTATGCGTGGGCGATCATTAAATTTAGATAAAATATTTGGTGCTCTTCACATACTGTGCAAGAGCTCCTACTTAGTCATTTTGACCTTGCCGACTAATATCACACATGCATCAATTTAACACTTTCAAATTAATGTCACAGACCAGGCCTCCAGATAAGAGTGCATAACTGAAAATTACTTTTTTAATTCCTCAACCAAAACATATGTTGTGAGTACTCAAAAGAACCATCTCGATGAGACGGTTCTTTTGATTACCCAAAACACATGTTTAAACCAATTGATTAGAAAATAATCACAATTTTACGCTCAAAATGTTTGCTTAACTGGCGCTATGACAGACTGTAAAGATTCCTTCAGCATACAATACTTCCTCAACTGATTTCTCAAGACAATCTCTTTCTTCCTTATAAGCATCATGGTGGAATAGAAAATGTTCTGTATCCTCAGGAACAATGCATACTGTACACATTTGTGACACTGTTTTGTCAATTTTAGACCTATGACTATTCAGTTGGGTATGACCGGACAGTAACTGGTTTACACCACTGAAAATGTAAGTCGGTCTCCCTCTCCATAACAGTTCCTCTTTCCTACCTCTATAAAAACCTCTTGTATTTTCTCTGCCTTTTCTGTTAAGTCAAACTTCCTCTGCCATTTTTCTTTAACCTGTCTCTTCAACTCACTAACGTCATTGCCCTTCTTACATTTCTTGATGGAGGGTTTTCATAATTGACACAATGATTACCTTCAATGTGTAGATGTCAATAAAGGTTCTACATCCCCGATATAACCCTGGGGTCATAGGTCAAGGTCAAAATGATTCTTTATAATTGCGTATATTTGCAATAATAAAGCCAAAAATTGACTTCAGTACTTGTACTGATGCCCTTGTTAATCTCACATTTCGTATTTAAAATTAAATTTAAAAACTAGGTAATTCTTTTGTAGGTGGCGCCAACATAAAATGTGAGCAGAAACCATCAAAGACAGAGGAGGGTGTGTATGAGTGTTTCTACATTCCACCAAAAGTAGGACAGTACATAATCAACATTACCTTCGGAGGGCAGCACATTACTAAGAGTCCATTCAAGGTAGATGTTGGACCAGAGAAGTCGTCCAAGATTGTAGCCTTTGGTCCCGGACTGGAGGGCGGTGTTGTCAACCAACCAGCCTGTTTCACTGTGGAAACCAATGGAGAGACTGGAGCCTTAGGTATGTGTAATATTCAATCATTTAAACCATTTATGCCTATTGGAATTGCCCACCCTTTAATATCAGTTGGATGAATCCATTTTGAATTTAAGGGTTGTTGGGTAGTAGGTTGCAATTTCATTCAAATTTTAAAAGTACATTCTGTAAAGAAACCGTACAGGACCTGATCAGATGCCACATTTTGTGGCATCTTATCTGGTTCTGCCCTGTTTGCCAATGTCTCATAAAATGAACACTACCGTAGGCTTAAATGGGTTAATAATCAACAAAATGAGAAGCACAGTGGTAGAGTACCCGATTCAAGACTGAGGGGTGGCTCCAACAAGCCTCGTCAGAGGCCCTGTGTTGTACCCTTGAGCAAAACTTCTGCTTAGTACTGGTTCAACCCAAGAAACAACCCAACATGACTCAAAAGTTGTTGACTGCGACGTAAACATCAACCCAAGCAAACAAATAAAACAATCACCATAATACTTCATTTAGCCCTATAAACACACTCTGCCCCTAACTTGTTCGAAATTTTACAGTAAAACATGTGTAAAATGGCCACTCAAAAATAGACAAAACAAAGGTCTTAATGACAAACTGTAGCTTAAAGATGGTGAAAAGTATTGCAGAATGCCCCTTGGTGCATTCTGCAATACTTTCGACCTACATTAAGCGATAATTGGTCTTGAAAACCAATTTGTGGGTCTTTTTGAGAGTGGCCGTTTTACACAGGATTTACTGTATACTCTCATTGAAAATAGTGTAGATCTAGACCAGCTGGCTTCTGATATGTGCCTTTTTTGTTGCATGTAACACAAAGCACAAGCTAGCTCAAACAGAATACCAACAATTATTTGTTTTTTTTACCCTGTAAATTGGACTTGCAGTGTCAGTGGATAACCAAACAATTCACACAAAAGAGTGTTTCTAAATAGCTATGATAGTTCATATAACATGCAGGTGCAGGGACAACATCCGCATCAATGGGCCCCCTTCCAGGTAGCTGGCTAGCTGCACTCATAGCAGATCTCACACCTGATCTCCAGGTGCTCCTTTCTTTAGGGTCAACTAGTTACAAGCATATTTTCTTGGTCTTAGTTTAGTTTAAACCTTATTACAGTAAAACCTGTGTAAACGGCCACTTAAAAATAGACAAAACAAAGATCTTAATGACAAACAGTAGCTTAATGAAGGTCTAAAGTATTGCAGAATGCTCCCCCTGGAGCATTCTGCAAGACTTTTGACCTGCATTAAGGGATAATTGGTCTTGAAAACAAATTTGTGGTCTTTTTGAGAGTGGCAGTTTTACACAGGTTTTACTGTATTGTCAATTTATTTTTGCATTCAATGATACATGTGTAGTTGGACATAAAACTAAAACCCCTGATACAACACCATCTTTATGCTTCAAGATATTCTTGCCTTGTAATGAGTGAAATAAACATGAAGAGTCGTTAATTGTGTTTTCTCACTTGTTTCCAGGATTTTCAATTGAGGGACCCTCACAGGCAAAGATTGACTGTAAAGACAATGGGGATGGCTCAGCTGACGTCACCTACTGGCCGACCGCTCCCGGAGAATACGCTGTGCACATCCTCTGTGATGAGCAGGATATCCCACAAGCTCCATACATGGCGCAGATTCAGCCAGCAACTACTGAATTTGATGCTTCAAAGGTAAGGTTGTTGGTCGGATAAGCAAAATCTTTTAGCATAAAAATGTAATTATTTTCTTACCCATAAATTTAAACATGTGTTATGTGTACTCAAAAGAACCGTCTCATTGAGACGGTTCTTTTGAGTACCCACAACATATGTTTTCATGTGTTATGTGTACTCAAAAGAACCGTCTCATTGAGACGGTTCTTTTGAGTACCCACAACATATGTTTTGGTTAAGAAATGAAAAAGCTAATGCTCAATTAGGCACTCTTATAAGGAGGTCTGATCTTGCACTAAAAATCAAACTTTCTGTTTCTTGTATTCTTCAAAACAGAAATATTTAGCTTTGCAAATCGCATCATAGAGAAAGCTAACTTTGTTCCTGATCATTTCGGGCCATCTTTGTGGTGTCTATCATGTCTTCTGGACATAATTTTGGGTGTTGAGGGTTGTTGATAGAAAGTTTGCACCTAAATAATGCTAAGAATTGCATTATTATGAATGGTCCTTGTAAAAATAGAGACAGAAAACCTTTCATAGAAGGTGAAGCCGGTCTGATGTTGCATGCCAAAATGTGTGAGTGACATCAGCATCTTTAATGACATCATTCATGTTGTCGTGACTTATTAACTTAAAAAGTACCATTTAAAATTAATATGGATAGTTTTCATTCATCAAATAATGGAAGAGCAGAACACTTCTACAGGGAATTCTATTAGAGGATAAAAGTAGTCCCAAACAGTAAAAATCCAAAAGTGTTATTTTCACTGTTTGAAGAGAAAATTTGTTGAAATCCAAGTTAACCCCTTTCAGACCAATGGAATTTTCCACAAAGCTATATGCAGTAAAGTCAAGATGGCCCATTGTATATATTGAGGGGTCACCGGTTATAATTTCAGTAAAATATTGTTTGTCTTTGCAAACAGTACAGACCCTGATGAAATGCAGCATTATGCTGCATTTCATCTGGGTCTTCACTGTTTGCCAAAGAACCTGTTATGGGGTTTCCAATCCACAAAGGTTTAAACTCCAACATAACAATTTAATAATACAGTAAAACCTGTGTAAAATGGCCACTCAAAAATAGAAATAAAACAAAGATCTTAATAACAAATGGTAGCTTACTGAAAGCCAAAAGTATTGCAGAATGCTCCACTTGGAGCATTCTGTGATATGTTTGGCCTGCATTAAGTGATAAATGTTCTTGAAAACCAATTTTTGGTCTTTTGAGAGTTGCCGTTTTACACAGGTTTTACTGTACATGTATTTATGTTGTCAGGTCACTGCCAAAGGCCCTGGTCTCGAGAAGAGTGGTGTCACCATCAACAAGTGGGCGGAGTTCACAGTGGATGCCAAGAAGGCGGGTAAAGCCCCGCTACACATTACTTGTATCGACGCCAACTACAAACCAGTCAATGTGGAGGTCAAGGACAACAAAGACGGAACTTACTCCTGCAAATATAACCCCAAGAGCCCTGTCAAACACACTGTCATCATCACATGGGGCACAGTCGGCGTACCCAAGAGTCCATTCAGGGTGAGTACTTCACTCTTACAAATATAACCTCACGAGCCCCATCAAACACACTGTCATCATCACATGGGGCAAAGTGGGTGTACCCAAGAGTCCCATATAGGGGGAGTACTTCACTCTTGCAAATATAGCCCCAAGAGCCCTGTCAAACACACTGCCATCATCACATGGGGAACAGTTGGTGTACCCAAGCATTCTTTCAGGGTGAGTACTTTACTCCTGCAAATATAACCCCAAAAGCCCCATCAAACACACTGTCATCATCACATGGGGCACACTCAGTGTACCCAGGAGTCCATTCAGGGTGAGTACTTTACTCCTGCAAATATAACCCCAAAAGCCCCATCAAACACACTGTCATCATCACATGGGGCACAGTCAGTGTACCCAAGAGTCCATTCAGGGTGAGTACTTTACTCCTGCAAATATAACCCAAAGAGCCCCATCAAACACACTGTCATCATCACATGGAAAGTCAGCCTCAAATTGCTGAATTATGCTGCTTGCAATAGCTTCACTGATAAGTTTTTAGATTATCTAAGCACATTTAACCATTCAAAATTGAAATTTATCATTTTCGTAGGCATCCTGCAAGATTTAAAATTTGTATTTCTAAAGTTCAGGATTTTGGAAATTTTGAACTTTCACCCATGCATGAGCTGGCTCATATTGTGATTTTTCAGTTAAAAAAAAAGGTTTTGATTTTATTACACATTTTGTTCTGTTTTGTAGGTAATGGTTTCCGAGCCCTGTAACCCGGACAATGTGAAGGTATACGGTCCAGGCGTGGAGAAGGGAGTCAAGACATTCGTAATGACCCACTTCAAAGTGGACTGCAGAACTGCTGGTCCAGGTGAGAAAAGACACTAGGGAGTCATTAACCCTTTTCTCGCCATTCAAAACTCGTCCCAAGATGACTGAAAAATTGTTGACTGTGACGTAAAGCAAAACAAACAAGCATACCTTACAAAAAAACATGTCCATATAAGCAAAAAAATTTGTCATACTATTTGGAATAATTTCTTATCAGTTTCATCATGTGTTGTAGATGCTCATAAAACTTCTCAATGAGACATGTCTTTTGAGTAGTATAGCCACAATACATATTTTAGCTAAAAAATAAGGGAATTAATTTTCAATAAGCAAGTCTATCTTGAGGCCTAAAAATAAAAAAATGATTGGAAATAACAACCTGTAATCCCTGCTTTATCTACATAATGAACAATCCAAGCCTTATTTTGTTGAACTGAATGGATGATTTTGTTCGATTAAATCTCTGCTATTGAAGACAGTTGTTGTTTGCTGCTTACTTTTGTGAACAATTTGGTCATAGATCAGGCACAACTAGAGGTCGGGCCAGATTTGAATCCAAACTGTTTGAGGTATTCCTGAAAGTATTTTGAGAAAATGTTCATTTTTGAAAACAATCAGCAGACGACAAAAACATACAAAATTACCCAGGATGCAAGAAGTATGTCGTTCTTAAATGTTACAGGTGATGTTGCCATTGCTCTTACTGATGAGAAAGGCAAAGATGTCCCCGTTAAAACTACCGACAACAAGGATGGCACATTCACTGTCGAGTACGAGCCCAAATCTGTTGGGGTATACACAGTACAAGTGTACTTTGCCACCAAGGAGATCAAGGCCAGTCCAATTAAGGTCAAGGTGGAATCTAGCATTGACCTTAGCAAGGTCACAGTGAAGGGATTGGAGACACGTAAGTTCAATTGTGTGATTATTATCCAAGATTTGTTTCTGAATACCTGATTTGCAGGGCACATCCTTTGGTACATAACGCACAATCTTTCCAGACTTTATGGAATGAAGTGAAACCAAAATACTAAATAGGAGGGTATCCAGAGTTTTACTCTTATTTTTCTAAGAAAACATATCTTGTGGGTGCTCAATGGAAGCGTCTCATTGAGACGCTTCAAATTAGCACCCACAACAAAATGTTTGTATGGAGGATTGAAAAAGCTGACACAGTTTTTCAGTGAAAAAAAAGCCCATATCAAGAGGAAAGTTTTTCTTTCAATATCGAATAGGCTGGAGAAGCCCGTGGGGAAAGGCTCAAACCACCAGAATATGTGAAAGGTTGTAAAATTCAAATTGTCAAGAAAGGTGGTTTCATATATAGCGGACAAGTGTGTTGATAGGCCTTGGACATGCCCTATATTTTATGATTTATAAATTATCTCCCTTGCTGATATGAAGCAATACTGGAAGAACATAAAGCCAAAGAATGGAAAGAAGTTCAAAGCAAAATTTTATTGCCTGTGTTTTGTGGATTTTTTAGGGGGTGGGGGAGGGGGCAGGTGCAATCTGTCACTTACAGATGGGCCATATGAAGCTAATTTGTAATTGAAAAGATTTTACTCGTCAGTTTTTGCATTAGATTCAATTTTTCCTTATATTGTTGCCAGCCATTTTACCAGCAAGTGGTCTAGTTCTTCCAATATAGTTTTCTGTGTAGTATTTTGATATAACATGTCACTGATTTTTGACTGTAATCTGACGAAAATCCAATAGAATTCGGGTGCTCAAAAGAACCCTCTCATTAAGAGGGTTCTGTTGAGTACCCACAATATATGTTTTGGCTGAGAAATTAGAATATTGTTTTTCTGTTACACACTCTTAACAAATGGCCTGAAAATAGTGAAAAGAAAAAAATCAGTGACATGCAGTTTCTATTCATGTATTCATGGCATTTTATATAGATGTGATTTACTTGCATTGTAGGTACCTATACAGTCTTTATAATACGGAGTTGATATTGAGATGCTATGCTGTATAAATATTGAGATGTTATGCTGTATAAATTTTGAGATGCTATGCCATATAAATATTCATTGTTTCAGCAATATAGCTTGACAATGACCTTATGGGAAGTGATATTCCTGGACATTAAATTATTTCTTTTATTAAATCCTCCATTATATAGATAGATAGTGCTTCTACAATGAGATATAAAAGTGACAGTCACACGAAGGTTGCAAAATTAAAATATCTAACAGTCTCTTACAATCTTTGGATGTTAGCTTGGTCTTGGCAAATGGGGCCAACATTTATCCCTACTTTTGGCAGGAAACCCCTTCATTGTCAAGCTCTATGATTGTACATACAGATGTTGACATGTTTTCTTTCAGTACATAAAACTAGAATTTTTTCCCTGTTATTGCATGCTTTTTAAATATTATATTTATATTCCAAAAATGTGTATTTATTTATGGTATTGCATGGTTGTATATGCTTATATTCCTGTATGTACAGTGTTGTATATATGAATGTATGTATACATGTAGATTTTTAGATAAGGGTGCATAATTAAAAAATAATTTTCTTATTTCTCAACCAAAACATATGTTGTGGGTACTCAAAAGAACCGTCTCAATGAGACGGTTCTTTTGAGCACCCAAAACAAATGTTTAAAAGGGTGGATAAGAAAATATTCATAATTTTCACCCAAATTTTTTGTTTATCTAGACCTGTGTATATGTGTATCATTAGAACCAGTTTATTTCTATAGCTATACAAGTGAATGAAAAGCGTACCATCACTGTTGTAACCACCATGTGTAAGAAGAAGGATGCCCCGTGTCTGATTATCATCACTATGCCTTCGGGCAAGACCGTCGAGCTTACGGTGACACAAATAACGGAGGGCTACTCCGCTATCTTTACTTCAACGGAAATTGGCGTCCACACTGTCACAGTGAAATACGCTGGACAAGAAGTACCCAAATCTCCCTACCGTGTCACTGTCGAGAAAGTCGAGATCACCGAAGTCACTGTTAGTGGGCTTGATACTCGTAAGTTGTAAAAATAAAAGCATTGCTACGAGTGGCCCATACATCTGACATTGTCACATCAGCTTGCAGTTATGCAGCCAGTTACAGCTACCTCTTTACCATGGGTGTGATTGCTTGTTGTCAAACTTTTATAACTTTTCAGTTATATAATTTTGCAGTCCTTTGTTATAATTTTATGCTTATTTCAGCTCACCCACTCCCCTATTTTCTTTCCCATTTTATTTCTTGAATATGAAATAAATACAGAATAGTTTATCTCTAAGAGATTATTTGGTTATGCCAGCAGTATATAGGCTTTTGCTGTTTGTATGCCTATATGGAAAGCCTTCATAGTATTTTTGCTGCAGCCAGTATAAAGGATGTTAATTTATTATACACTTTTGCAATCTAAAAGATAATCAATGCAATAATAGGCATAGGGCAGCACTTGTATTGCATATATGGCAGTATTAAGCTGAGTGCAAAAAGCCATATGGCCCTCTTGGTTGGATGGAAACCTACCATTTGATTCTAGCTCATTGTAAAATTTACCATTTGCATAAGACCTTTTTGTGCTTAGCCAAGTTAGTTATACTGCTTATTTTAGTTAAAAGGGGAAGTCTGATGACATTTTTATTCATCTTTTTTTTTATATATACCTATACCAATTTTTTTGGGGTATTTATGGATTTTTCTTCCAAAGAGTTTGTGTGATTTTTCATATCGTTCTACTTAAATATATGTTGTGGATACTCAAAAAAGTTTACTGAAGTTTATCTGTCCGAATATTAAGGGTTACAGTATAAGAAATATCATCAGATAGCCCCTTATTTGACCTTTATGTTGACCTGTGTGTTGTTAGTTCAGTTGAGAGCAGATATTGAGAATCCTGTCTCACTCATTTTGTCCCCCATAATTTTGTTTTATTTAATTGATAGTTTCTCAGATATGTTGAAACTGATTGTGGTGCATGCTACCTTAATGCACAAGTATAAGCTTTTTCAAAATGGTGTCATGTTATTGATAAAGAGGCTGTTTATATTGAAAGAAGATGAAACTGCTTTGTCAGACAAGTTCTGAAGATTTTTTGCACTGTAAAGTATGGTCATTTTATTTTTTGAATATCATCATTGGAGACCTTTTCAGTCGTAAGAGACCTTTTCAAGTATCTTAAGCATTGAGTAATGAGAAATCTAGGAAATATATTACTGTTGATAAGCTTTAAGGTAGCTTGCTCCATGCCCTTTGCCTAGGTTCAGAGCTGAAGATAGACATTCAAAGGAACATCTTTATTTTAAGAGGTATTAGAATAACCTTACTATATAAAAGATATTCTCAACAAATTGATATATTATCGAGACATATTAGGGAGAGGGGGCATATCTTCAGCACTGAATATTTATTAGATCTGAAACCTTATGCCTTAGAGTTAACCCTTAAAATGTAGGCACTAACAATAGTCTTGTTTCCTTAAGAAACCAAATACAGCTTCAAACGTGTATTTGAGTTTTTTTTGCTAGTAGATAGGTCAAACCTTACTTTCTGGAAAACTGAAGATATTGGCCACAAAATTTGTTGTATCCACAAAGACACTGCCTAGATTTTTTTTAAATGGGAGTTCTCTTGTTGTGGCTCAGTAAAGTAGCTCTATTCAGAAAATGAAAAATAATTTTTTTTTCATTTTTCTGAAACCAAAAAGCAAACATTTAAAGGGTTAATTGTGCTTTAGTAATGCTGTGATCCTTTGCTTTGCCGATGTGAAGTGTTGATAGATACACAAGCGAAAAGTGACTTCAAAAGCTACAGGCTTTTTACCAACATATTTTGCTATCAATATGCTTATTACTTAGATGGTCTTTGGTGTAATTTATGTTTATATGCACAATGTTATATTTTATGTTCAATGTTGATTATAAAGAATATTTTTTCAGGATTTATAGATGTATCTATTGTCTGTCAAGTTTCAGGCAGGGCTTTTTACTGTGTTTTTTCTACCTTGTAGTTGATTTCAGCTAGCCATTGGTATCTACAGAAACAATAAATATGCTGCTGTTTGTCAATGTGCTTGTGTCTGTCCTACCCCTTGTGTGCAGTTTGTTTTATTCCTTGATCCTTTGTTTATATGCCTTTCCCTTATTCATGTATATATTTTCCCCATCGAAATACATTCTCATGATTTTAATGGTCCAAGTGACAATTCAAAATTATATAAACAACAAATCCAAACAATTTGGGTAAAAAAAGAAGTTTCAAAGAAGTTGTTTTGAAAGGTACAGCAGATATAACAGCAATCTTTGGGACATTGGAAACCAAAATAATTTTGAACATTTTAA
Source organism: Loripinus fragilis (assembly GCA_964019695.1). Taxonomy (NCBI): domain Eukaryota; kingdom Metazoa; phylum Mollusca; class Bivalvia; order Lucinida; family Lucinidae; genus Loripinus; species Loripinus fragilis. The sequence goes on from OZ026520.1 coordinate 48,186,018, forward strand.
AAATTTACTGAGAGAGAGAGAGAGAGACTCTGTGTGTGTGTGTGTGTGTGTGTGTGTGTGTGTGTGTGTGTGTGTGTGTGTGTGTGTTGCAGACTCAAATGAAAGAGCTTTAAAAATAAACAGTGGAATTGAAATTGTATTTCCTGTTTGAAGATAAAGCTTCGCACATTGTATTATAGCAATTTATCAGTCTGTCAGTGATCACTTGTGAATTATGTCTATAATTGTGGTCAGGTATTTAGGGAAGTTTTGTTCCATTAAAACTCACCCTAAGTTGTTATATCTACCCCTTTTTTCCTTTGTTTGTCTTTACACCCTCTTGTGTTTTTAACTGTTTGTTTCCTTAATGACCAAGGTTTCTGTATCAGTTCGTGTCGGCATGATTTTTCAAGAACAGGTTATCTATTTCTATAGCTATTCCGCTTGGAGAAACTCGTACCGTCTATATTCTCACCCCTTCAACACCAAAAAAGAAGGCTCCGTGTAAAGTCACGGTTACCACACCTAAAAACAAAACGGTGGAATTACCAGTGAAAGACTCACCTGATGGGTATACAACCACGTTTACCCCAACTGAAACTGGGCCTCATAAAGTGGAGGTTAATTATGACAAGAAACCTGTGGATAAATCCCCATTCACAGTCAATGTTGAAGCAAAGAAGAAACCTGGTGTTGAAGTGAAGGGCCTGGAAAAACGTAAGAACTTAATTTTAGAGGCATGTACCAGTAGATACAAAGTAGCACTGACCAGAATTCTAATTCCAACCCAAACAATTCAGACGATCAACAGGCATTAATGTCTTGAAAGAAAAATACACAAATTAGTTCAAAGTTAGGTACAGAATTGAGTAGTGTGTGTATAATACAACAATAGAATTATTCTAAAAATTAAGTTTTTTTGGTTTTAATTAACTCGGCTATTTATAAATAGCGAAATACAAAAAGCATTTATGTTGCATAGAACATAAAAGTAGTTATGAAATACAGGAAAAAATACACTAAACCTTTTTAATTCTTGACTATCACAACTTAGCAAAGACATGATAGAGCTTTGAAAAAGTTCCCATCCCTGACTTGGAATCGAACCAAGATTGTACCAATACATGACCAATGTATAAAATAAATAAAATAGATAAAGACTTTACTAACTAATGCTCTGACCACTGAGCTAAAGAGTTTACTTCTTGATACTGTTGTCAGGAATTTATTATATAAAACCTGAATGCTATAGTTAATCTAGTAGATAATCAAGATGGGAATAAATGTCAATAATATAATGCAAAATTTTTAAGCATTTAATGCAATCATTGATGGTCTATTCCAGGAATTCTTCCAAATTTTATCAAATTAAATGAATACCTCTATTGCAACTCTTGTTATAATGGATGAAGGATAAAACATATTAATGATATTACATTTATTTAAGGAATAAAACAAGAAATCATGTAAGCATTTTAATACCAAGATATTTTAATGTTTCCTACAGCCATACAAGTTGGAGAAACACGTCCTGTAAGCATTATAACAACATCAATGCCCAAAAAGGATGCTCCTTGTAAAGTAACAGTCACAACTCCAAAGAAAAAGACAGTTGAACTGCCAGTGAAAAAGGCACCAGATGGTTACACAACCTCTTTCACCCCCTCAGAAACAGGGCCACACAAGGTTGAAGTGACATATGACAAGCAGCCAGTACCCGACTCACCATTTCCAGTGGAAGTGGTACCTAAAGGGGCTGCTGTACCTGACGCTGCTCTTCCTAAGGGAGATATTGTTGTTAAAGGGCTTGAAACCCGTAAGTTTTTAAAGTCCTTTTGAGGTATTCTTTAATAATTGAATAATTTAATTATCACTAAAGAAACCTATTCAGTATATTTAGATGCCTTAAATAATTCAAATTTATAGATAAAAGAAACCATGTTCAGGAAGTACTACCAATTTACTGTATTTACCTAAAATATTCAAAGTAACCCAAGGGTTTTGTTAAGAGGCGGAAACCTTGGACATGTTCCTTTGCTAATTCTAATTCATATGTATATATCTTTTAGATTATAGAGACAATCTGGATGCCATAACGCATGATTTAGTTCATATAGTAAAGTCTAAAGAACCATAAATTTTAAATGACTAAACAAATTAGATAATAATTTAGATAATACAAATGCCATTATTCAGATAAAAGATACTAAATTGAATAACTAGTTTAATTCCTCCTGCTTTATTATCAAAATTATTTAGTTTTCTTTCCCCAAAATGATATTTTCCATGGTTGTGACCAAACTACTGCTTGTTACAGCTGTTGCCCCTGGTGAAAAACGTCCAGTCACTGTTGTAACAACTAATGCCCCAAAGAAAGAAGCACCTTGCAAAATAGTGGATGTAAGCCCCAAAAACAGATCATCAGAGTTAAAAACCAAGAAAGTTGACGTGGGCTATGAAGCTGTATTCTCCACCTGGGATATTGGAGTTCACATGGTCAAAATTGAATATGACAGTAAAGAGGTTCCTGGCTCACCATTTGAAGTTTTTGTTGAAAAAATAGATGTAACCAAAGTCAAAGTTATTGGACTTGATACACGTAAGTTAATGATAAACATTAAGCTAATAAGGTGCAGATTTTAGAAATTGAAATTTATTCATTTTTTCAACACATTTTTTAACATTAAGCCAATTAGATGCAGACTTAATGAATTGATTCATTTGTTTTAAAAACTGCAATTTTATCAATCATTTACTTGAAATTATATTAACCCTTTACCCCACAATAACACCTTTTGACGCCATTGAAAATATTAGGGGAAATATTATTTTCAAAAGTATTCAAAACTTGACTTAATTTCTTCTTGAATTTTGTAACGTTATTTAAAAATAGAAAATGATGTCATGATCTAAAAACAGCATGTGGAGTAAAGAGTTAATATCTTGATATATAGTTAAGGTGAACAAACTTCTACAATAGCTTTTTCAGTAAAACTTATTTATATTTATTTCCTTTAAAATCTCAAGCATACTCATAATCTAAAAGCAATGGAGCATGTGTAAACATTGTTATTTCATAAAATAGAGACACAGAAAAGATTTTTTAACTAGTAGATATATTATAAATGAGTATAAAAGAATTTGAATGGAGTTAATACCAAAGATAGCTTCTTTTATTGGATCATTTTGATTTATTTGAATTTAGCAATCCCTCTGGGTGAAACACGAAAGATAACCATCATAACTAAAGAAACTGGCAGAGTGAATGCTCTTTGCAAAGTAACTGTGACAACACCAAAAGGAGATTCCGAGAGTTTACCTGTAGAACCCCAAACTGAAGGCTATGATTGCTTGTTCACACCAACCATGCCTGGAAAACACAAGGTCAAAATAGAATATGCTGGAAAGGATGTCCCTAATTCACCATTTACTATAAATGTCGAGACAATAGATGTTTCCAAAGTCCTAGTCAAAGGTCTAGAAACCCGTAAGTTTTATTAACTGTTGAACTTCATTCAATTAGTTTTACTTAAAATGATAAAAACAAGACATATGCTTGTAAAGTTGAATTGTAGTTTAAGTCTACAATACATTGAACATATATACACCGTAATTCACATAAAAATAGACCAAACAAACTTTATGGTGCCATGTTAGATGTATGAATCTATAAAAAGGCAACGCAGTGTAAACAGTAAATAAGATTTAATATAATAGTATATATCTCCTTTGCTACCAGTAATTATTAGATTCAGTTAAGTGTGTATATGAAAAGTATAATTAGAATTTAAACATGGACATTTTTAGATTAAATTTCATTTTGGAAAAGTTTTTAGCAAACAAAATAGTGATTGATTATAAAGCAAATTCTACATTGTGATGTGAATAAAAACATAGAATGCAAGGGATAATGTAAAATATATTTATAACTGTAACATAACTTGAGTTTTTTATTATATGGTTGATGAGGAGATAGCAGTATGGTAGCAGATACCAAAGAGCTAATCTTTTTCCCACTATTTTATACAGCCATTATGGTAGGTGAGAATCGACCAGTTTCAATTGTAACAACTTCTGTTGGGAAAGAGGTTCCCTGCAAGGTCACTGTAACTACACCGAAAAATATGGTCTCAGAATTACCTACTTTCAAAACAGCTGATGGTCATGGCACAGCATTTACACCATCAGAAATAGGACCACACAAGGTCAAGGTTGAATGTGCAGGACAAGATGTTCCTGGTTCTCCATTCAATGTTATGGTTGAGAAGAAAAGCATTAGGCCAGTTGTTAAAGGTCTTGAAACACGTGAGTTTCAGAGTAATCTTATTTTTTGTATTATTTCAACATAAAATGTAAAGATTAACAACAGTCATATATAATATAATTAAGAAGAAGGTTCCTTATTTAAGCAGAAATCTTTGTAAACTTTTGCAACAAAAATACACATTCTGTCTTATGAAACACCAATTTTATCTCTCAATTTTGAAGCACATTTTTGAAATTTCCAAGTATTTATGTCATTTTGATATGCAATATGGAAATTGTAGCTTGTTTTCACGTATATCATAATATTTTCATCTTGTGCAAAAAAAAACATTTGTATCTTCATTCTTGTTTCACACCTGTAAAAATACAATTGGTTTCATCAAACTGGATGAAGATAGGTTTGGTATTCATTTTATGAGAGTAAATGTGATGGATTTTTTTTTTGTCAAGAATCTCTTAAGTTAAAAGCTTAAACACCAATTATTTCATTCTAAAGAAAAAATAAAAAATTGTGTTAGAATTCTAGTTATATGAATTGACTCTTAACTTGCAAATTGATAATTATTTTAAAAATGCATATAAATTAGAAAATGGAAAGAGATTTGTGAGAAATGCTATTCTAAATAATGGACATTTCCTATATATAATTTAAACAGCAATACAAGTTGGAGAGAAACGTCACATTCAGGTTGTAGCCCCAACTAAGAAAGAAGGAAAATTTGGCCCCGAACCAACATGTAAAGTCTTTGCTACCAACCCTAAAGGAAAAACAAGTGAGCTTCCTATGAATGTAACAAGCACAGCTTTTGAAACTACATACAGTCCACGAGATACTGGGACTCACAAGATAAAGGTGGAGTACATGGACAAGGAAATCCATGGTTCTCCATTTACTGTTGATGTTATGAAGCCTGTTGATGTATCCAAAGTGAAAGTTAAAGGGCTTGAAACTCGTAAGTGTCTGCTATTATGAACTTCTGCATCTTTAAATAGAGGATCTTACATGAGTGCTCATGTTTTATTGAATTTATTAAACGAGTTGGGCAAAAGAGATAAAATGCAAGGCTTGCCGAGCATTTTATCTCTTTTTCGCAACGAGTTTAATAAATTCAATAATACAAGAGCACGAATGTTAGATTCTATTTATCATATGACATACTTTGAAATCTCATTTCTGCCGTAAAAACGTTTTAATTTTGTCATTATGTACGTAACGTTGTTATGGACGTCATAACATTTCCCGTAAATCGATAAACCACTAGTGTTTTACAGATTTTATTGCATGGCGTTATTTCACTCCCAGACGCGACGTCATATGATAATATGAACTTCCGCATCTTTAAGTAATAGTTATACCATGGGTTGTCCACATGTACGCGGAGATAATCCACGAGCTCTAGCTCGTGGATTATCTTACGTACAGGTGGACAAACATGGAATAACTATTTTATACCACATACATTAGTGTAGACCTTGCACATCATGAGAAATTTCGTGCTAAAATTGGTAAGGGTGGTATAAATGCCTTTAATAGTTCTGAATATCTATTTAAGCTTCTTTAATTTTTAAAAGCTGCTCAAATCATAAAAAATGTAATTGCAATTTCAAATCTGTTTGTCAATTGCTAAATTTATGAAAAGACAAATAACAGAGGTAATCATTAACATTTATTAGCCCTAAATGCGCCAATCGCAACAAAAGTCATCTGCTTTTCTCGTCTGCTGAAATGTTTAGGAAGCCTCCATGGCAAACAGTGTGGACCCAGATCAGACTGCTCCTATAGGAGCAGTTTGTTATAGGAGCAGTTTTGTTCTGGGTCCATGCTGTTTGCTTCTATACTTAATTCTTCAGTAAAGTTAGGCAATTATTTGCGGCAGACGACTTCAGCAGACGACTTCAGCAGACAACATTTTCAGATGCATTTTTTTCTTGGCACTTTAAGGGTAATTATCAACACTAACTGACTGTGATGATGATTAAAAATGTATATCTTTGTTGTTGTTTTTTTGAGGGAGAGAGAAATAGCTATGATATTTTTTCATTTAAAACTATAGAAATACATGTAGGACAGCAAACTTAAATGATAATATTTATCATTTTGTTTTGCTTACTAGCTGTGGAGGTCAATGAAAAACGCCCTGTTTCTATTATAACAAATGAAACTGGAGAAGAAGTGCCTTGCAGAGTGACAGTAATGAACCCCCAAAATAAAACCGAAGAATTGCCAACCTCTAAAACACCAGATGGTCATGAGACCACATTTGCTCCAACTGAAGTTGGACCCCATAAAGTTATGGTGGAATGTGCTGGAAAAGAAGTACCTGGGTCACCATTCAATGTACAAGTAGAGAAAAAGATTCTAAGAATTCTTGTGAAGGGTCTTGATAAACGTAAGTGATGGCTTTGTGCTCACTACTGGATTTTCTTGGGAGTTTGCATACTGCATACTCGATGCATTTAAAGAAAATCTAAAAGTATGAAGATATCACACTTTTTTTCATATCAGTAAGGATCATTGAATTATCTTTCATATTTATCAGTAAGATGACCGCTCAAACCATGTGTGCTCTATCTTACTGTTTTAGAGATTAGAGCAAGAGAGCCTCATTTATTTGTAAACATTGCAAGTTAAAATCAAAATGTAAATTCTTCAATATTAAAAGGGAAGATTCAGATAGAAATTTATGAAAAAAGACACAAAAAGCTAATTGTACTTTTGGAAGTCTTGCATGCTAATTTAAATTTTGATTGGGCTAGATAAAAACTGCTAATATCAATATCATAAGTTATATTAGCATGGAGAAAAGGATTATCAAAATCTTTCTAATATCTTAATGTAAATATATATTCTAAAATGTTGACTGTGTCTCTGAATGTGATGCTTCCAATAAGCAACACAACAAATGTTGCCATACAGTTAAACAATTTATATCAAAATAAAGAAATTTTGTTTAAAGTGAGCTATAATTTATTACATTTAACTTTTGATATATACAGCAATACAAGTTGGAGAAAAACGACCAATAGAAGTCATTGCTCCCACCAAAAAAGAGGGAAGATTTGCCCCAGAACCTACTTGTAAGGTCACTATGACAAACCCTAAAGGAAAATCATTTGAGCTACCAGTTACTACAACAGAGAAAGCATTTGAAACTGTTTGCAACCCACGTGATATGGGACCACATAAGGTGAAAGTTGAATACAACGGGAAAGAGATACCAGACTCTCCATACACTGTGGATGTTATGAAACCAGTTGATGTTTCTAAAGTAACTGTAACTGGACTTGACACTCGTAAGAATCATTATAAATTTACATTTGTACAATCATAATTCTTTACTCTTTGTCTTGCTGAATGAATTAGATTGCTATACCCATTTTTGAACTGATGGGTGGTCATTTGTGTGATGTAATTTGAGCCAATTGATGAGATGATATCTTCCAGGTCTTCAATCATGAGTCCAAGCGTCCTTTTTGTTAAACATAGACATACAGTGAGATCAGATGCCACAGAATATGGTGTCTGGTCAGGCTTTCCACTGTGTGCTTATAGGAATCAGGTTTCAAGTTGGGCCCTGACAGTAGGGAGACTCCAGTAAAATTAGAGAGAAGTGACAGTCATATAGGGAGAAGTTATAGCGTAAAATTACAGTATTTTCTGTCAGTTAAGAAGCATATTAGCTGTTACATGTACTATCGCCATTAAATGGAAGGAGAAATACGATGCAGTGGTAGTAGATTGTCACCACAGCTTGCATTTGTGTGGTGACAGAATGAAAAAGAGTCTTCCTAAAAATATATATATGTAGGGAGTCTCCCACTTCTCCCTGGGTCCCATTTAGGGCCTATGGCGACCATTTTGCCCGTCGCCCCCTTGCTTAGTCCCTGGGAATTACAATTTAAGTTGAAATTGAACAGATCTTAGCTGTTTGCAAAAGGGATGCATCCTAATTTAGCAGGACAAAGGTAAATCGAAAAAAAAAGTTTTTGTTTTTTTTAGATTTCTTCTTGCCGATAATATAAACCATAACTGGTGTCATTCATTATTACATAAGAAATTATGGTTGTATTTTACAAATGAAAACAAAAAGAAAGTAATTATTAAATTATTTAGCCAATAAATATTTTTTATAATTTGCATAACTTTCAGATTTTCAAACATGCAGCTCATCAAAATTATCAACAAATATATTACAGTTTGCAATTTTTGAGATTCTGGATGGTGGGTCCCAAAGTCCCTTATCTTTTAAAGTTTATTCCTGTAATCAATAATTGACAAATAATCTTAAAAAGCCATTTTCACAACAAAACAATATAGTAATTTCATTTTTTTTTGTGTGTGTAAATCATTATTATTTATTTCTTAACAATTGGTCATTATTACAAAACGTTTCATGAATCTCTAATCACAATGTCATGTTTCCCTAAATGTTAAACCCCATCCAGACCCTCATTAAATAATCCTCCATAAATTTATTCTTTTTTGTCTTGAACTGTTTTAAGAGTGCAAGTTTAACTTAATAGTAACATTAACTCTTTCTTCCCCTAGCTGTTCAAGTAAATGACAAACGTCCAGTCTCCATAATAACAGCCCCTGTTGGAGAGGAGGTCCCATGCACGGTGACTGTAACAAATCCAAAGAATCAGACTGCAGAACTGCCTCTCAAAAAAACTGATGAAGGTTTTGACACCACTTTTGCACCAACTGAAATTGGACCACACAAGGTTAAAGTTGAATGTGCTGGGAAAGAGGTGCCTGGATCCCCTTTCAATGTTCCAGTTGAAAAGAAAGTAACCACCATAACAGTGAAAGGCCTTGACAAACGTGAGTTGGAGTTCATCAATCGAATTGGCTTCATTTGATAGATAAGCCAAATTCTAAATACTAAAAATAAAAATGAATAAACAAGTCACCAATATGATAATGATACTTTTATGCTCTAAGCTGAACGTTTTTCTTAAATTGTTCATAATAACTATCAATTCGGACTAAATGTAATTAGGTAGCTTAAAAATTTAGAAGACAAACAATTTTGATTTAAATTCATGTTGCAATTCTAATAGATTGACAAATGGTGTGCATTTTTTGTTTGTTAATTCAATGCTTTACTTATTCTTCAATTTGTAAGATGGACTGCAAATGTCATAAAAAAAGAGTTCAGTGTAATCCTTTTCATTAATTTTAAGCCATAGTTGAAGATGTATCAGAAAATACCTTAAATGGCTCGTCTCTGTATAAATCATTTGTATAATTATTTGCAATACTACTGTACCATTGACCTTCAAGTTAGATACCGTTTTAGCTTACCTTAGCCAAATCCGCACGGTGAGCTGTTGTGATCGGTCTTCATCCGGCTTGTGACATCCATAAAAATTTCTTTATATGACCTCTCCTGAGCCACTGCTCCAAATTTAAAATAATTTTACATGAACGTTCCTAGTAATGCCCACCACCAAAATTGCATAATTGGTTCGCCTCCTGAAAAAATGGCCACAAACGACATCTCCTGAGCTACAGGTCCAAATTTAAAATAATTTCACAAATGTTCTCCATAATGCCCTCTACCAAAATTGCACAGATGGTCCTGCTCCACTGAACAAAATTGCCACCAGAGCTAAGATAGAGATTGCAGGATTAACTATGCAATAAAGATACCACCAAAAAATTACATCATATTCAGTCTCTCCTGATGGTCAAACCTTAATTTCAGTACCATGTGGCTCTTTGAGTCAATTTATAACACACAAGAAAGGCTGGATCTGCCCTGTATGAAACAAGAATGCTCATGTCAATAAATGCCTTGGTCTAAGAGAAGTTTTCCTGAGTGGTGGCATATTAAATCATCCAGGATATAAATAACCAGATTAAACTGTTCTGAGGAGGTTTTTGTAAAACTGAATTGTTGGCATCTAATATCATTCCATAAGGAATAATGCTGGTGTCTGCCCTGCCTTCCTATCTACTTATATGCCTCTGTGTCTCGGAATGTACATGCTTAAAAAACACAAGCAGATTTATACATACATTCATTCACTCACATTAGCACAAGTCCACTGCTGGCCAGATGGAGCGATGGGTATCTACAAATGACAGACACATTTCTTATTTGAGCTGTGTCATGTGATTTCCAACAATGTGGCATTTTGACAAGTGCAGACTCAGACAAGCCTGTGCGGTCTCATTTTAAGCGTAGAAACTCCAAATGATGTTCAGTCAGTAGCTTAACAGCCATAGAATATTCAAGCGACTAGCAAAGGCTCTGATAAGACTGCGCGTATGCGCAGGCTGGTCTGAGCCTTTGCTGGTCACACATACCACATTGTTGGAAATCTCATGTCGCGGCTCAAATGACAGACACATTTCTTATTTCTTGACTATTATGGTTAGGGTATATAGTAAAGAAAGGTATATGGTAGGAAAAGGTAAAGAAGAGTGTTTCTGTCAATAAGCAGACCCATTTATGGAATTGACAGAAAACTTCCCAATGAGCAGATTAAGACCTGCTTGTCCTACCTTTACTGCCTGTCACCCCTTTTTTGCAGTACAGTCGGAAATGGCAGAAAAATTGTTGATAAGGCTGTTTAACAGCATCTCATCAAGCTAATATATTAACAACTGCATTTAACACAACTGAAGCGTTGCCTAGATTTAATAAGCTTTTATGCTAATAAATAATAAGCTTTTAAGCTAACGAATTTAATTTAATACTCACTTGTTTTTTTATGAAATTATATTTCTTGCTTTATGATTAACTAATTTTCAGCGAGGAATTTTACCAATTTTTAAAAGTAAAAAGCAGGGAATATTATAGGGCATCTAACTATGAACCATCATTTTACAACATTCGCGAAACTCTGCAAACTTTAAAAAAAATAGGTTTGATTAGGCATCATCATTTTTTTCAAAATTAACTTTTAATCAGCATTTTCGAAAAAAAAGTTATTGCAAGGAATCAGTATCTCACTTGAAGGGCTATACTGCAGTATGATACAAATCTTTTGTGTTGAAAAATAAAGATAAACAAAAAGCATTAATGTGAAGAAGAGTAACTCCAATTTCATTGTTGATCTGTTATTTGTGCCATGCAGCTATTCAAGTTGGTGAGAAACGACAAATTCAGATCCTTGCTCCTACAAAGAAAGAGGGCAGATTTGGACCAGAACCTAGCGTTACCGTTACTGCAACTACACCTAAAGGAAGAACATCTGATCTACCTGTAGCCAAAACACCCACTGCCTTTGAAACCACATATGGTCCACATGAAACTGGACCACACAAATTAAAGGTTGAATACTGTGGCAAAGAGGTACCAGGCTCACCATTCACTATAGCAGTTGAGAAAAAAATGGATGAAGCTATGGCTAAGGTTCAGGTCTTTGGCCTAGACACCCGTAAGTGGGCTGTTTTATTTGAAATAAATTTAAGTTTAAAAGCTTTATTTCTATATTTGACCTAATAAGTTCCCTTTCCTATAAATACACACTGAAGACTTTATGGGTTGTTTACACTATAGAGTAAAACCTGTGTAAAACGGCCACTCTCAAGACCAATTATCGCTTAATGCAGGTCAAAAGTATTGCAGAATAGGAGCATTCTGCAATACTTTTGGCCTTTATTAAGCTACCAGTTGTCATTAAGACCTTTGTTTTGTCTATTTTTGAGTGGTTGTTCTTACACAGATTTTCTTGTACAAACTTTTGATTTTTATTAAATTTGGTGGTGCAATTTCATTGTTAGTATGGCTTCATTAAAAAAGGTGAAAAAGTATGGAGTCAGCTCTGATCGTGAGAAACACTGTCTTTAAAAGAAAGTATAAAATTCTGAAATAAAAACGCATACAATCCATGCACTAACAGGTCACATATGATATTTAAAACAGTAGTCAAACGATAAGTGAGAAAATACAGGAAATCCAATATGATGTTTGTTAATAATTTTTTAGTTTAACAGTTATACAAGATAATAATATTAGCAAGTTTAGGTCATTTGTTTTCATATAAGATTTTAAAAAAATATGACGAAGATGAGTTTATCATCAGTCACAAGAAAGATATATTTGAAAAATATCTTAAAATCAAAATATACATATATTAAATACATTTACTATAGAAATTACTGAAGAAAAAGGGGATCGAACAATATAACAGAAAATAAATTTGTATTTTTTGTTTACTGTTTTCAACTCAAGATGCATTTCATAATATTTTTGACCACAGCTATCAAAGTTGGTGAGACAAGACCTATTACAGTAGACACTCAGTCTGCTGGAAAACCAGATGCTCCTTGTAAGATAACTGCAACAAACCCTAAAGGAAAACCTGTTGATCTTCCTATGAAGAAGACTCCTGCTGGGTTTGAAACCACGTTTGCGCCTTTAGAACCTGGACCACATCTTGTAAAGGTTGAGTTTGCTGGTCAGGAAGTTCCTAAATCTCCATTTGAGGTTCCTGTTGAACCTACTAGGACTGAGCTTAAAGGTGTTGAAGTGAAGGGATTAGAAACTCGTAAGTTTCAATTTGAATTTTCTGTGAATGTGTATAAAGGCAAAGATTCAACTTAAAATATTGACCAAATAGATGACAGTTTAGGTTCAGCTTCATCTTTAAGTTAGAAATATAGAAAATGTACATAACTTTTATATAAGACTTGGATATACTGATTTTAAAAGAAATCTTCTAATAAATATGGCTTTTAGAATACCAAAGGCACTTAGCGAACATTCTTTTTACAGATAATTTCTTCCAAATAACTTGCACTGTGACAAACCATAATGCATCTAGTTCCCCAGCTTTAAATCACACAGTATCTACCACACATAAACTTTAAAGAAATCTAGGGGAAAAATGTCAGAAATGCTTTTGAAGAAGCTACAGATACTGACATTGTTGAAATAATCACTTTAATATCACAAAATGCTTGTTATTGCATGCGCGAATAATCTACTAACAGAAAATAAAGTATAAGAAGTAGTATATTCATATGCATCATCAAACATTCATAAAAATTACATGGTGGCTTAAATATGTCCACTGCAGTCATGGTTAACACACATTTAACAAATGCATTGCAGAATAGGATATGGCTTTATTTTTACAAACATTAAACTACTAGTATTTTCTAATTTGTGCATAGAATAATTTACAATTGTATCATCTATTATATTGTTAAACCTGGTCCTAAATACAACACAATCACTTTCTAGCTGTTACGGTTGGAGAGAAAAGGCCTATTACCATTACAACTGGTAAACCTGATGCTCCTTGCAAGGTAACAGCAACTAACCCTAAAGGTCGCCCAGAAGAGCTTCCGACAACAAAGACCAAAGATGGTTACCAAACAACATTTGCACCACTTGAAGTTGGTCCCTACAAGGTGAAAGTTGAATATGCAGGCAAAGAGATTCCAAAGTCACCATTTTCTGTGCCTGTTGAACCTAAGATGGACCTTGATAAAGTGGAGGTCAAGGGCTTAGAAACCCGTAAGTGATTGAAGATAATCAACCCTTGACTAATTAATTGGCAGATTGGATTTAATTGCAACAAACACAGATATGTGAAAAAGCATTATGGAAACTTCTGCAGAATCATCAAATTTAAAAGCTTTAATAAAGTTTCTAATAAAATTTATTAAACTACCCAGCAAAATTATGAATGATTATGATAGAATTAAGCAAATTGTAATGCAGCCATTACATCTTTTTGTCTCACGGTTTTCCTGTTTTTATAAGTTGGGGAAGAGAAACACATGTAAAGCAAAAACTATCAGTAATCACATCATAAATTGAGATCAAGTAAACAGAAACACAATGAATTGTCAAGTCAATCAATCTTTAGGCCAAAATTTTTTATTAGTTGATTTACGGGAATTTTTTTCAGATTTAGGTGGCAGGGCGGGGACGAAAAAAAAGCTCTGAAAATGACCAGTTGACTGGTCATTTACAGAGCTTTTTTTTTCAGAGCTTTTTTTTCAATATCTCCAGAAAAAAACTGTAACCAACAGTCTGTATTAAATCTTTAAATATTTCATCCTTTTTCTAAAAAATCTGGACAGGACAATCCCTTTTAACAGTAAAAATACACAGACAGAACCTCAAGAACATATTTTTTTTTTTCAACAAAAATAATATTTAGAGTCGGTGGATAAACTAAAAAAATGATTTTAGAAATTAAACTTTATTTTTTCTCTTCTTTCTGGAAAATTACAGTAGGAGGGTTTGTAAATCAACTAATAAAAAAAATTGGCCTTATATTCATGCATTAGCTGAAATATTCATATAATATTTTAGCTGTGAAAGTTGGAGAGAAGAGACCAGTCGCCATAGTAACTAAGAATACAGGCAACCCTGAAGCACCTTGCAAAGTTACTTCAGTTAATCCTAAGAATGAGCCAACTGAATGCCCACTAAAGAAAACAAAAGAAGGCTATGAGACAATGTTTGCACCATTGGAAGATGGTCCACATGTGGTTAAAGTAGAAGTTGCTGGAAAAGAGATACCTAAATCTCCATTTAAGGTTGATGTTGCAAAGCTTGACTTGAATAAAGTGGATATTAAAGGACTTGAAAAACGTAAGCTTGAGTCATTCATTTTGATCATTCCAACAGTAGTTTTTTTCCCATAAGAATCAGACTTTGGATCTGAAAAACATGTTTGAAAAAAAATGATAATCTAAAAGAACTGAAACATTTCGGATTCAAAATAGTGATAATGATAACATGTATAATAATCATTTGCCAATGTAAAGATTTAAAACTCAAGTATTTGTCTTGTTGGAGAATATAAATTGCTTTAATAATAGAAATTAAACATATTGACACATATGTTACAAATCTTTTTTCTTTTTTTCTGTTATTTTAGTTAAAAGCCCCAGCAAGAAAGTTCTTCTTCATTTGTTATGGTCATTAAAGCAATTGAACAATAATTAATTGAACTTGAAACTTTGAAACATTAGTGAAATAATTTTATGTTTGATTTAGGGTGATAAATTTTATATGACATAATTAAGTATAATATAAATTTTTCTACAGCTATTGAGGTTGATGAAGCTAGAAAATTCCTTGTTGAAACAAGACCTTTGACTGGGGATGCTGAAATACCTTGCAAAGTTACATCCACAAATCCTAAAGGCCAGACAATATTTGTACCAAACAGAAAAGTTCCTGAGGGATATGAATGTACATTTACTCCTAAAGAAACTGGACCACACAAAATCCAAGTAGAATATGCCGGACATGAGGTGCCAAAGTCTCCAATTAAAGTAGAGGTTGAACCTAAATTTGAAATAAAGAAGACCAAAGTGAAGGGTTTAGATGCACGTGAGTTTGCATTTGATATGTCAGTGTGTATTCTGTTGCTGGATTTGTTTACTACAAAGACGTAACTGGCCAAAATTCTTTAAATGCTAATCTGTCTATTTTAATTTGACGTTGAAACAAACTTAAAAAAAATACCATATGAAATTAATTGAAATTAATTGATTTCTAATTATTCAACTAAAATCTTGTTTATTTTGTCCATGTTAAAGAAAGAAAATGGAATTTAAATTGTCTCTGAATGGCTTAATAATTAACCCTGCCTTGAACAGAAACCCTTACATGGATACAGCATCAGTATTTGCTAAGATAAAGGCAGTCTTCATGGAAAGCACTGCAATATAATTTGGAAATATTAATCTGTGACTCCTTAAGATATATAATGGACTTTTCAAACTTTATTGATAAAAATTGAGGAAATCAGTAAAGAAAGTTTTAATGTACCAAACAATAACCAATGCAGAAAGGTAACAAGAATGTTTCATTTTTTTCCCACAGCAATTCCACTTGGAGAAACTCGGCCAATAATCATAGACACAACAGCAACAGGAAAGCCTGATGTACCATGCAAACTTTTCGCCAAAGGTCCAACTAGTCCGTATATTGAAATCCCAACTAAAAAAACTAAAGAAGGTTATGAGGCTGAGTTTAAACCAGAACAGTCTGGACCAAATGATGTTAAGGTTCTACTTGCTGAAAAAGAAGTTACAAAGACACCTTTTGTTGTTAATGTTGTAGCTGAATTTGATGAAAAGAATGTTGAGATAAAGGGTTTAGAAAGTCGTAAGTTATATGATTGGAATGTGATATTCTTGGCCGATGGTGAAGATGGCTCTTTGAAAGAGTTTGTTTATATAATAAGCATGGCAGTTTATAATTTTGTAGACTTAACTGAGAAAGTAAAACTACAAGCCCATGGTTGTTTTTAACTTGCTACTGCACTTCACTTGTCAGTATTGTTTCTCTCTAAGACATGCATCGTGATGATCTTGCCTATGTTTCTGTTTTTAACATTCATAATAGCAATCTGTGATTTCATTATACTGACCCAGTTTTGATCTTTGGCGGAAGAGACAGGGTGTTTGCACATGCTGACGAATCACTTCATGGTTGATCCTTGAAAATGAAAAACAAAGGGTAGATTTTTATTAAATTAACCTGATAATGCCTAATGTTTCAAAAAGGGAGCTCGAGAAAACAGTGAAGGTCCAGATAGATGGAGCTAAACATAGCTTTTTATCAGAGTCTACACTATTTTCTTTGAAAACATTGATTTATTAAATCTACAATAGAAAATAAATAAACCCAGACACCTTAAATTGGAAAGAGTGTTGTGGTAAAGAGGCATTTATAGGTTAAATGTTAATAGTTGTGACACATGAGTCAATAAAGTTACTGTTCTTTGTGGCTTTGTCATTTATTTTTGTGGATTGAGTGAACTCACTGGAACCTTTTATATACATTGATTGTTAATATTTGTTAATATAGCTATGTGCATTTAACCGCAATTGCGCCAAAGACCATCTGTGCTTTTATTAGTTAGTTAGATTGATAAGAGATCATTTGAGAAATAATTATAGGAATTATGTTTTTGCTTGAGATTCTGTACTATATGCAAAATCATTTTAGAACATAGTTTTGCTAATGAAATTGCTTAATATTGCTACTATTTTTTGTTTTATTTTGTATATTTTCTAATTTTAACTCTTTGAAATTTCAAGAAATAGATCATTCATTTTCTTTTCCAGTGACTGTTTAATTTGAAGTCATTTTTTGTTTACATGCATGATGCATTTCAGCATGCTTTCATTTTCAGTCTTTCAGGTGGATGGAAATCAACAAAAAAAACAAGATGATATATTTCCAATGGAATTGAAGATTTTTATATATTATCCAATAGAATTGAAGATTTTAATATATTTTAATATATTACCCGATAGAATTGAAGATTTTATACAGGAAAGATATATAGTCAAACAGAATTGAATTTTTTATACATCTTTTCTTGAAGAGTATTTACAGTTTGAAATGACATGTCGATAAAATAACAAAGTTAGTTGTTGCACTTAATAGATGAATATCCAAACTGCTAATTTCTCAACAAAAACATCTGTTTTGGGTACTCCTTTGAATGAACTCAGTGAGATGCCTTCTAATGAGCACCATCACAATGCTTTGATGGAGAAATAGCAATCTTGATGTGAAAAATCGTACCCTAAGTCGAATAATCATTGTGAATGTTGCTTGGATTGAATTAACCCTTTTCATTCTGGATACCAGTAAATAGGTATTTTGGCAAACAGTGATGACATCAGAGTCTGCTCCGTTTGCTAAGATAAAAGCATTCTTCATAAACAGAAATATGTTAAAGTTTAGAAGTTTTGACCTGCGACCCCTTAAAATACAAAAGGGAGAAATCTATGCTTATTGTATCAAATTGTATCAATATGTATGGGAAAATCAACCAGAATGAAAAGGGCCAAGACAAAATTTAATTAAGTTATTGTAGGAGATTTCTTATTATATTGTCACAAATTTGTTTTTTATATAAATATAGTTAGATCAAAAGATTTTTTGTACTACCCAATTATCTTCTTTTTTAATTGTAATTCCTTTATTGATGAGGTAAATTAGAGTAAATAACAACAACAACTTATGACTGGTATTAATTAATAGCTATTGAAGTCGGAGAACCTCGTCCAGTCACCATCAACACAAAATCAACTGGTAAACCTGACGCTCCATGCAGAGTTACTGTCACTACACCAAAGGGAAAGACTGTAGAGGTGCCAACACAGAAGAAACCAGAAGGCTATGGAACTACATTCACTCCCACAGAACAAGGTCCACATAAAGTGAGCGTCAACTTTGCTGGACAAGAAGTTCCTCGATCACCATTCCCAGTCGATGTCCTGCCAAAGGCAAATATTGGTGCTGTTAAAGTGAAGGGTCTTGAAACTCGTAAGTTCAGCATGGTTTTATTGAAAAGCACAGCGTGTAGCCAAGAACACAAATCCCGTCAAAGATGTTTTCCATGTAGCATGGTCGTATAGAACACAGCATGTTGATGTATTGAGAAGTCAATAGGTGATGGAAGTTGAATACATGTATATACACCAAACGTTTGAATGTAAATCTGAAACATGAATAGAAAAGTCTAAGAGACCTAACAGATGAATAAGCATGTGACCTTGTTGCTAAAGGGTAAAGTGTCAGTGAAGTCTCAACTGATGGAGCAAACTTTAAAAAAAATCATTTAGATTGAGAACAAGAGCATGTCAAAATGGTGTGATCAACTTATACAGTAACAAATCAACTTATCCAGTAACAAATCAACTTATCCAGTAACAAGTAACTAAGTAGTTATATATTACAAAAAAATATATGAGCGTTCCGAGTGTTCCGTTTACTAATAAAACCCCAAGCCTGTCTATCCCATCCATCAAATTACTCACTACTGTTCTTAAATATTTCATTTAAGACACCATACACATTTAAATCATTTGATCATTATTATATTTTACCTCTTTGCCATCAGATCTTGTTTTCTCTTGTCCTGCTGAATCTTGATATACCACATATTGTCAATAGGAGAATTGGAATCATTGCAAATTACTGACTGAACTTTCAACAGAACAAGGATTAATTTTATTGCAGTGATTGGCATGTAAGCAATCGAATGTGCAAAACTTTTGATGTTTCTGTTGATATAAGACTTTCCTAAGGCCAATCCATCAAATGTTAGCTATTTTATGTAGTGCTTTGGTTTTAAGTAGAGCTGTTCAAGTCAGCAACTCACCCACCAGCACTAATATCATGACTGTTGCTTAGAACCACAGGGGTGAATTTAGATCCTATTGTGTACTTAAGAGTCTAAGCATATGACTCTGGGAATTTAATTATGTTGAACACGGGAGGAATTTGAAAAAGTAGTAATTTGAATGGTTATGGAATTCAGTTATGCTAAACACGGGGGCAATTTGAATGGTCATAAAGACATTTAACTTAATTTACTAAATACTAGTGTGATATAATTTACTTACATTGTGTGCTAACTATTGCCCTGATCAGTGCTGCAAATCATTGCAGACTGACCATGACCAGAGATGTCTGTATAAGCTTAAAGTGCTCTTTCCTTTGTTGAATTGTATATAATTCATAAATAAGGAGGCATGTTGATTGTCACAGTCAACCCTCTTGATATCAAAATTCTTTTGTTTAGGTCGCCAAAAGATAACAGTTTTCTAAAATTAGGTCCTTCAAGCCAGCAAAATCACTGGTAGTAATCAATGGCAACAGAGGTTATCAATATAAAGAGGGTCTGTTCTATTTTTCAAAAGGTAGCTGGCTATTTGATGGATTGGCAAAATTTCCTACAAATACAAAAAAATAATTTTCTAGGTTTTCTGACTAATGTCTTAACACTAAATATAGACAATAACATGTAATTTACCTTGAAGTAGATTTCTGAGACTAATCTGTCCTGTCTTTCCTTAATGTAATAACTGTCTGTGTGTTTTGTCAAATAGCTATTGAGGTTGGAGAATCACGTCCAATTGAAATTGATACATCTTCAACTGGCAGACCTGATGCACCATGTCATGTAACTGTAACAAATCCTAGAGGACAAACTGCTGAACTTCCAACAAAACAGAAGCCAAATGGATACGAAACATTATTTGCTCCCTTAGAGCCAGGACCTCATCTTGTCCATGTTAACTTCAACAAGCAGGAGGTACCAAAGTCACCATTCTCTGTTAAGGTAGAGCCTAAAGCTGATCTTGGACAAGTTAAAGTGACAGGATTGGAAACTCGTAAGTTGGATGCTCCGGAAAAGAATGTCAACTAGCGGCTGATAAATTATTATATTCATATAGTATATGTGATGTTTAAGCATTTGATGATTGTATTCGGAATCTGGCTGAAGTTTACTGCATCAAACCACCTGAATGGCAAAGATGGCTGAAGATTAGAATGGTTTGGCTTTGTCTTGGATTAGTTAGAAGCTGATAGAGTTACTTCAACATTTTGATTTAGCCTAGTTTTGAGCTGAATTTCTGATATTGCTCCACAGTTTTGCTTATTAACTGAGTCGATAGAAGCTGATGATTGCTGTTTTTCTTGGCTTATAGATGGAACATGTAGATGGCTGATGCGTCTGTTCACCATTAAAAGAAGTCTAACCCAGAAGTCTAACCCAGAATGTTTAATAATTGCAAGCATCACAGTGATTTTACTGTATACCTAACAGTGTGAAAGTTTTTCATTATTGCATGTAAATTTTGATTTTGCTTGAATAATTTTTTTAAAAAAAATTCTTTTTGATTTATAGTTAATATTCTAAAATTTTTAGCTCTTTTTCTCTTTCTGTTCTCCATTCAATTTTGTATTTCAAGTCGTTAATTCACTAAACACTGGTGGAGACCCTTATCAGACTGTTTCTTGGATAGCAGGTTGAACTGGATCTGCCTTGCTTTCATAAATAGTGTTGAAAATTTTAAAATGTTAACTGGAGTTTTGTTTAACCCATATAAGCCTAGCATCCTTTTTGCGGGACCTGGCAAACATCAGATGCAAAATGCGGCGTCTGATCAGGTTCTCCACTGTTTGCTTACAGAAGTTTCTTTTAAAATTTGAATAAAAATAAAAAATACCACCCATCAACCCTAAAATTGAAAATGGACTCGTCCAATTGATAAGGATGTGAAAATACATTCGGCATAAATGGGTTAACAGATTGATACAATTTTGGGCGGTCGTCACAGGTTATAATTTCAAAAGAGATTATTGCATGCCTGTCTATGAAGAGTGTTTTTGTCTAAGCAAGCATTACAGACCCTGATGAAATGACACATTCTGTGACAGTTCATCAAGGTCTTCATTGTTTGACAAAGTACAGTAAAACCTTTGTAAAACGGCCCACAAAACTGCAATACTTTTAACCTGTGTTGAGCGATTATTGGTCTCTTTTTGAGAGTGGCCATTTTACACAGGTTTTAACTGTACCTGTTTATGGATTTTCGGTATAAGAAAGGATTAAGAGTGGAATGTTTTTAACTTAACAGGAATGCTACATGTGTTTGTCTTGCAGATTCAATAATTTTAGCTGCTTAGGAATAGTAACTGCATTTTAATTAGATGAGCTCTTTAGCTTGTATTTAGATGTTTTAAGGTTTGCATAGGAACGATTTTGAAAATTTAATGCTTTGTTTTGCTTGAAGGAAGTCATGTATACTAGAGCCTGCTTTTTGCAAGTCATTTCTTTTTTCAGATTTGAATACATAACCTTGCATTAATCCATAATTTCATGGAACAGCCGAACAGTTTAAGAATGTCAGTGTATACTTATTAATTAATAACTTCAATGATTTTTACTGTTATTTGTCTTTGTCATCGAATGACATGTACGATGTTGTAACGTACAGTTCTTCTCTTAAATGTGCTAGCTACTCTTTGTATTGTATAATTCTAAATTCTACACTTTCTACATTTGTTTCCTTGATAAGGTTTTTCACATCATCTTGATTTTAACACCTGTCCTGCTGACCCCCGATAAATCCTTTATATAAAAAAGTGTAGATCCATATCAGATGGCTTTATTAGAAGCCATCTGATAAGGATCTGCACAGTATTCTATGTACATTCAGAATCCACTATACTAATTGAACTAAGTAAGGGTGCAAAGATCAGGAATCAATACAATCAAGTACCACACCTGACCTAGGATACCAATGGGAAAGTGACAAACTCACAGTTAGACACCACAAACGAGAGCCAAGATGTCAGCCCCAGCAGGTGACCACAAGGCACAAATAAACAGACACACACAAAGGTATAACAAACACAAGACACAAAAAACATAAAAGATCCACAAAAGAAGTACCGCCTTGGAATAGTCAGTAAAATATTTTACTGGAGGGCTTAAACCGGTTTCACTGCGCCTACCTCACCCTTAATAAAGATGTGGATCAAGACACATAGATATTTGGTTTGCATGAAAGACCCCTAACTTATCAATGCATCATCTCCTAGAACATATAAATCAAGATATAAAAAAGAGATAAAGCAAATCACACAACTGAATTAGCTGGGAAACAGAAGTGAATGTGCCATATTAATTTCTTCAGCAGGACAAGTGGGTTAAGTTAAGTTATCAACATGATTATAATTTCATAAATTTTATTCAACTGGCTTCATTGAGGAAGAAATATAATTATGATATTAAGGGAAATATTGTTTCTCTAGCAATCGAAGTGGATGAAGTGCGTCCAATTCAAGTGCATACCGTAGCTGCGGGAAGGCCTGATGCACCATGCTTCATGTCTGCAACCAATCCAGTAGGAGAGGTGAAAGAACTTCCATTACAGAAGATCCCAGAAGGTTACCAGGCATTGTTTGCTCCTCTTGAACCAGGGCCACATCTTGTAAATGTCAACTTTGCCGGCAAACCGGTGCCAAAGTCACCATTCTCTGTAAATGTTGAACCTAAAGTGGATGTTGCTGCTGTTGATGTACTTGGTTTAGAAACGCGTAAGTGCTGAGCTCTTGGGTAGTCTACCTTATGCCTGAGGTACTAAGTATGCAGTCCTTCGACACAAGCCAGTCAGAAATCAGCACAGCCTCGCCTGCATGAAGAACCACCTGAGCGTGTACTCAAGATTTCGGTACTTATCGCATCAACCAGCAGCGATGTCTCTGGTGAGCTTTCACTGCTCACAGACACAATGTTTGGATGCTCAGTGAATTCTGTGTAAAACGGCCTCTCAAAAATAGCCAAAACAAAGATCTTAATGACAAATGGTAGCTTAATGAAGGTCAAGAGTATTGCAGAATGCTCCCCTTGGAGCATTCTGCAGTACTTTTGACCTGCATTAAGCGATATTTGGTCTTGGAAAACCAATTTTCGTCTTTTTGAGGGGAGCATTCTGCAATACTGTTGACCTTCATTAAGCTACCATTTGTCATTAAGATCTTTGTTTTGTCTCTTTTTGAGTGGCCGTTGTACACAGGTTTTACTGTAGCTACAGACACATACCAAAATTTAGAACACTAGCTGGATGCCTCAGCAAGGGTGTTAAAAGAAGTTTCTTTCACATATGCAATAAGTACCAAAATCTCATTTTATCATCATTCTTTTCTTGTTTCAGCGTTTTAGCCCTGTTTTGCCAGCATGCCACACTGCTTGCTCCTACAATCGAACTTGAATATTATTTTCCAGATTTTCACACATTCCATTTTATTATATGCTTACCATTTCATATTGTATGTGCCTTATAATGTTATTAAATTTTCATCTAGCTTTCATCCTTGTTTTGTCTAGGCACTCCTCTCCTGCACTATCACTAAGTTTTATTTTCTTCTCTTGTTGTCTACCATTTCATGTTATGTGCCTTAATGTTATTAAATTTTCATCTAGCTTTCATCCTTGTTTTATCTAGGCACTCGTATCCTGCACTATCACTGAGTTTTATTTTCTTCTCTTGTTGCCTAAGTTTTCGCTATTTGTTTACGATGCATACATCATCATTCCTGTCATAATATGATATTGTAACATGTCTTCATTAGCTCATTTGTGCAGAATTGAATTTACAACCTTTTATCATTTGGACAAGTCAATGTCCAATTTAAAGGCTGTTTGTTGGGTTGTATTATACAGCTTATTGAAATAAATTTGATAGATCATTTCTTAAGTAAACAGTTCATAACTTGATTAGATGCTGCATTCTGCATCATCTGATCTGATTTTGCACTGTTTGTCTTTGTTCCATAATAAGGGAGTTAGGCTTGCCTCCCACTTTACTTTGTATGTGTTATAATTAACCCTTAAAGTGCCAATCTCGACTGCAGCAGACGAATAAGGTATGGTATTTCATGAGAATTGTCTGCCAGCAGACAATTCTCATGAAATGTCATGCCTTATTTGTTATTTTTGAAAAAGAAACAAAATTTCAAATTGTCGTCTGCTGCAAATTGTAGATGGCGCTTTTTGGGTAAATGTCTCTATCATCATCTCTTGTACTCTCAGAAGCTCTTTCAAGATCTCTGTTTGTGTCTATATGTGTTTGTCTTGTTCTGAGTCTTTTCCTGCTTTCACCATATTGCATTTGTAATGGCCAAAAGTCTGCTTAGGTTTTAGCCATTTTGGGTGCAGTAGGTTTGCTGAACCTTTTTTTACAAATATATGTACTTGTAATGTTGTTGATTGGTTTGAAACATGTGAAAGCTTTAAAGTTTTGAATGGCATTGAATTTGATCTTGATGAAGATTTGATACAAGTGTGTTTGCATTTGCTAACATCAACCATGGGCAAAATCACTAACAATATATTCATTTTGATGTATAGCTTTGTTATTTTGACAAGAATTTTTATTTTAAGAATATACTACACATTTTCTCACTCTTCTTATAGACTTTGACTTCGAACGATATTGTGTTTTTACTATTTCAGCTTTATTATATTAAAAGTTTTGCAGTTCAAAGATCTAGGTGTCTACTTCAAGTAGTTAAAGTAATAGATTGAATTTAGTTAATTTCATCTGCTTAAATATATTTTATGACCCTTTTAAATATTTTAAAAGATATATAGATGTATAGATATTAGTTAAGTTCCATTGTTTAAGTTTAAAAAGTTTATTTAAAAAACAAAATGTATAGATATAAATTAAGTTCCATTATTTAAATTTAAACAGGTTTAATTATCTTGGTGTGCAGATTAGAAACCTAAAGTATTGGTATAAATATACATGTATGTATAAATTTGTGTGGTAAATGTCTTCTTGTTGTATTTTTTTTATCTCCCTTCATTGATATTGGATATCTTATCATTTTTTTAGTAAACTTATTTTTGTAGAAACTATAGAAATGTTTATTCCACTTGTTTAACAGCTATTAAGGTCGGTGAACCACGTCCAATCACGGTCATGACCTCAACAACTGGAAAACCAGATGCTCCATGCAAGGTCAAGGTCACCAACCCACGTGGCCAGATCATGGAACTCCCCACAAAGAAAATCCCAGAAGGATACATCGCCACCCTTGCACCAGAAGAGGTTGGACCACATAAAGTCAACGTTGAATTTAACAACAAAGAAATTCCAAAGTCGCCCTTCAATGTTATGGCAGAGCCAGCCATTGATTTCAGCAAGGTCAAAGTTGCTGGACTTGATGAACGTAGGTTTACATGATTATTAAGTTAAAGTAGATTCTAAGCATACATTTTTGTAAGAGTAGAACAAAGCTTTTGTAACATTCTTTTAAATATCCAATCTTACATAGCCTTCCTGTTATAGGACAAAAAAGAATGAAATATTACTGATAAATATAATTAGGAAAAAAAAAAACATCATACCATATTCCCTGTTGATAAGTGTTTTTTGTGAAATAAGAAAAAAAAATGGGAGTAGATTCAGTGGACTCTTTGTTAACTTGATTCTTGGTATTTCCATAAACCTACCTTAGTAGAAGTGAATTGGTGGTACATTAGATCACAGCAAAAGTTAGCTAAGGGCTAATATGTTTTTTTTCTTTCCAGCTATTGAAGTTGGTGAGATCCGCCCAGTGACAGTAGACACAGCTAAATGTGGTGTAGTGGATGCCCCATGTCAGATCACCTCCACCAACCCTGTTGGACAAGTCAGGGAGCTGCCCCTTGAGAAGACTCCAACTGGTTACCAGGCACAGTTTGCTCCATTGGAGGAAGGACCCCATCTTGTTGCAGTCAAATATGCTGGAAAGGAAGTTCCAAAATCACCTTTCCCTGTAAAGGCAGTACCACAAGGTCCTCCATGTTCAAAAGTCAAGGCCTACGGTCCTGGTCTTGAAAGAGGCATGGCTACTGAGCCAGCTAAATTCACAATTGACACGCGCTCTGTAACCCAGCCCGGCGGTTTGGGTGTCACAGTTGAAGGACCCACAGAGAGCAAGATTGAATGCCGTGACAACCAGGATGGAACATGTGATGTTACATACTACCCTACAGCTCCGGGAGATTACAACATCAACATTACATACGCTGAAGAGCATATTCCAAACTCTCCCTTCCAGGCTAAGATCGTGCCCAGTGCTAACATTGATGTCAGTGGAGTCAAAGCCTATGGACCTGGCCTTGAACCAAGTAATTGCTTGCATCAAGATCTCTGTGGGAATGCTGTTAGAAATTTACCCGCATGTTAGTCAGGAACTTATTAAAAAAGATACCAACTGTGGCATGTTTAGTGAAGAATGTACCTTTCAGACTTCCAAACTTTCACCTGTTATTGAGTATGCATGCTTAGCTAAAGCCCTAGACAATAAGGGTATTGGAAGTCTCAACAAAAAGATAGTGTCATGGGTATCATTGGGAGAGTGTATGAAGCACTTCCAATAAACACCACTGCAATGGGGGTGGGAAAGCATTTGAGCCGTGGAATGAGATTTCCAACAATTTGAAATTTTGACAAGTGTAGACTCAGACGAGCTTGTACAGCCTCCTGTTAAGCTTAGAAACTCCAAACAATGTTCAGTCAGTAGCTCAACGGTCATAGAATATTCAAGCGACAAGCAAAGGCTCTGATCAGTCTGCACGTATGCGCAGGCTGGTCTGAGCTTTTGCTGGTCGCACATACCAAATTGTTGGAAATCTCATGCACTGGCTCATTTATATGCCAAAAAGCACCTTATCTTAAGCTAAGCTAAGTTATTCTTTGTCTCCAAAAGATTGGAAAAAATGCAACATTGAATGTTGCATTTTTCCCAACCTTTTGGAGTCAAAGAATTTAGTTCTAATAGAGAAATATAATTTCTCTAGATTCTGCATGTACTTAACTAACAAGAACAACTGTGCATGATTTGAATAAATTGAAGGAGAAAGTACAAGAGTGATTCCAATTTCAAGCTTGAACTTGAGCTTATTAGTTTGATAATTGGAACCATCAATATCTAGCAATGGATAATCCCAACATAATGAAAGCAAACATCGGTATTTCTGTTTTGTGTAAATGTGTCAAGATATTACTTTATAGTCAAGAGGGAAAAAGTGTAGGCATTCACGAGCGCTCACTGCTTTCATTTGAACCTTTTTGAAGCCACTTGTGAGACTACCCTTCCTTTTTCCATCTGGTTGGGGTAGCCCAGCTAGGAAAATGGTTTTAACACAACTCATTCAATCCTGTTTGTTATCTTTTTCATAAACTTTCTTGGAATATCACACACTGTAGACTCTGGTAACATCATTTCTGGGTCTGCTATGTCTACATTGTTTGCTTCATATGCCTTTTAGTCAGACAACTAGTATTTGAAATTTTAGAAAAAGAATACCCTTAACTAATTTTCAGTGTTTGGGTTCATAATTCTGAATGCTTGTTATATTTGGCAGGCTTGCTTAGGGGTGGGTGGAACTGAGAATCTATGAATGTTTTCCCTTTTTTCTACTGATCATTTTTTGCAGCTACTAACGATTTTTTCTGAACCTTTGTCTTTCTAGGTACAGCATGCTGCATGTTAGAACTGTTCGACGAGTTAAAGAGAAATTATTTTAAGGGCTACTGTTGAAAATGTTTAATCTTAAATCTGCACATGTTCAATGTGGTCAGAATATCTCTTTTATGGCCATCGTGGACTTTCTGTTTCTTTGCATATGTCCAAAAGCCTCCTTTAAACGCTCATGCTTGATCTTCAGTTTTTGATTTCTAATACAATTCCAGTACTTTAGAGCAAAAAACACCAAAGAAAAATCATTGAGTTTTGGGCATTCTGAATGCATTGGTATAAATTGTTAAATATATAATCATTATGAGAATCCTGGGAAATCCATTTCTGATCCATTTCAGAAACATAGTAATTCAGTAACATAGAAAATAGAGATGAAAAGTGAAAAATACCTAATCTTCTTTGTTTTCTCCAGTAGCCTTTAGTCTTATTAGAAATTTAGTGTGAATGGTTGTTTAATTAAATTTACTTTAATATAAGATCTTTTTAATGAGTGTTTTCTTGTGGATATTTAGAATGTGTTGATTTCTTCTTGTTTGCCATAGCTGTTTTAAATAAACTAACAGAATCTGATTTTTTTTAGCTTGATATCCTTTGTTTTCAGATTGTTATTAGTCTTTGTGCATGGATTATTCAAATGCAGTTAAAAAATTAGAACTATATGAACAGTTTTTACAGTTTTTTTCATTTGTTAACATCGAAAATGCATACCATGAAGTAGCAAGAATTATGCATTAGCAACAGTTTCTAAAAAGTCTAAATTGCAAATTTTTGTTGTTATTTTTCTTACGAAATTTCTTTTCATACTTTGATTATTGGTCTACAATTGCTACTTGTTCTTACAGTTGATGCTATATCATAAAAAAATGTTGTGGGTGCTTTTAGTTATTGCCTCATAGAGGCAATTACTAAAAGTGCCCACAATATTTTGTAGAACAATTATAGAGAAAAGTCATCTTAGAAACAAATCTATAGATCCTTGGAAGAAAAAAAAACTTTCAGTAACAACAGTAACAAGTCTTTAAATATTTTGACTTCTTCAGGTCTTTCAGTGCTTTGGTTTCATCCAGTTAAGTCTTTAATGAGTCAAGTCTTTCAGTACTTTGATTTCATCCAATTAAAAAGCTTTCAATACTTTGATGTCTTCAAGTCTTTCAGTTCTTTTATTTCTTTCTCTACAGATGTATTTGTGGACTCTCCAAATGGTTTCACAGTTGATGCCAAGTCAGTCACTCCTAATGGGGAGGGTAAAGTAAGAGCTATTGTTACCAGTCCAAATGGACAGAGGATTGAGAGTCTGGTACACAACAATGAAGATGGAACATATGATGTCCTCTATACACCATATGAGCAAGGTTAGTACATGAACAATCATACAGGATATTTGAATTTATGCAAGGAATATGACTATTTTACTTATTAGCAGTTTTTAGCTCACCTGAGCACATGCTCTAGGTGAGCTTCTGTTATCTTTGAATATGTGGCATCCGTCTGCATATGTACGCTTGTCTGTCCAGTTGTCCCATCCATCTATCTATCAATAATTGCTTCAAACGACATCTTCTAAACCACTGGGTGAAATGTCACCAAACATTACATGAATGACCCTTTGGTGGTTCCCATTAAAATTTGCTCAAAAATTTCTATTCTATGCAGAGTTCTGGCTACCATGGCAACAAATAGAGAAAAAAAATCTTGTTAAAATCAATTAGCAAAATTTAAAAATGAAATGATGCAAATGGTCATTGGATGACACTCTACCAAGTTTGTTTCAGTTATTCTGATCGTCTGAATAAGCATGGCTGCCAGTAGGTGGATCCAGTTCTTCCAATGTATAAATAGGCAAAACTTTAAAGGATTTTCTTATCAAAAACTACTAGGCCAAATACAAAGTTAATTTGGCACAAATGTTTCTTGTATGACCATCTACCAAGATTGTACAAACTATTCTGATAGGTTGAAATTCATGGCTGCCAGCTGACTTATAAATTGCAATTTACAGGTTAGTAACCCAGGGCTGAATTGCCCTCTTTTTGACTCAATCTTTCTTTAAAAACAATGAACAGATTTTTTTTTTGAGGTTTTCTGTTTTTTGTTGTTTTTTTTGCTATAAATAAAAAAGATTGACAAGAAAAAGGAGAGAGAGAAAGGTTGTAATTTACAAGCTCTTATACAAATAATGTAAGAAGTGACTATTATACTTTTAGCTTAAATTTGGTTGGATTGGTTAACTTGCAATATTCTAACAGGCCCGATGTTATATTTTGTTTTTTTTCCATGCTCAACTCAGCTGAGCACGAAATTTATCCTGCTCATAAATATTTAAAATATGCCAAAAATTGTTGGCATTTTAACATTTATTAGCATGATTAATACAACATATGAGAGACTTAAAGCAAGAAACTTCTTCAATTGTCGCTATTTTAGTTTTTATGAGCAGTTGAAATTTCGTGCTCGGTTGAGCATGAAAAAAGTTTTATAACCTCGGGGGCAGGTCTCTGTCGTGAAGAAGATATGTTAGAGTATTATCTTGCCACAAAATTTGAAGACGGGAGGGGATGGCTTACTGTAAATTCAGTAATTTTCATGAGAATTTTATTTTCGCGAATAGAGTATTTGGGACTAGGGCATGATTTACCTATACCATATACAGTACCTCACATTGTACAGGATAAACATGACCTATAACCTCAAAAAATCAATAATCCAATGGGAGTCTGTATGTATCTGTATTTGTTTACATCCACGGCGTGGAAGTTTATCTGCACTGTGTAGCACTGTATATGTAAACTACAGAGTCATTTCACCAATTCACGAAGGTCTTATTTTGCACGAATCTTCCCATCTGAAATTTCACAAAAATACAAATTTACAGTATTTATTTGGTATTTTTATTGCAGGACCTAGCAAGATCGATGTTACATATGAAGAGATTCCTATCCCAGAAAGCCCTTTCCAAGTAACAGCTGCACCAGGATGTGATGCTAGCAGAGTACGGGCTTACGGACCTGGTATGTGTTTGCGTTACTTTCTTGTGCCTTGATAAAAAAAGTTTAGGACCAATTAAGACATACTGTAAATTATGCAGTACAAAATAATAAGAACCTAAAGCAAATGTTATGGTAAATTTTCAGAAATTTCAAACAAAGTTTTTTTTTCAGTTCTGAAAAAATGTTGGTTATCAGGGCTTGAGCTCACAAAATGCTTGACAGAAAAGCAAACAGGGAAGACCCTGATCAGACTTCTTCTTCAGAAGCAGTCTGGCCTCGAGGTTATAAAACTTGAGTACATTCTCAAACTCAAAATAAAGTGCAATGATTGGCTGTTTGCGGACACATGTCCGCAAGTAGCCAATCATTGCGCCTTATTTTGAGTTTGAGAATGAACTCAAGTTTTATAACCTCGAGGCCTGATCTGGGCATGCACTTGTTGTCGAGGCCTTTTTGGTAGGTAATTAGTGTTGGAAATTTTAGAACATTTACCGTACAACTGATGGGTTAGAAAATATTCACAATTTTATGCTCAAATTTTATCTTGACCTACAGTAAAACCCTTCTTAGTGGAAGGGTCATAACTAATGTTGTGAGAACTTGTGACCCAACCCCGTTGCTGTATATATTTGGCAATAAAATATGTTTAAATTAAACTAGTAAAACTCAAATAGACAAAACAAAGATCTTAATGACAAATGGTAGTTTAGTGAAGGTCAAAAGTATTGCAGAATGCTCCCGTTGGAGCATTCTGCAATACTTTTGACCTGCATCCAGCGATAATTAGTCTTGAAAACCAATTTTTGGTCTTTTTGAGAGTGGCCGTTTTACGCAGGTTTTACCTATGTATTTTTAACTTCCAGGTCTTGAGGGAGGTTTCAAAGATGACAAGCAGGTGTTTACTGTTGATGTGAAGGGTGCTGGTCAAGGTGGACTTGCCCTGGCCATTGATGGTCCCGATCAGACCCAGATCAACTGCAAGGACAACAGAGATGGCACCTGTGAGGTCGAGTACACGCCAGTGAAACCAGGAGACTATGATGTCACAATCAAATTTGCTGATCAGCATATCCCAGGTATGCTTTAAGCTAATTTTAACCCTTTAAATATGTTCGAATTCTTCCATCCAGATCGGTTAACCCATATAAAAGTAAGATAGACAGCAAGGATCAGGAATCAATACAATCAAGTACCACACCTGTCCCAGGATACCAAATGGGTAGGTAACAAAATCACAATAAACATCACAAGCAAGAGCCAAGAGGTCAGCCTTTCCCTTCAGGTGACCACAAGGCAGCAATGAATGGATGCGAAAGCATGACAAACACAAGACATAAATAACACAAATGATCCACAAAAGAAGTACCGCCTTGGAACGGTCAGTTAAAATATTTTACTGGTGGGCTTACACCGGCTTCACGGCTCACCAACCTCACTCTTAGTTCAGATGTGGATCAAGACACATAGATATTTGGTTTGCTTGAAGACCCCTGCCTAGCATCCTCTGCTAACAATGTGGATCCAGACCAGACATTGTAGAGCAGAAGCGGTGTCTAATCAGGGTTTCCACTGCTTGCTTACAGAATGAAAAATGATAAAATGAAAAATATTACCCCAAACACTTAAAATGCAAATGGACTGGTCCCATTGATAACAGTGGGAAATTACATTTGGCTTAAATGGGTTGATTGCAGCACAGTTCATTGTGAGTGTGACTGTTAATCTGACTTCTGTGGATTGCAACAGAGGGATGGTGAGTTTGAATTTCTGCTGAGACATCTACTTTCATAGAGATTATTCTCTTTGGCTGTTTCAAATAGTGCAGTTGACAGTTACTGATGGAAGTATGCATTTTAAAAATGTAAACCACTTAAGAGCAGCATCATGTTATGACTGAAAAATTGTTGAAAGCAACATAAAGCATAAACACAACAACAACAGGTTGGTTCAATGAAGTTTGAATGGTCTGTTAAACATTAACAATGTTGTTGGAGAAGTCTGATATTTTTTCTCCATCTGCTCCCAAATTTTAAGACTGTATGTTGCCTTTTCCTAGATCCCGTCTCAGGTACGGGGACAGCCCAGCTGTCACGGTTGACAGATATCTGACACTATTGACAATCGTAAAAACAGCTTCACACACCGATGAGGTGTTCATAAAGATTAGCGTTACTGTCTTCAAAAATCATAAAAACTTTCACCATCTTAATGCACAGGGCTATAGATCAGCACATTGCTTCAGCTTAATTTACTTGCACTTCTCCTTCAAACTATATGTTGTGGGTACTCATTAGAATGGCCTCATAGAGGCAATTCTCATAAGTACCTACAACACTAGTGTTCAGGGATGTATAAGAATTTATCAGTATATTTGGAACCATACAATGATATTAACTCTTTGCTTGCTGGGTAATTTTGCATGCTTTTTGTCGTCTGATGATATTTTCAAAGTCAACTATTTGGAAAAATTCTTTCATGAATACCATCAGAGTGTCAAACAGTTTGGATTCAGATCAGGACGGACATTCTGTCGGTCCTGATCTGGGTCCAAACAGTTTGCAAAGGTTATCAGCAGACGGCACTAGTAGGCAAAGAGTTCATCTGTTATTCGTGAGTTATGATGAAACTTACGTTTGATGTCATGAACACTGAGAAGCTTTCTATCTTTAATTAGGCTGTAGCAGTTTTTGCCATTTTGTACACAATACAAAATATTCATATTAGGTCAACCCTTGTCATACAGTCTGATTTAGTAATGTGACCACAGTAACAAACTCTTAACAAAGTGGTTTTAATATGTATTTTGTGTAAGAAGTGTTTGGACAGGCTTTTCTGTTAGCCCTTTACTCCACACCTTTGAAATGGACGCCTTTGAAATGTAAGATTTTTTGAAATATTATGAAAAGTGGAAAATTTGCTCCTGAGGAGCAAATGTTCCATTTTCCATAATATTTTCAAAACTATTGAAATGTAAAATATTCTTTGGAAAATATTTGAAAATTTGAATTATTTATAGAAAATGATGCAATGTTCTAAATATAGCATATGGGGTAAAGGGTTAATATTGAAGTTTTAATGCTTTATTTGTAACGTTTAAAGTAAAGGGAAGTAAATCTGGTTGAATGTTGGCTAATTTGTAAGGATTAATGGAAATTGAAGTGATACATCAGATTGTGTTGTAATGCAGAAATACAAGGGTTGTCTTGTCAAAAGACCAAAATTACCGAAATGTTTCAAACCTTGTCCAGGCTCGCCGTTCCATGTTGGAATCAAGAACCCAGTAAATCCAGCGAAGGTGAAGTGCTATGGACCCGGACTGGACAGCCGAGAGGTCAAGGCTGAGGCTCCAGCCACATTCACGGTGGACACAACAGAAGCCGGAGAGGCACCAGTTGAGGTCATGTTCACAGATGATAAGGGTAAGGAAAATTTATTGACTTCAGCATAGTCCCATCATGCCAGATCCAGAGGGGATCCACTTCCTGAAAAATCATAAAGTTATAGGGTTTCTTAGAAGGGAGCTCAGTGGTAGAGGGCTTCACTCGAGACCAAGGGGCCGCGGGTTCGAGCCTCATCGGCGTCACTGTGTTGTGTCCTTGAGCATGACACGTTAATCCTTGTTTAGTACTGGTTCAGACCAGGAAGACCTGTCCCTACATAACTGAAAGATTGTTGATAGGACATAAAGAATCAAATCAAACAAAAATAGAGTTTCTTAGCAATACCGGTCTGGATCCCCTGAAAAATCACAAAACTACCAAGCCACAGCATTCAATGTTGGGCCATCATGAGCCCACTAGCAAGATGCCATTTCAATGGTGTTTTGATGGCAGGCCATTGATCCGCAGCTTTTAGTGGTATTTGGATCATCTTCCCCTTATCAACTAAAAAAAGTCAGAGTTGGACCCCCTCTGACAAAACTTTCTGGATCCATGCATGCCCTTTATAAGACAACCTATTATAATATGTATTTGGATATAACAGTCATGTTATGGCTCCAAAATTTTTATATGGCATTTTATAAAGGAATTATAAGATAACATGGTTCACATACAGAGTGCAGCGGCTCAGTTGGTAGGGCATTATAGGCTGGGGATCAAAGGGTTTATAGTTAGAGTCTCACCGCTGGCAGAGTCAGTGTTGTGTCTTTTATCTGCTGCTTTGTACTGGTTCATCCCAGGAAGACCTGTCCCGACTAGACTGAAAAATTGTTGACTAGTACATAAAGAATCTAAACTAACAAGCAAAAAGAAAGTAAATCATTTTTAAAATGTTCCTGGCATGTTGAATTATCTGAATGTTTACCCCATATAGTAGTCAATAATAAGATTGAAGCGTTGAAAAATAGGGATGCAAGAAACAATGGTGAAATTGATCAAAGGGTAAATAAACCATGGTGTTTTAAACTGATAGGTTGTCAAAATCCAAACTGCTTTGAGTAGCTTCCCTTAAAACCTGCATTCCAGATAACCAAGATTTTGATGTGCCTAAACAATAAAAAGTTGAACTTCAAGGAAAGGAATCTCAAACTTTGTCTATGGTGGATTTTGTCGTCAGCTGATGATCTTTGCAAACACTTTAAACCTAGATCAGGACTGACAGAATGTTGGTCCTGATCTGGATCCAAACCATTTGACACTCTGATAGTGTTCCTGAAAGAACTTTTTGGAGAGGCTGATTTTGAAATAAGTCAGCGGACGACAACAAAATCATAGTTAAAATTTGGCCTCGTCACGAGAAAACCTGTCTTCGGGGGGTTGAGAACAACACCGGCGCAGACCAGCCTGCGCATACGCGCAGTCTGATCAGCGCCTTTGTTATTCACTTTTTGAAAAGTATCATATCTAAACTTGCTACAAGCGAAATTTCAGTTTTCTAGCTAGTCTATGTAGCTGAGGAGACTACTTTGAGTCTTGCTTTGTCTGAAAGACAGGTTTTCTTGTGTCGCGGCCCAATTAAGCTAAGCCAGGTTCACTGCATTAGATAATAGTTTGTGGCAGTAAAAGAATGTTTTATTTTGGCATTTTACATTCTCATCTGGCTACTACATTGGGTTTCTATGGCAAGTTACCTTTTATCAAATAATAAGTATATTTATCATAATGTATATTTATAGGTCGCACACAGGCAGTACAACTTGTCCCAGTAGCCGAGGGTAAATTTGATGCCACATATTATCCAGTGGATGAAGGTAAATGCCAGGTGGATGTCAAATTTGCCAACCAGGCAGTACCTAACAGGTAAATACATCATATGTTTAGATAAACAACATTTTAGAGCATAAAATTGTAAATATTTTCTTACCTATCAGTTTTATCATATGTTTTGGGTGCTCATTGAGACGGTTCTTTTAAGACAGTTCTTTTGAGTACCCAAAACATATGATAAATAATAAAATTAATTTCTTTGTACGCACACTTAACTAAAGGACTTCATGAAATAAGGCAGGACACATGTTAATATGAGCCGCGACTTGAGATTTCCAACAATGTGGTATGTAAGACTAGCAAAGGCTCAGACCAGCCTGCGCATACGCACAGACTGATCAGAGCCATTGCTTGTCACTTGAATATTCTATGACTGTTAAGCTACTGAATGAACAACATTTAGAGTTTCTAAGCTTAATAGGAGGCCACACAGGCTTGTCTGAGTCTATTCATGTCAAAAATGCCACATTGTTGGAAATCATGTGACGCAGCTCATATATCGGTATTGCACTGATATCTGACTTTGATATTGCACCGGTTTAAAAATCATTTAAATACGCTTGCTATTATAACGCGACATCTGGTTGGATAACATTTAAAAATTTCAAATTTGTGACAGTTTTGATATACTATCACAAATAGTTTGATGTCATTAATTTCCTCACATTTCGTTGGATGACATGCAGCTTTTTGCGGCTTGCAATGCTCTGATTTGAGATGGAGCAAAGATTTTATGGTAAACAAGTGCGGAAGAGCATTAGAATGGGGATAACCATATTCAAAATTTTTGTTGGGGTGGTATATCATCAGATATACTGTCGGAAATCACATTGCGGGTCATCGTAAGACTAAATTTCAGACTGCATATCTAACGATACAGAATAGAATACAAATTTTGATTATAGTTGGAAATCTATCAAATTAACATTAGCTATGTATAGCTATTAACCGACATGGTTTACATCCCCCAATTAAAAATTGGGATACAGTTATCCCCTAATTGGTGAAAGTAATGTTCTGCAGTATTGAATGTTAGTAAACAGTTTTATCGAAGAGTTTAGAATTTTGTCTCACAATTTTACCCCCACATTATTGTCGATTTTTGCATCAAAATATCTGGTTTTGATATTGCAAATTGAGCTATATACTGTCATATTAAACCAAGGAATGAATTTTAGAACCTTTGATGGACATGATTTCTGATCATATGAACTGATAACAGAAAGATTGAGACCTTATGCTGCTGCAGCTAGAACTGGTTCTGGAGCTCGTAAACCCCAAACCCTTTGTATATGGGAGACTCCTATAGGAGTGTTCCGGCAAACAGTGAGGACCCAGCAGTATTTTTTTCTCTGAATCTAAAGATTATTAAATTCATCCATGTTTTTCCTTTTTCAGTCCATTCAAGGTTGATGTACAGCCAGGTGACAAAGCCAATAAGGTGAAGGTGGGGGGTCCAGGTGTGGATAAAGAGGTTACAGCCAGTTTGCCACAATCGTTCACCATTGACTGTAGGGAAGCCGGTCCTGGAGATGTTCTGCCTATTATCCAGGTTGGTATTCAATATTTTCCATTTTTAGTGCGCCTGAGCTCGAAAACTTAAAGATTTTGCCATCTTTAACGCAACATTTTAATGGACGTAATTACGTAACGTTACTAGATCTGTAAACTGTAAACCACTATTGGTTTATCTAATTGATTGCATGATGATATATCACTCTCAGACGCGACATCATGTGATAACTATATTTTTAAAAATCTTGTGTGTTTACAAGACCTCTGACTTCTCTTCCGTGTTTCAGCGTCCAGATGGTACGAACATTCGTCCCTCGATGACAGACAACAAAGACGGTACCTTCACTGTAACATACACTCCTGAGGATTTGGGACCCTACTGCATCAATATATTCTTCGATGGAAAACCTGTCCCTGGTGTGCCCTTCAGAACAGTGGCTAAGCCTACAGGAGATGCCCAAAAGTGCAAGATTACAGGTAAAAAAAATCGCGGAAAAAAAATAAAAATATAAAATGAAATTAAACTTTGACCTGTAGCCCGCCAGTCACAAATTTTCTCATCTGCTCTTCTCGTTTATGTTCTTAGGTAGCCTATATTGGAAAGAAAATGGACCCAGATCAGACTGTTTTCTAGTGGGCAGTCTGATCAGGATTCAAAATGTTTGCTTCCATGAAAAATCTAGTCATTCTCCTTCCATCTGCTGATTCAAGAAGGGTTGTTGTCAGTTACAAGCAAAAGTATGTGCACAAAGTACTGGTTAACCGCTTAAGCTTGCCTAGGAAGTGTGGTTAGGTGAACTGACTGTCTCATCATGACTATAGCTTTTGACTCGGAAATAAACCTCAAACAAAACAAAAAAAAAAGAAAAATCTAGTCTAAATTGCACTGGAAAATATGCAGCAGACGTAAAGATTAGACAACATTTTCAGAAGAAAAAATAGTGTTGGTCACACAATTTATCATGCTTTTGTTGTCTGCTGACTTTCTATATCATCTTTTTTTAAAAATTCTTTCAAGAACACATTCAAGAGTGTTGAACATTTTGGATCCAGATCAGGACCAACATTCTGTCGGCCCTGATCTGGATCCAAACTGTTTGTTTGCAAAGGTTATCAGCAGACGAAAATTCACCACTAGCAAGGAACGAGTTAACATGATCATATTGTTGCATAGGACCAGTTAAGCAAAAAACATTTTAGCGTAAACTGTGATTATTTTCTTACCCATCAATTTAAACATATGTTTTGGGTGCTCAAAAGAACCGTCTCATAGAGACGGTTCTTATGAGTACCCACAACAAATGTTTTGGTTGAGAAATAAGAAAAATAATTTTCTGGTACACACTCTTATCTGGAGGCTTGTTGTTGTGTTTTAGAGGGTTATGAGAGAACTGTCCAGGTCAACAAAGAAACAGTTATCACAGTTGACGCCTCGATGGCGGGAACCGGCTGCGTTACCTGTCGTATCAAGAGCCCCTCCGGTACCGAGATCGACATTGACATCGTCGAAAATGGCGACGGAACCTTCAGCATCATATTTACGCCTGGCGTTGAAGGCGACTACAATATCAATATCAAATTTGGTGGGAACCTCATTCCAGATGGAGAATATTGTATCCAGGTAAGTCACGTGACCTTGACCTTGGCCTTGAAATATACTCACCTGTGTGCTGTGATGCTTTTGTATATCTATATGAACCACTGCCGTAATTTGCTGAAGGAAGAAATCACAATAATACTTCCTGATCAGACTGCTCCAGGCCAAATTAGAACTACAGTCGAATCTCGTAAATTCCAAGTCCTAGGGACTAGAGGTTTTATTTTGAAAAAATGAAAGTTTGAATTATAGGGAGTAGACATTAAAATATATAATCCCAAAAATGATTTTTTTTTCTTATCAAAACATGTCTTTTTGGTGCTTAAAAGAAACGTCTCAGCGAGACGTTTCTTTTACGCACCAAAAACATATTTTTTATAGACAAATAATCAAATAGCTCATAAATAGGTCCTCTTATCTGAATCCAGTGTATCCCCAGATTTTTACCTGCGTCGCTTTAGCGAAAGCAGGTCTAGTAGTGGGTCCACTCCGTCCGTCCGGTCGTCCGTCCGTCCGTCCGTCCGTCCGTCCGTCCGTCCGTCTGTCCGTCCGTCCATCCGTGCGTCCGTCCGTCTGTCCGTCCGTCCGAAACACTTTAGGGTGCCAAGTTTGTGTAATCTGTAACTCCAAAACTTTTCATTCTTTTTTATTCAAACTTTGCCTAATGATTGTACACATATTGAAGATGTGCACCTCCTATTTTGTGCATGTTTCATAATTTTTTTCTCATTTTTGAGGGGTGTTGAACTTAGACATTTTTTCGTTCAGCAATGCTTAGGGGGTGCCTAGTTTGTGTAATCTGTAACTCCAAAAGTTTTTATTCTTTTTTATTTAAACTTTGCCAAATGATTGTTCACATATTGAAGATGTGCACCTCCTATTTTGTGCACGTTTCATAAATTTTTTCTCATTTTTGAGGGGTGTTGAACTTAGACATTTTTCGTTCAACAATGCTTAGGGGGTGCCTAGTTTGTGTAATCTGTAACTCCAAAAGTTTTTATTCTTTTTTATTTAAACTTTGCCAAATGATTGTTCACATATTGAAGATGTGCACCTTCTATTTTGTGCACGTTTCATAAATTTTTTCTCATTTTTGAGGGGTGTTGAACTTAGACATATTTTCCATCAGCAATGCTTAGGGGGTGCCTAGCTTGTGTAATCTGTAACTCCAAAAGTTTTTATTCTTTTATATTCAAACTTCACACAATGATTGTTCACTCATTGAAGATGTGCACCTCCTATATTGTGCACATTTCATAATTTTTTTCTCATTTTTGACGGGTGTTGAACATAGACATTTTTCTCCATCTGAAATGCTTAGGAGGTGCCTAGTTTGTGTAATCCGTAACTTCAACAGTATTCATTCCATTATATTCAAACTTTGCATAATGATTGTTCACACATTGAAAATGTGCACCTCCTATATTGTGAGATTGTTTCATTGTTTTTTCTCATTTTTGATGGGTGTTGAACCTAGATATTTTCCCATCTGTCCGTCCATCCGCAACATTTTAGGGGTGACAAGTTTGTATAATCTGTAACTCCATTTTCATTCCTTTTAATTCAAAAGTTGCCTTATGATTGTTCACATATTGAAGATGTGCACCTCCTATATTGTGCACATTTCATAAATTTTATCTCATTTTTGATAGACTTTTTATCCATCTGAAATGCTTACTGTAGATTACATTGCGAAATTTGGGTGTAATCTGATTTCATTCCTGTTTATTTGAACTTTGCATATCGACTGTTTACACATTGACGATTTGCTCCCGCGACGCAGGTCCAGAGCAGAGTTTGGTCTTGTTTTTAATAAGTGAATATTTTGAAAAATCACCTCAAATTTTCGAGATTTTTCTCACTTATTTACTTGCCGATCTCTGGACTAGAGCTCATATTTAAAAAATAGTTTTCTTATTTCTAAACCAAAACACATAGTGTTTGTACTCAAAAAAACAGTCTCGATGAGACGTTCTTTTGAGCACCGAAAACATAAGATAAAACTCATGGATAAGAAAATATTCACAATTTTAAGTTCAGAATTTATGTTAGCAATGGGCAGTGGTTCTAATAGATATGGGTGTATAACAAACAGTGTGCTGTGATGCTATAGTAAGGATTTACATAGTTCTGATCGTATTTGCTATATTTTAAGGTGATAAGATGACGGTTTTCCCCTTCCCAGGCCCCCTGCAAAAATTTTGATTAGTTTTTATGTAATGCATCTATAAGATGGAATTTTCTCTTTCAAAATGATTTAAAAAAATCTAGATTATCTTGTAAGGTGGACCTAGGTGAACAATTTACATGTTGTTTATTTTACTTGATTTTTTGTAGTCTGCTGATTTTTTTTAAAGTTAACTTTAAAAAATTATTTTGTGAATGCTATTAGAGCGTCAAACAGTTTGAATCCAGATCAGGCCTTGCATTTTGTGGGTTTTATCTAATTCTTAACTGTTTGCAAAGGTTAGCAGCAGACGACACTAAAAGTTAAATATGGAAAGTTTGTCATTTGTTTACAGTCTGCTAATGTTCTCAGGTACCCTATGTTGCATACAATATGGACCCAGATCAGACTGCTCCCAAGGGGGGGGGGGGGAATAACACATCAACACAAACAA
This sequence comes from Loripinus fragilis, assembly GCA_964019695.1. NCBI lineage: Eukaryota > Metazoa > Mollusca > Bivalvia > Lucinida > Lucinidae > Loripinus > Loripinus fragilis. The sequence goes on from OZ026520.1 coordinate 48,227,970, forward strand.
AACTGCTCCCAGTCTGATCAGAGTTCATGGTATTTGCTTCCATGAAAAAATTAATCTGAAGTGCACTTGAATTTATGCAGCAGACGTAAAAAGCAGACAACATTTTTAGGGCAAAACATATTGGCAGGTTAATTTGCTGAGGGTAGATTGGCCATTTCAAGAACTATCTTAAATTGAAATTGGAATCAATAAACTGAGCTTTTTGTGAAAGCTTTCCTTGTTTAGGCAAAATAAAAAAAAAATACCTGCGTTTACGGTAACCCGACCCTACCTAAATTTACTGGTGAAACCTAGAATTATTTTCAGATTTTCTGGAAAAATATAATTTATGCATTTTGAAAGGCAAAATGCCTTTCAAAATGCATAAATTTATATATTTTTTTATCCAGAAAAAAAGTGAAGAAAAAAAATGTGTCTTCTCTACCTAAAATTTTCAGACCTGTTACCCGAAACACTTATTTTTTATTTTGCCTTAGTAGGCAAAATTTTGTCAGGAACCATAATTATCTTTCAGAACACATATCATATTATATTTAATTTTCTCCCTTGCAGAATGTAGCATCTGATCAGGATCTGCACTGTTTGATTGCAGAATGTTCTACTTTAATTTTGAATTAAAATGAAAAATACCACCCAACAACCCTAAAATTGAAAAATGCACTCATCCAATTGATGGGAAAGTCCATTTGGCTGAGATAAGTTAAGGAGAATTGACTGGAATTTCCAGGTATGCCAATTACCTGAGTCTGCAGAATGATTAATTAGCATGTATTTGTAAGTTTATATTGATAATTTGACTGGGCAGCTCTCTGATAGAGAAAAGATAAGATTAAAGATAAATTTAGAGAAGACCAGTCTGATTCCTTGAACCAGTACTAAGCCGAGGATAAAGTGTCTGGCTTCAGTTAGTCTCGAACCAGCTTCCCTTCGATCTCAAGACTAACACTCTCTACCTTGTCAAAAAGCATTAGGGCGTGCCTGCCATTGCAATAGTGAAGATTTGTAATCAGATCAGTACCTAGAGGTCACAATGGTATTGTACCACTGAGAACAGGCCTGATATTTCGTTGGTCTGATCTGTGTCAAAACTGTTTGCAAAGGTTATCAGCTGACAACAAGAGCAGATACTAGCCAGTGGCGTAGCCAGAACTTCGAAAAAGTTATGCACATCAAAGGGAGACTACTGGATCAAGCAGTGATTCTCTTCTTTGCTCCCAGAGGGAGCGAATTCTTTCCTTTAAGAGCAGTTCCTTATGGCATGGAAATAACTTTTGCCATATTAGGTGACCTCCCTTGAATGTTACTATTTTTATTACGCATTTGCGTTACTGCATAATGGGAGCTACGCCAATGCTAGCAAGTAAAGAGTTAAGCAATTAATCAACAGAATTTTCGAACCTGTTTTTTATTACCTTGAATAAATAATCTTAAGTTATTTTAAATATTTGCATTTATTGCGCAGCAAAAGCTCTTGAAGTTAAACAGGATTGGACTGCTTCCTGAAATGATGTAAATCAGATCAGCATGCACTTTATTCTGACAGGGATACATCCACAGGTTTAGATAAAGAAAAAAATTTAGCGTAAAATTGTAAATATTTCCTTACCCATTATTTTTAGCGTTTGTTTTCGGTGCTTAAAGGAACCGTCTCATTGAGACAATTCTTTTGAGTACCCACAACATATGTTTTGGTTAAGAAATAAGAAAATTATTTTCTTGTTAGGCACTCTTAACTAAAGGCCTGATACATCTGAGCCATATTTATGGCCTCATATCCTTGTATTCCTAATTTTGAGATAACAGTTTCTTTAGCAAAGAAAAAATATATATTGATCTGCAGGCTTGAAAAGTACTTGAATTTAGGGGGCTTTTTTGAAAAGTCCTTGAAAATTAATTATGCCCTGAAAAGTACTGGAAAATTTTCTAGTACTAGTTTCTCCATTATTTTGTCTAGCATTTCTGAAGTAGAATTTAAACACTTAAATCGGGATTATTCATAAACTTTTAGTCCTTTAAAACTGTAGGATAGTCTTTAGAAGTCCTTGAAAGTCCTTGAATTTTACTCAAACTTGCCTGTATGAACCCTGTGTTGACAGGCCAAATGACCAAGCTAGGAATCTAGAAATTAAATATGTAGAAAAAATCTGAACCCTTTTCCCCTTGGAGCCAGGACATTTTGTCTGCTCTCTTAATGTTGAATTGCTCTCTAATTGTTGAATTGCTCTCTAATTGTTGCAAATGATATGGAGTAGGAGCAGTCTGATAAGGGTTCATATTGTTTGCTTCCATGATAAAATCTAGTCTGAAGTGCTCTTGAATAAATGCAGCAGATGTAAAAAGCAGATGGAATGCAATGACTTGGTAGAGTTAGACTAGGGAGCGCAGTGGCTCAGTGGTAGAGTGCTTGACTCGAGACAGAGGGGCCGTGGGTTCGAGCCTCACCTGCGTCACTGCCTTGTGGTCCTGGAGCAAGACACATTTATCCTAGCTTAGTACTGGTTCAACCCGGGAAGACCTGTCCCTGTTTAACTGAAAGATTGATGGGACGTAAAGAATCAAATGAAACCAAAAGAGAGTTAGGCTTGGGATTGAAGGGTCGCTAGTTGGAGACTCACTGGAGTCACTGTGTTGTGTCCTTGAGCAAGACACTTTAAACACTGCTTAGTACTGGTTTAACCCAGGAAGACAGGAAATCATCTTGGCATGGCTGAAAAATTGTTGACTGTGGTGTAAAGCAGCAACAAAAAAAAAACATATTGAACATGCAAGTGTCTGTTAAGTTTTGGTCAGTGCTATGAAGCAAAAAAATATCTACAAGATCTTGCAGTTATATAATGAAATGTAGTGATTACGCAAAATAACTTTCAGTGCAAAACACTAACTGTATCTCTTTAATGCTCATTTTATCTGTACCAATTGCTTGTTTAATTAGCTAAGTGGTTCAAATGTATTTTCAAAGTGGGAAATGTTTAAATGCTCATTTCAGAATCTAAAAGCATCGGGAGACTTACTGCTTTCTCTTCTGTAAATTGCTGAGATTACCGTAACTTTCTCGGCTAGTGCCGACTTTTGTAGTCTGCTGATTATCTTTGCAAACAGTTTGGACCCAGGTCAGGCCCGACATAATGTCGGGCCTGATCTGGATCCAAACTGTTTGACACTCAGATGGTAATCCTGAAAGAATATTTTGAAAACTTTCAATTTTGAAAGAAAAACTCAGCAGACGACTGTTGAGAAATAAGCAAATAAAAGTCTGGATACTTCAAGTCTAGTCCAATGAATCTTATAATGTAAAAGAAGCAATAAATTTATAAACAAATTTTATGAGGTTATGTAATGTGTGCGAGGGAATTAATGAGTATGTTTTGTTAGGTGAATGTAATATAAAAAAAAAGGAACCCTGATTAGATGCAGCATTTTGCATCACTGGGAGATGGAAAGGAATTAATCAGATTTTGATTACCTTGACCTCATTTTCAAGGTCACAGAAGGTCAACAAAAGTTTGAAAATGGCTTGTCTGCACCATATCTCCTAAAGGATTAATGCATGCCATGGCTTCCATCGTTAAAAGAAGCATTACTGTATTAAGGGCAACAAATAGAGATTTCTAAAATACCATTTTAGCTGGGGGAGCACAATGGCTCAGTGGTAGACTGCTTGACTCGAGACCTAGGGGCCGCGGGATCGAGCCTCACCAGTGTCACTGCGTTGTGTCCTTGAGCAAGAACATTAATCCTAGCTTAGTACTGGTTCAACCAAGGAAGACACGTCCCTTTATAACTGAAAGATTGTTGATGGGACGTAAAAATCAAATCAAACAAACAAAACTATTTTACCTGAAAGCAATTCTGTTTGGCATCTTTTTCACATAATTATTTTTTAAAAATTGTGTACCCCAGGCTCACTGAGCAACTAAGCCATTTAATTTCTGCTAAAGTACAAAAGTATATCATACAAGATGAGTACATTGAAAGACCTTAACAAAAACAGAATAGACCCAGATTAATCTGTACACTATGAGTTTGTGAAATAATCTTGTAGGGGCCATTAACCCAAAACTAAAGCCCAGTTTGAATGATGATAGCTCTTTAATGATGTTTCTGAATTTATGAAGTACTGATGAAATGATAGGTTTGATAAGGACAAGTAGAAATGCAAGATTTACGAGTACTTTGCTGATAGATCACACAGAATAAGCTGAAGAAAAAAAATAGTATTATGAGCCAGCACAAGAGACTTTGGTACTTATCGCATTGTTGAGCAACGAAGACTTCGGTGAGCCTGTGCTACTCGCGTATACAAAGAGTTAATGAAGACCTATAATGAGACCAAAATCTAGACCCCTAGCCCGACTGGATTCATCAAATGTTGCATTTATAGAAGGCTTTTGCTCGGACCAGATAAGTGCCTAGATTATATGTTATGTACTGGCCCATATGAAATTGAAAATTATAAGATGCAAGGCTTTACTGAGCATCTCCTCAGTGTTCCCAACAATATTTACTCTGCCTGCTAGTGTAGTCTACTGATAACTTTTGCAAACAGCTTGGACCCAGATCAGGCCCGACAAAATGTCGGGCCTGATCAGGATCCAAACTGTTTGACACTCTGATGGTATTCCTGAAAGAATTTTTCGAAAAACTTGACTTTGAAAAAAATCAGCAGACGACAAAAAAATCATGAAATATTACCCAGTAGGTAAAGAGTTGACAAAAGTACAAAATAGCAAGTATGACACCCTTTTATGTTTTAGATATAAGAATGAATGACCGCTAATAGCTTTCAGATTGGCCAAAACTCCATTAAATTGGTTCATTCTGAGAGTTCTAGGATTGAGACCTTGACAGACATTCCGCAAATTCTTGAAATTTTATTTTCACTTTTATATAGAAACACCTGAAAGCACTCATTTGTATGAAACAGGGGTCATGCTGTTTTGGGATTTTAATTTTTTGCTGCCAGACATCTGGTTAGTTACAGAGGGTAAGGCTTAAAAAAATTCAGTACAGGAAGTTCAAAATTCGGAATATTCAATTGATGCTTCTCTGAACATTCTACGTAAATCCACTACAACGCAATTCATTATAATGTCTTTTTGATATAACATCTAAGCTTTTAGTTGAGAGTGCATATCAAAAAATTAATTTTCAACCAAAACATATGTTGTTGGTACTCAAAAGAACCGTCTCAATGAGACGATTCTTTTGAGTACCCAAAACATACGTTAAAACTGATAGGTAAGAAAATTTATAAAATTTCAGCTCAAAAATTGTGTTTATCTAAACCTATGACACCACTATGTTTTGGATTCAGAAAGGAGCTTAGGTCATGTTTCTTTTTCTCCGTAGAATTATCCCTTTTATGCAGTGGTCATTCCTGAGGACCTCAAGCCTAGCTTTATAAAGTGACATAAGTTACATAATTTATATAGTTACTAGAATCCAGTATAACTTTAGTGTAAGATATAGAGAAAAAAAAATGCCCACTTTGTAAACTAGGTCTTACTTCATCAATATTCCCCTTTTTCAGTGTTTCGTCTCACTTTGAAATGTTTGCATCTGTCTTAAAATCCTCTCGTGCTCAAGATTAAGGGGTATTGGGATATTCGTTATCGCTTTAATCCTGCCAGTGCAAACATACAGATTGCACATGCTGCGGATTATATAACCTAGACACAGGTGCTTTCCATATTAATGACAGCAAACTTTCAAAACCATTAAAGATATCTTTTAAACCTTAAAGTGCTTCCTACTAGTCCAAGAAGCAGCAGACAACATTTAGAAGAAATAATCTGGAAAAACGGATCCTTCAGAAATAGAGAGAACCTACAATACAATGAATATTAGAAAACAGCAAACTCTGTTTCATTGAATCTATTCATGAGAACTAATGGAAAGTGCAACAATTCTCATGCCCCCTAGCACCGACTTAAGCGGTATTCTGCTTTCTGTCAGAACCCAATATTCCCGAAGAAAGCTTATTTTTGATTTTTTTAACAACAAGGCTTGATATATTATGTGAATTGTGATATATCGAACCATATTTCCCTTGAAAAGGATGAGGGATGTCTCAAATTAAGCATCAACTGCAGTCAAGTTTAGCACTTTAAATTTAAGCATACTTTGAGTTGTTTTTTTCATTTTGGAAAAAATCAGATTTTATCTCGTAGATCATCTCAATATCTGCAATTGATATGTAAAAACATTTTTTGTCTGTAAATTTTTCAGAAAGTATTGCTTGTTAACATAGGTGCTTTATGGGTTAATCCTTGGTAATGATCCATGATGAAATTCGTTCAGACCTAGGGGGAGAATAGCATAGACCTAGAAGAGAGCAGACTCCCCATCGCTATTTTCCTTATTTCTCCTCGAAAGCATATGTTGTGGGTACTCATTAGAAGAGTCTCATCGAGACGCTTCTAATGAGCACCACAACAAATGTTTCTGTCGAGAAATAAGGCAGATATCCTCATTTTTGGGGGTTGGAAAGCAGCATCTAATCTAAAGATTTGACTGGAGATTCAGAGATAAAAATGGCATCAGATTAAGTACTTTTCATTTATTCTTTATTGATCAACATAAAGATGAGGAAATCAGCAGAACACCATAACTGTAAACAGTTGTCGAGATATTAATTTTGATTGAGATTTTGCCTGGAGCATCCAAGAATAATCAGCTTTCTGTATATACCAATATTTATTAGTTGGCTTCAAAGTGAAAAAAGGACAATTCCTGGTTTCCCAGCTTCCTTTAAATCTTTGCCATTCATCTTTAAAATTAAAACCATTATCTCACTTGTAATTTAAATTATAATTAAAACTGTTACCTCACTTGTTATTGAAATTGTAAATGAAACAGTAATCTCACTTGTAATTGAAATTGTAATTAAAACAATATCTCACTTGTAATTGAAATTGTAATTAAAACAGTTTGTAACTGAAATTGTAATTAAAACAGTTAGCTCATTTGTAATTGAAATTCTTATTAAAATGGGTATCTCTTTCAATAGAAATTGTAATCAAAACAGTTAGCTCATTTCTAATTGAAATTGTAATTAAAACAGTTATCTCACTTGTAATTGAAATTGTAATTCAAACTGTTATCTCTTTAGTAATTGAAATTGTAATTGAAATGGATATCTCCCTTTTGATTGAAATTGTAATTAAAATGGTAAGCAGACAAAAGATATAACATGCAAAGATCTAAACCCTTTTGCACTCCAAATTTTGGCAACTCTGGATGCAACTCATACATAGGTCTTGTTGGCACTTGTACCATTCCATAGATCCTTTTGCTGAGTTATCAAATACAGATTCACAGTAGGAGCCTCCGTGCTGTAGTGGAAACCACTCACCATGTAAACCAGGGGCAGCGGCACTGTGTAAACCAGGGGTAGCAGCACTGTGTAAACCAGGGGTAGCGGTACCATGTAAACCAGGGGTAGCAGGTTTGATCCCAGACTTCCCTAGTCTGTTGGATGAGACTTTAAACCATGGTCCCATCTCCATCCCAGTATAAAACTCAAAGCGGGTCATCATCGGCCCGTCAGTGAAACACCATTTAAATGGTGTTTCACTGACGGGTCGATGATGGCCCAACATTGAATGCTGGCTGGGATATGACCTAAGCTGTTGGTTGGAACTGAAACTCACACACACAGATTCTCAGTTGTGGTCTTGCATTAAAATGTTACCAGGAACGTTTCATTTATCATCCTAATAATGATAAGCCTTTTCTGAAAAATACATGAAAACTTGAGATTAGGATAAAAATACTCTACTTATTTTAGGATGGCATGCTGGGCTAAGTTCTGGGCAATAACCAGAATTTTTTTCAGGCAGAATGATGTAAATGAATTTCCTGACATTACAGGGTTCGCACAGGCTTGAAAAGTACTTGAATTTAGAGGGCATTCTTGAAAAGTCCTTGAAAATTAAATATGCCTTGAAAAGTACTGGAAAATCACTGAAAGCCTTGAAAAGTCCTTGAATTCTACTATTTTCTGTAGGAATTTGCACAGTTGAAAGAGACCTAAATCAGTACAAAATTGTTGTGACTATTTGGTGCAGCATATGCTGCACCAAATATAAGCACAGCAATTTTATACTAATTTTCCGGTACTGATGTCTCCATTATCTCAGTCTAACATTTCTAAAGTAGAATTTTGATTTTTCGTAAACTTTTAGTCCTTGAAAACTGTAGGATAGTCTTTAGAAGTCCTTGAAAAGTCCTTGAATTTTACTCAAACTTTCCTGTATGAACCCTGAGGCAGAATGATGTAAATAAATTTCCCGACATTAGGAGCCTCCATGGTGTAGTGGATAAACCACTCGCCTTGTACCCAGGGGTCTTGAGTTTGATCCCCAGCTGCTCCAGTCTGTTGGATGAGACTAAGCCGTAGCCCCATCTTCATATGACCGTAGTTGTTGGTGGGACATTAAACACAAACATTAAGTTCTAGATTTGGGGCTGTTGAGTTTAAATTCTTCTATACTGGAACTGGGTAAGTGTATTTTGGCGAATCGTGAAGACCCAGATGATTCTCATTTGTTTTGATATGAGCAATGTTTAGAGTCAGAAAGCCAATATATTTTGAAAATTTTAACGTGTGACCTCTTGAATTATATTTTGATTCAGATATTGCTAGCAAAGTAAATATGCATACATATTATGGAGTTGTAAACCTGCAAGTTTTAGGGAAAAGCATAAAAATGTCCTTTTTTTGATCAGAAATGTATATATCCATGCAAAACAGTGTACATATTCTGAAGAAGAAAAAATGACCGCAGTAACAAAATAACCAGTCACTGCAACAGCCTTTCTAAGGAGAATATGGCATTCTGAGACCACTTTATCTGAAAATATGAGATCAAACCAAGTTGAAAACCACTTGCATTTGAAAGCTGTCATTCTATCAATTCAAGGCCCTTCTTGCTGCTTAAAACCGAAATTAGGTAACTGCGTAAAATTTGTTGGCATTTGAATCATTGCCTGCTATTGCCGACAGCTGGAAACCATTGCAAGCGGTTTTTGGACCCGGTAGATCAGGCCCGACGAAACATCGGGCCTGATCTGTATCCAAACCGTTTGATACTCTGATGATATTCCTGAAAGAATTTTTTTTAAAAGGTTTAGTTTGAAAATAAACAGCAGAAGACAAAACATTCTCCCACCTCTGCCCATGTAAGATAGGTTGACAGCTCATGTAAGAAATTTCTATCTTACATGACCATGTGACACCTTTCTTTCATGGGCAGAGTAAAATTTTCTTTTTTTTTCAAAAAAGTGCATTAAAAGGACCAATATATTGCGCCTAACAGTAAGTAATTCAAAGTCACCAAGCTAGGGTAAGCATTACTTACTGACGTCATATAAGGTTAAAATGACGTCAGCGAATGATGCACCACCTGACAAAAATGGCAATGTGACGTTTATGGCACAGGGAGCCAAGCAGAATTTTAGGCTTTTTACAACTAAGCTAATGCTCCAAACGTGGTTTCCAGTCAATAACAAGGTGCAAACTACATTTACACCCATTTTGATACCCAATAAAAACACTCTTGAACTCAAAAATAATGTAAATCCAATGAGTAAAAAGTTAAAATTTTCACGAGTTTTGGACTTTTTATGTTCGGACAAAAAAATCTTGGAAAAGTGGGAGAAAAACAAGCCATCATGAGCCTGACCATGTAGGATAGAGAAATCTCACCCGAGAGGTCGGAATTTAACTAGGGACTCGGCAAGCCTCATCCCTGGTTAAAATTCACACCCCTCGGGTGAGATATCTCTATCCTACATTGACACTCATGATGGATTATTATAATCCTACAAAATTACCCAGCATGCAAAGAATAAATAAGTTGCTTCCTCTCTAGTGTTAAATATATAAGTGCCTGTTTCTTATAAAGTGTGTTTTCCCTCCCCACTTCTGAGAATATCTCTAGATGCAAGTGGGAGTGGATTAAAGAGTTTGATAAAATTGTTGTTAGCACCAATAGGTTTCAAAGAGATTCTGTGCAAGCATTTCAGTGATTGAGATCTGACTGTCTTGAATCAAGCAAGCACCCATCAGCTCTGCTTCATTTGAGTTTGATTGAAGACCTATACTGAACTTTCATGACTGTACATGTGGCGATTAAAAATACCTGAAAAAATATTTCGTTGAACAAAAAGGATTAATATTAATGTGTTCTGTATTCATTTTTTTCGTGATTTGTGATACATTTGTAGATATTTCAGTCTAATTGTCAGCAGGTAAATTTTTTTTTAGAATTTTATGCAAGTTTGTAACGGTAATGAAATCTATTTATTTCGTATCTTTTCATTTTATCTTGAAATATTGTTGCAAATTTTGTCTGCATGATATTTAAGATAGCCAGCTTCACTTTGACAATGAAAATTATGTGATCTGAACACGGCCCTGCAGTCTGATCAGACTAAGATTTGCCAGATCTAAATAATGTTTAGTTAATAGTTAACTATATGTATGTAAGCAGGCATCTGTGCAGGGTGGTCAGGTTTATACAACGAGATACTTTTCTCGTTTTGCGTCTGAAATGCCATTGATGTTAAACATTATGGAACATATCATTATTTTTTCTCTATTTTTATTTTATCTTAAAGTCATAAATTAAGAGAGATTTCAGCTGATGGATTCCAGTTGAAAAGCAGATACCATGATTTTTTTACATTGCATGGTGCAGCAGTTTTGCAATGCAGCGCATTTTAAGATCTTTTGATCTGATTTTACCTTTTTTGGTCGAAAAAAAAAACAAAACAGTGTGGACTAGTACAGTAAAACCTGTGTAAAACGGCCACTCTCAAAAAGACCAAAAATTGGTTTTCAAGACCAATTATCGCTTAATGTAGGTCAAAAGTACTGCAGAATGCCCCAAGTGGAGCATTCTGCAGTTCTTTTGACCTTCATTAAGCTACCAATTGTTATTAAGATCTTTTTTTTTGTCTATTTTTGAGTTGCCATTTTACACAGGCTTTAGGGAGCTCAGTGGTAGAGTGCTTGACTTGAGACAGAGGGACCACAGGTTCGAGCCTCACCGGCGTCATTGCGTTGTGGTCTTTGAGCAAGACACATTTATCCTAGCTAAGTACTGGTTCAACCCAGGAAGACCCGTCCCTATATAACTGAAAGATTGTTGATGGGACGTAAAGAATCAAATCAAACAAACAAAACACAGGTTTTACTGTACTGACTCCGTTCACAAAATGCTCGTCAACTTAGCAAACATAGAAGATCTAGATCAGTTGTATCTGAAAGGCAACTAATGATTGATATTTTAGAACATCCCCACTTAGAGGCCTTACTATTAAAGCTCTAAATGAGCCGTGACATGTTGAGTTCCAACAATGTGGCATATTGACAAGTGTAGACTTAGATGAGCCTGTGCAGCCTCCTTTTAAGCTTAGAAATTCCAAATGATTATTAGTCAGTAGCTTAACAATCATAAAATATTCAAGCGACTAGCAAAGGCTCTGATCAGACTGCGCTTATGATACATTGTTGGAAATCTCAAATCGCGGCTCAAATGGCCTGTGCAATCAGTAGCCTATCTGATCTGTAATCTTCTATAGAGTGCGCGTCCCAGGGGTTGTGAGTTTGGATCCTAGTCCAACCACATGCTTTCTTGGAGTTAATCTCCCTATCATCCATTCAAGTAGGGCAGCTGTCAGCTACTGACATTATACACCAAGTACAGTCCAACCTGTATTAAGCACCTAAGTGATAATCAAGCGGGGTTGCTTAAACAGGTGCATGCTTAAGACAGGTATATTTATACATATTTACCTAATTAAAAAGGAACAAAATCATATCTTGCTTAAAACAGGTTACTTGTTTAATACAGGAGGCCGCTAAAATACAGATTTTACTATACTTTTAAAAGGTATACTCGAAAATTGGCTTATAAAAAGCAGAAAACTAAAAAATATATAATGGCAGAATAAGGATTAACATTGTATAGTTGCAGTGCTTTCAATTTTATCATTCCTCCTTGAATATCATCATATTTTATCTGTACTAAGATTCAGAAACCAGTCTAGAATTGATGAGTTTGTCAGTGTTTGATTGGCTACCTGTAATTACAGTCAGATCTGATTACAACCAATTATAATGAGATTGGACAGGTGATCTTGTAATTGATTGGTGCACCTTGTTCCTCTGGTCAATATCCATGTTGATTTTGTTTACATTTATTCTGGTTGCTTTTTGATGGGATTTAGTCAGTTAATCATACTTTTGTAGATAGCGTAGACTCGGATGAGTTGCAGGAGAATGCCACATCTCACTGGCTACAATCTACATGTACTCTTTAAGTTAAGCAATCTTCAAAAACAGAAATAGATAACAAACTTCAGGGAAAAAATACCATATTTGATCTTTTCAATAAATGCCCCCAACCCCCACATGTACCAAATCGAATCCCAACATGATAACTCATAAGGGAGCAACCTGATCTGGGTCCATATTGTTTGCAATATAGGCTATCAAAGTACATAAGCAGATGAGAGAGTAGACAGTATGTGTCTGTTACGGTATTAGCAGCTACTGTATAATAAGCAAGCAGGTAGCTAGAACTATCAGATAACATTCCCAGATATCTTCAGGTGAAAAGATGAATGTCCGACCATGCTGAGATATAGTGGGGCATGCTCTTTTCACTGACCTAGCTAGTATTTCAGCCATAGTTAGATGGACCAGTAACCCAGTATTTCAGCCAAATTTGAAGAGCATTGAGGATTCAAGTTAGTGGGGATAGTGGCTACAACCCGTTACGTCTGGGCAGGGGAATTAAGTGCTGCTCAACCACTGGCCTTGTACTCTGTGGTCCCTAGTTCAATCCCCAGCCTGTCCCCAAGTCTGTAGGATGAGACTCTAAGCCGTGGCCCCATCTCTTGAGACATTTAAACAGAACCACTGCCTGTGAGTCTTGATTCTACCGAACATTTAACCACCAGGCTCAGTACTGACTGCACAAAATAGGGAATTAAGTACATGTAGCTATTTTGCTCAGCCAAAATTCCATTGTTCCAATCTTGTATTAACTCTTACTACCCTAAATTCGAAAATGTTTGCGAGGGTTTTATTTTCGCGAAACATCACAGTTTCGTGAAAATAAAATCCTCCCAAAATGCTGAAATCACTCTGTCGTTTACTGATTTAGGTAAATCATGCCACAGCCGAGATTTTTTAGCATTGCAAATATGTATTTTAACGCTATTCGAGAAAATAAAATTCTCACGAAAAATTCCGGATTTACAGTACCATTCACAACTGTTTATATATTTTTAAAGTCTATGTAGCAAACAGTGTGGACCCTGATCAGACTATGGAGCAGCCATACTGTTAGCATGCTAGTTAAATCAATCTGTAATTGTAGCAGACCTCATTTTCATGTTCAATTTTGGCTAGCATTTTAAGCGTTCATGTGTTAACAAAAATCATCCAGTGGTATTTGACTTAGTGTTAAATAGCATTAAACAGTTCCATTGCTTGGAAGGTCTCCAGTAACTGTGGGCCTGCTGGCAAAAGATTATCTATTGCTGATCTCCCAGAGTATAATCTAAATTAAATTGTCAGCCCTAACATGAGAGAAAGGGCCCAGGGACTGATCTTAAATGCACAGTCATATCGGAGTCATTTAATGGGTGTTGACTCACTTTTGGTAAGAGAATTACTGTAAATTCGGAAATTTTGGCAAAGGTTTTATTTTTCACGAAACTTCGCATATGCATATGCGAAGTTTCGTGAAAATAAAATCCTCACGAAATGGTGAGATCAATCTGTCTTTTATTGATATAGGTAAATCATGCCTTAGTCGCGAATTTTTAACGTCGCAAATATGTCTTTCAACGCTATTTGCGTAATTAAAATTCTCTTCAAAATTTCCGAATTTACAGTAACACTCAGCCTAAGTGTCGCTCATAAATTTCAACAGCATTTTATAAAAAAAAAGGTTGTTAGAGCAAAAAAGCCCATTAACTCTTTTCATATTGATAATTTCTCATACCCCTTTTGTTGTCTGCAGATTTTTTTTTTAAATTAAATTATTCAAAAATTAGTCCAGAAATATTCTGTGAGTCTGGGGTCTGATCTGTGCCCAAACTTCCAAAGCAGACATGTATGTAGATTTATGTGAGATGATGTTACAATACTGAAGCATTAAAGGTCTGATAGCCTTAGGGAAACATGGTCTGTTTTTGTCTTCCATTATATCTGTAAAATAAATTGTTTTCCTTTTTCTCCTTTCAACTAACCAGATTATTTGGAAATCATGAGTGCATAGTCATAGAACTGCTCAGATAAATTTTGGCACGGTTTTTATATTGTCTCACAAATCGGAATGTGCATAATGACAACAAAGTTGAGTTTTCTGAAAGGTAATACTTGTTATCACACTCCCACTGAGATCTGTTATCATAGCAAGCTGAATATCAGTCCGACTTGAGTACCATATAGTTGCTGATAGGCAGAGTAGTAAAACTAGAATTGTTACATACTGAATCAAACATAAATCTGTTGATATAGATATGAACTTGTTACAATTTACTCCAGAATGTTTCAGTCCTGAGCTATTTCTAGCACTCCCAGGGTTCGCATAAGCTTGAAAAGTACTTGAATTTAGAGGGCTTTCTTGAAAAGTCCTTGAAAATTAAATCTGCCTTGAAAAGTACTGGAAAATCACCCAAAAGCCTTTAAAAGTCCTTGAATTCTTCTATTTTCTGTAGGACTTAACACTGTTGATAGACATCTAAATCAGTATAAAATTGCTGTGCCTTTATTTGGTGCAGCAAATGCTGCACCAAATAATGGCACAACAATTTTATACTGCTTTTATAGTATTAATTTCTGCATTATCTCAGTCTAGCATTTTTGAAGTAGAATTCTAACACTTAAATCAGGATTTTTCTTAAAATTTTAGTCCTTGAAAACTGTAGGATAGTCTTGAAAAGTCCTTGAATTTTACTCAAACTAACATGTATGAACCCTGACTCCTTTAGACCAATATGGAGAAATGATCAGATCTTATCAAATTATTTACCCTGTATACGTAGAAGTAAATGGCTGTTCTGGGACAGTTCTATTTCCTTCTAGGAAGTCTGGCTCTCTGGTGGTAGAAAAATCCCTATTTTCCTTTTACCCAGGGCTTGTCATGCTATAAAAGGGCATCCTTTCACACTGTTGTCAAGATATTGCATCAAAAATCTTCCGACAATTTACATATAGAATATGATATTCTAACCTTGGCAGATATCTTGCATGAAATCATGTAGACTGCTACCCAAGACTTTTAATGCCTTGAGATTGGCAAGTTTTGGCAAGGAACAGAGAAGCCGTCAAGATTAACATGTCTGATCAGTGTCATTGCCAACAAATTGCAGGCCTTCGTTAATTGCTTGTGACTTATTCAACATTTTTTGTGACTTAGTTCTTCTTTTAGTCATGCCAACATTTTGCTGAACATTCATTCTCTTGTCTCTCATGGGTTTTATTTGTTACATAGCCCTATAGGTTTTTATAACTTTTTTCTTTCAACCGAAAAATGGTGATAATTTTTTTTATTTTTCACAAGAAACGGTTTATTGCGGTGTTCACTGGAAGTGCCTCAATGAGATATTTCCAGTGAGTACCCATTACATATGTTTTCTTGGAGAAATAAGAAAACTAGCAGCCTTGGTAGTCCTCAAAACTTTCGCTAGATTAATTCCAGTAGTTTGGTTATTAATTTTTATAGTATTTTGTTCAGTGGCTGTTTGGATTAAATGATTGTTTTGGGAACTCTTAATCACTTCCTGGATTTAATTCTATCAAGATGGAGACTGCTCATTTCAAGATTGTTCTGGACAATGTAAGTAGTGACCATGCAGTGTGATCAGGATCCATACTCTCTTTTAGCATGGACAGATCAAGGATATATGAAAGGGTCATAGGGAGGGATAGGTTTTGATTGGATGATGCGTTTTATTCTTTGATGTGCTTCATTATAGTGACCGTCGATAATCATAGATTAAATGAGCCCTTGGACCTAGAGCTATTTTCAGTGAGGAAAGAGGAAGGAGCTGTCTAATCAGAATATTCATTGACCTTGACCCCATTTTCAATGTCACAGTGGGATAGGGGTGGGGTAGGAGGGTAGATACATGTTTTTGTTGAGTGGATATGATGCTTTAAATGTCAGTCAGCAATTTTTCAATCATGTTGGTGTACCATGGTGCAGTTCTAAGCAGAGGCTAAAGTGTTTGGTGAGACTTCAAAAAGAGACCCCTCATCCTCAAGTTGAGCACTCTACCACTAAGCTGCTGCACTCCTCAAGAAGGGAAACCGCTTGATAATTAACTCTTACCAGAGTGAGTGCCAGTGTCGTCTGCAAACAGTTTTGGCCCGATGTTTTGTTGGGGTTTGATCTGGATCCAAACTGTTTGACACTATGATAGTATTCCTTGATGAAATTTTGAAAAGGGTATATAATTTTGAAAAAAAAAAAATAAATCAGCAGACAACATTAAAATTACCCAGCATGCAATGAGTTTTAGAAGAATTAAGTAGAAGAATTTCAGGAATTTTAGTAGGCAGAATAACATTCATGGTTACTTTCCTAGACATAATAATACTTCCTTGAAATGACAAGGTGTTTGTTTCGAAACTTGTTCAAAGTAATTGGGTTTGCAGGTGTAGAACTAATTCAACCTCCCATAGATTAAAGGCAAAAAATAACAACCTTTAAGGCTTTTTGTTGTTTTCTTTTCTTCTTTTTTGTTTGAGGGGTAGGGGGCATAAGAACGGATTGACAACTATTTCAAAAGAGATGAAGTACTTCTATATACTCTTGGAGGCTTTTGGCTATTTTGAAGGGGCCTTGCTATTTCTGGGGCTCATTTGTGTATGCAATATTGAAGTTCTGTCAATACCAATGGCTTCTAATAGTTATTATTCCACCTACAATAAAATTATTCTCAGTTTTTGTTGCATCAAATCCATCTCATTCATCGCATATACCAATGGGGTAAAATTTTCTGTTTCTTGTTTTTGAGAGCAAATTTTACAAATCGGGCCAGACACACATTGACATTTTACACACTAATATCATTTTAAAGGATACTATGCTGGCCAGTTTAAATGTATTGTAATTAAGAAAAGGGTATTTTTTCAACTTCAACACAGGAAAAACTAATGATTTTATTGAATTTAAGGTCCATCTCATTCCTATACATGAAGGAAATGGATTGGTGGGTGTATAAGAAACCAAAATTTCGTTGCAATAGTAGCCTCCCTTATATAATATTCTGCATGAAAATTCAGAAGGAAAAAAAAGTAAGTTTATGTTAGATGAGAAATGCTGACTATTAGAATAAAAAAAATCAGAAGAAAAAATCAAGACTTTTAAGTGATGTTTATGTTGAAAGGAAGATGCAAGTAAATATTTGAAGAAAGTAAATGCCAAAATTTTGTAAAAGTGAATTAGCTTATCATAAAGAAAATGGAAATTGACAGATAAAAACTATTAACCCTTATCATGCTGCAAATTTTTTAAGCACCACACTCCACCCCATTTTTTATCGAAATAGCTACGAGCAGAGTGGAAACTAGTGTGGATTCTGATTAGCTGGCTACTAGAAGCCAGCTAATTTGGATTTACACTGTTTTTAAGCCGGATATGTTCAGGTTTAGCATGTTAAGGGTTAAGAAAGCCAGACAAAAATTTGTTTAGGAAACAGTCATAAAAATAAAATCTGATGTAATCATCAAAGCTTCATCATTAGCGGATATGCTCATCACAATTATCATATACGGTAAATGTTCTAAAATTTGGAGCACTAGGTGTCTGCAAATAAAGGCATAGACAAACAGCGCAGACCCAGATAAGACTGCTTTTGAAGAAGCAGTCTGATCAGTGTCTTCCCTGTTTGCTATTTTGACAAGCATTTTTTGGAATTCCAGCCTTGATAACCAACATTTTAGTTGAGAGCAGAGTGTTCAAAATTTGAGAACATTTACCATATTTTACCTGGACATTCATTTTTACAGCGAAAGGATTAACAACATAATTATTACCCCATAACTATCTAACAGCCATTGTTCCAAGTTTACACCTACCCCCTGTATCCTTACAATTTCAGATGAATTAAGAGTTATCCATCTTAAATATCCTAACAAGAGTATCAAAGTAATTTCAGATGAATTAAGAGTTATCCATCTTAAATTTCCTAACAAGAGTTATCCATCTTAAATATCCTATCAAGAGTTATCCAGCTTAAATACCATAACAATTTCAGATGAATTAAGAGTTATCCATCTTAAATATCCTAACAAGAGTTATCCATCTAAAATATCCTAACAAGAGTTATCCATCTTAAATCTCCTAACAAGAGTTATCCATCTTAAAAATACTAACAAGAGTTATCCATCTTAAATATCCTAACAATTTCAGCTGAAGTAAGAGTTATCCATCTTAAATCTCCTAACAAGAGTTATCCATCTTAACTATCCTATCAATTTCAGATGAGTTAAGATTTATCTATCAAGTGTTATCCATCTTAAATATCATAACAGATGAGTTAATATTTAATCTTTAATATTTCTCTTAATGTTTTCGCTTCTTCTTATGACAATTTATTTTTGTTTTCAGGTTGCACTGCAAAAACAATCTATGGTATTATTATTTTCATTCAATCATGAAGCCAACCTATCCCTAATGGCACAATTTTTCTTCTACCAAGAGCAACATACCTACCCTGATCAAAATTTTTTAAAGATTGCTTGACCAATCTCATTTCTGTGTTGGAATTACATAATGATATTATGTGGCCCCTTATTGTTTGCATTTCTTTCCATCCAACCCACCAGCTTATTGTTTTGATTGTGTTGGGATTGAAAGGGGGTGGGGAGGAGGGGTTGGGGCTGTAAAGAAAATGCAAATTATTTAGGTTGCTGATATCACTCTTTGCATAGCATAAAGTTTTGTACTCACTGTCTTACAGTGAATGGTTTTAAGATAAGATGGCAGAATATTCACTGTTAATAAGTTCCTTCATATTTGGCAGTTGCAGACCTGTCAGGATGAATCAAGATAATTTTGATTATATCGTACCAGACACACATCCTCCATTTTTCAAACCATTAGACAAACCTTACCGAAACAGGAAGAACTTGTGCAAACAAAATAGTTCCAAGTTAAAAAGGATTTCTAGATCGGACTTACTCCAAGGGGCAGCTATATGTTCTTCACGAATTTTTTTTTAATTAGGGAGTCCTTATTTAATTTTTTTTGCAGGCTGTGTAATTTAGTATGCTTTTTTGTCGTTTACTATTTTTTCAAAATTAAGTTTTCAAAACATGATTCCAGGAATACCATCAGTGTCAAAGATTTTTGATCCATTTAAGGCCCGACATCCTGTCTGGCCTAGTCTGGGTCCAAACTGTTTGCTAAGGTTATTAGCAGATGACACAAGCAGGCAAAGGGTTGACCCATAAAGTGCCAATTATGACATGCAGAGCGCAGTGGCTCAGTTGGTAGAGCATTAGAATTGCCAGTTGGAGACTCCTCACTGGCGGAGTCACTGTGCTGTGTCCTTGAGTAAGACACTTTAGTGCTAAGTACTGGTTCAACCCAGGAATATCATCCCTACATTACTGAAAAAAATTTTGACTGGGATGTAAAGACTCAAACAAAACAAAAATTATCTGAGATATGAACCCCATCACCTCAAGAGATTTGGATGCATCAATATCACCTTTTGCATGAGTGTTTGATTGATTGATAAAAAAGTACTAAAACTTATCTGCAATACTAACCATATAACTTTACTTTTTAACTGATTCTGTTGGATAACAAGGAAAAGGACCTTTCACACAGCAAGAAAATATCAAAGAGAGTATAATAAAATTATTTGCTGTCTGCTGATAACCTTTGCAAACAGTTTGGACACAGATCAGGATGGACTGAACGATGGTCCTGATCTGGATCCAAACCGTTTGACACTCTGTTAATGTTCCTGAAAGAATTTTTTGTAAAAGTTAATTTTGAAAAAAGTGTGACGACAACAAAAGCATGAAATTATCCAGTTTTTGTTACTTTTTAAACTTTTTAATTAAGCGTTAAAAAAAACAAAAACGCCACCTATAATTTGCAGCAGACAACAGTTTCAAATTTTTGCCGCTTTTTCAAAAATAACAAATAAGGCATGATATTACATGAGAATCATCTGCACGATTCCCATGAAATATCATGCCTTATTTTTTCGAAAATTTGCAAAGATAAATTTGTCGATTGCTGCAGTCGTGATTGGCGCTTTAAGGGTTAACAGCAGATTGATATGCATTTTTTTGTTGTTGTTGCCTGCATTCTTGTAGGGTCCTTTTCTCAATCTGAGCTAATCTTTCTTTTTGCCATATTTGCCTGAATTAAAAATTGATTCTAGCAAACGCTTTTTTTCAGTCCTTGTGTTCTCAATATGGTAGAAACTCGGCCATTCTGAGCACAAATGGGCATTAACTCTTTGCCTGCTAGTGTCATCTGCTGATAATTTTTGCAAACAGTTTGTGCCCAAATTAGGCCCTACAAATATTGGGCCTGATCTGGGTCCAAACTGTTTGACATTCTGATTGCTTTCCTGAAAGAAGTTTTCGAAAATTTTTTTTTTTTTTTTTAAAAAAATCAGCAGACGACAAAATCATGAAAAATCCCAGCATTCGAAGAGTTAATTTGTGATGCATGCTTTTTGGAGTATGGTCACAGGTAATGAAAAAATGGTATTTGTTCTCTACATATCCACCTGCATTTTCTCTGTTGCATTGTTTTTGCTTGTAGACTGTTTGAAATGCATGATGCATGTTTATGATTGAAACTTCTTGCATGTTGTAGGCTGTCGATGAGGCCAAATATCAAGAACTTTTCCCACAACAGGTAATTGATGATATTTTTAAAAAAGCTAATACTTTAAACTGCCAATCCCGATCATGTACTTTTGTAGGGTAAATTGCACACAATATGAACCCAGATCAGACTGCTCCCTTAAGAGTAGTCTGATCAGGGTTCATAGTATTTGCTTCCATGATAAAATCTAGTCTGAAATGAGCTTAAATTTCTGCAACAGATGTAATAAGCAGACAACATTATCTAGACAAAAAATTTTGGCAGGTTAAGTCATTGCTGGTAGAAAGTTGTAATGGCAGTCTGACAGTTACAGATTGCGACTGGGTTCAAACCGAGTCCATCTACATACTTTTGCAGACATTGATCTCACACCGGGTAGGTGGCAATCGAAAACGCTCATAACAATCGACGAATGGGGATCAAAAATATCTAGAATCAGTGCTTTCAATTGCCATTTGTCGCCTGTCAGGCGACAAATGTCAATTAAAAACTCTGTTTCTAACGATTTTTTATCTACGTTCGTCGATAGTATTGACATTTTAGATTGCAGCCTACCCAGTCTGGATCTGTGGTCAACCAAAAAATTGTGCTCCCCTGTCTCCAAAGGCCAGTCTGATGACTTCCATATTCAATGACCTTTACTTGTAAGATTGTCTATATGTGCAGCTATCTAGTGGGCTAGATGCTAAGTATCTTCTACTTCCATACTTTATGTTGTGTGTGTGACCATTAAAGGATGTGATGCAACTAAAAAGTGTCTTAACTATGTTGCTTTGCTTACAAGGCCGGGTGCATGCGGTCATTAATTACGTACTAACAATTTAGCATAACATTCAATGCCATGTAGTGGGAGGACCTGTTTTTATATCCGCATTATTTTGTTATCTTAGAACAGCAAAAGGGAATATCAATCTGGGCATTTATGCAGTCTTATGAACACCTTGATCTTACATTGTAGTACATTGACATTTTCAAGATTCTAGCTAGTCTCTGTAGCTGAGTCAGTTAAAATGAGTCATAACAGATCCCAAAGCTAATAGATCCAAGCATATGAGTGGAGGTAGTTATTTCCATGGAATCTTAAAAAATATCATGCCGAGGAAAACACTGTAGATTCAGATCAGCTGGCTTTGGACAAAGCCAGCTGATCTTGATCTATAGTGTTTTCAAAAAAGGAAAAATTCAGGTTCAGCTGGACAAGGATTAAGATACTCGCTAGCCTCCTGTGGTTGCAAGCCCCAAAGACAAGTTTTTTCTTGTGATGTATCTCGAAATCTAATTGCAGTCCTCTTGAGGATGGCAGCTGTCCTCTTGAGGATGGCAGTTATAAGTGACTAAGTTTGCAACCTGTATGGTTGCACCAGCTAAGAGGTGTAGCATGAGATAGCCCTTTCTGTGAAAATTACACCATGGTGTCACAATGCTAAAATGACACATCCAGCTCATCGCCATCTCCGCTCACTGAGCAGAGATGACGATGTGCTTAATGTGTCATTTAATAGCTCACCACCTTCGTTTGAAACAGCCACTGAATGTTCGCTTTCTGAAGGCTACTGTTCTTTCTGACCACTTGAGTTAAGCGCTAAGAGATGGCGAGCTTTTTTGAAAAGCTTATACTTGTGTTTATTAATGTTGATTTTTCTATTGACAGGTTGGTGAGGACATCATCACTGCCGACACCGTCGATGCTGTACACGCTGCTCAGCAGCTCTACAATCCAATTGACTTCAAAATCCCTTGTGGACCTATATTTAACTTTATCTCAGGTATGTGGCCCCAATGTGAGTAACTTGCCCTTTAGCTCTTGCATGTTCGGTAATTTTTCATGCTTTTGTCGTCATCTGCTGACTTTTTTAAAAATTTAACTTTTTAAAAAAATTCTTTCAGGAACACTATCAAAGTGTCAACAGTTTGGATCTAGATCAGGACCGACAGAATGTCTGTCCTGATCTGGGTCCAAACTGTTTGTAAAGTTTAACAGCAGACGACAAAAGGCACTGCTAGCAAGGTCAGAATAAAACAGATGCAGGCTGCATTTTGAGTGGAGCATTGATCTTATACAGATTTTTAAGCTCTTTCCCTGCTAGTGGCCTCATCTTTTGTCCTTCACAGAAAACCTTGCAAAAAATTTGGCCTAAGCAAACAGTGGTAATTAAGATCAGACCTTAAGGAGCAGTCTGATCAGGGTTTACACTATCTGAGGTGCTTAACCCTTTACTCCATAGGCTATTTTTAGATCGTGACATCATTTTCTATTTTTAGACATTAAAAAAAATCAGAAAAAATTAAGTAAAGTTTTAAATACTTTTGAAAATATTATGGAAATGGAGCATTCGTCCCTGTTTAATTGAAAGATTTTGATGGTACGTAAAGAATCAAAAAGCAACCAGCTTTCTCTTCCTCTGCAAGATGATTGCTAAACTAGAAACCCCAGTCATTTAATTAAGTGTTGGTATCAAAAACTTATTTTTCTTATTTCTCAATCAAAACATACGTTGTGTGTACTCAAAAGAACCATCTCAATGAGACAGTTCTTTTGAGCACCCAAAACATTTGTTGAAATTGATGGGTGAGAAAATATTTACAATTCTAATGCACTTGCTTTTGTAACACGATGTTTGATTGGATAGCATAAAAAATTTGGGACAGTATAGCCTGCGATTTACTGTCGGAAATAGTTTGAAAACATTAATTACGTCACATTTCGTTGGATGACATGCGGCATTATGGGGCTTGCAATGCTCCAATTTGAGACGAGACTGCAGAAGTACATTAGAATGGGGATAGCCATATTCAAAATTTCCTTTTGGGGAGGTAATTCCTCAGATATACGATCGCTCGCTCGCATGCCATTGTAAAACTAAATTTCTGACCATATATCCGACAAAATACCTCCCCAAATGAAAATTTTGAATATGGTTATCCCCTAATTAATGTACTCAACAACAGAGGCACCTGTATTGAGTAAGCACTGATATTAAGCAAGCGGCTTTGCTTTTCACTGAAAAGCTTTTCACTGAAAAGCAAAGCTGTTTGCTTAAGACAAGTGCTTTCTTAAAACAAAACTATTTTTATTTGTAATGGTAATTGCTTTTAAAGACAACAATATACCAGTAAGTATATTTTAAGCCAAATGAAAATCCAAGTACTTTGATTTGATTTGAGCATCTGAGATGTTGAGATGTAATGCTCCAATTGGTCGGCATTCGTTTATAGAGATTTATTCTCTCTGCCTGATTAATGTATGGCAGTTGTCAGTTACTTGTGAAAGGATGTGGCACCCAGATTTCTGGTTGACCACATAAATATAAGCCTGTCCAGGAAAAATGTGATTTAGTCAACTGACTATCAGGACATGATCATAGCTGTTGACTTGTAAAATTAATAGACATTAAAACAAATAATTATTTATTGTGAATTTTTATCTTCTACAGCTATCGTAGATATGCCATCAGGAAAGAAGGGATACCCAACAGTTGAGGACAACAAAGATGGTTCCATTACTGTCAAATACCAGCCTATGGAGACTGGTTTACATGCTCTTCATGTCAAATACAACCAGAAGGAAATTGAAGGTAGGTAGACCAGTCAGTTATTGATAACTCAATTACTGTCAAATACCAGCCTATGGGGACTGGTTTACATGCTCTACATGTCAAATACAACCAGAAGGAAATTGAAGATAGGTAGACCAGTCCGTTATTGATAACTCCATTACTGGCAAATACCAGCCTATGGGGACTGGTTTACATGCTCTACAAAATACAACCAGAAGGAAATTGAAGGTAGGTAGACCAGTCCGTTATTGATAGCTCCATTACTGGCAAATAACAGCCTCTGGAGACTGGTTTACATGCTCTACATGTCAAATACAACCAGAAGGAAATTGAAGGTAGGTAGACCAGTCCGTTATTGATAACTCCATTACAGGCAAATAACAGCCTCTGGAGACTGGTTTACATGCTCTACATGTCAAATACAACCAGAAGGAAATTGAAGGTAGGTAGACCAGTCTGTTAATGATAACTCCATTACTGGCAAATACCAGCCTATGTGGTTTGGTTGACATGCTCTACATGTCATATACAACAAGAGAGAAATTAAAGGTAGGTAGACCAGTCTGTTATTGATAACTCCAATACTGTCAAATACCAGCCTATGGAGACTGGTTTACATGCTCTACATGTCAAATACAACCAGAAGGAAATTTAAGGTAGGTAGACCAGTCTGTTATTGATAACTCCATTACTGTCAAATACAAGCCTATGGAGACTGGTTTACATGCTCTACATGTCAAATACAGCCAGAAGGAAATTGAAGGTAGGTAGACCAGTATGTTATTGTTAACTCCATTATTGTCAAATACCAGCCTTTGGAGACTGGTTTACATGCTCTTCAAGTCAAATACAACCAGAGGGAGTTAGGTAGATCAGTCATTGTAAAAGAGACTGGTTTACATGGTCTAAATGAGGGAAGTTGAAAGTAGGTTGAACTGGCTCTGTTAGTGTCAGATACCAGCCTTTGAAGGCAAGTTTACATGCTCTTAACCCTTAAAGGGCCACCTATTATTTGCAGCAGACAACAATTTCAAATTTTGCTGCTTTTTCAAAAATAACAAATAAGGCATGATATTTCACGTGAATTGTCTGCTGGCAGACAATTCTCATGAAATACCATACCTTATTTTTTTCAAAAATTAGGAAAGATGTTGTAAAATTTGTCGTCTGCTGCAGTTGTGATTGGCGCTTTAAGATCTGAATGGGGTGGAGGAGGTTAAAGTACCAATCACATCTGCAGCAGATGACAAGATTGCAGCGTCTATGTTCATTTTGATCATGACAAATAATGAATTGATTCACATGATATATCAAGCCTTATTCCTCCAGGCACCTAAAAGAAGAAAAATCTAAATGATGTCTGCTACAAACTGTATGTGGGGCGCTTTAATGGTTAATAGCATTATCTGGAGCCAGCTCCATAGATTTACATCAAAGTGCCAAAAACTGAGAGATTTTATATTTATTATTGCTTTATATAATAGCTGGTAAGCTGTTGGTGATAACTGATAATGATAATATTTATTATTTTAGCAAAACAGGCCCAATATTGTCAGATTTAAGCTCTTAAGCCTCTCAGTTGAGATATTTCACAGCTTATACATCACAGTTACTAGGTAAACATCCACTGAGGAGTGTGTAAAACAGTAATCAGCCAGTTCCCATAGTTTTACATATACAACTAAAAATAGCTAGTGACTCTGGCAGAAAAAATGCCACAATCACAGACCAAACACGGCACCATGAGGAAGAGACACAGATTACTCAAAGCAGTGAAAACACACATTACAAAATGACACACTGTGAAAGTGGACACTGTCTAATTGGCATACCCCTAAAGTAGGTAGTACCCAAAGGGAATATCCTAAAAGATACTTAACCCAGTTCACTTATAACAAAATTGGTCCATTCCTACGGACCCCAAACATAGCATTAAAGAGACTATGTCTGCAACTATGAACATTTTTCAAAAAAAAATTATTTTGCTTTTAAATCATTTGTAAAAGTAGAATTAAGCTATGTTTTCACAATAAATCTGTTCACTATAGCTGAAAACTGCACGGAAAAGTGAATTATCTTATAAAACAGGTGTGTTTTTCTCTTGTTGGGAATTATTTGCGTCCCTCCAATAATTGTAGACAGTTAATTTTAACATAAAAGCTGTTGTTTTGATATTGATAATTTGTTAAGATTTATGAAATTGGTAAAATGTATACCTGAATTTTATTTTTTTACTGTGTTCTTGAAAAATAGAAACATTAGTTGTAAAATTAAAAGATCAAAAGTTACAGACTATGCAGCTTTAAAAGGGACTGCATTGTATTTGTGCACACCTTGTACTTAATATGGTTTGCAGTTACCTTGAAATTCATGCCAAAACCGGTAGATTTCAGCCCAGCTTTCAGCAGTCTCTATAACTTTTTATGAAATTGATGATATCCATTAACTCTTTTACATGCTGGGAAATTTTCATGATTTTTTATCTTCTGCTGATTTTCTTCAAATTAACGGTTTTCAAAAAAAAATTATTCAGGAATACCATCAGAATGTCAAACAGTTATGATCCAGATCAGGCCCGACATTCTGTCTGTTGGGCCTGATCTGGGTTCAAACTGTTAGCAAAGTTTATCAGCATGTGACACTAACAGGTAAAGAGTTCAACCTGAATAGGCTTTTCTAATGCTTTATGATATTCCTGACTTTTAGAATGCATATTATCATGTAAAGTTATGAACACTTATCTTTTAACTTATATGGGGGTTGAACCCACGAATGTGCCGTGCACGCCTAGCGCTGCAACATCTGACGTCCTTAACCATTACACCACTTATCTTTAAGTTTAAACATTTTATTTATCCAAATCAACTAACATAGCATACAAATAAAAACTGAGAATTTACATGTGATTAGCATGGATATGAACACTTATAAATTAAAGTCTTTTCCTTAAGTACATAATGTTTTGTCTCCTCTGAATCTTTGGTATTGGTGTGCAATTGAATACAGTCAAAGCTCTTTATAACGTCACTGGTTACAACAGAATATTCAATATCCGACATAAAATTGCTGGGAACAGATCTGTTTCCATAAAAAATCCCTCTTTATAACAGAATATTCACTTAACGACACCGACAGTAACTTCTGGGAACAGATATACAATTTCTATTGAAAATAAATTCATTATAACAGAATTGTTACCATGTGTCAGACAATTTTGTGATCAGAACAGGGTCTTTTTGCATGATCAGGTTTCTGTCTCACTTGATGAGTGGGAAGCTTTGTGCATTTTGATGCATTATGAATATAAACTGATGTATACATTTGGAATAATAGCATTTTAATTCATTTGTACAATATTTTCTTTTACCAAATGACTATTATGTTGAAATCTGGTAATGGTTAGAATTTCTTTATAACAGCAAATTCACTTTAACGTCAAAGATAGCTTGGAACAAACAGTGTCATTATAAAGAGGGTTGACTGTATATGCAGCAGATGTTATAAGCAACCAACTTTCTGGACAAAAATATTAGCAAGATAAGGGTTAATGGTTAGAAATAAACCAATCAGGAGACAGCCTACAAGTAACCATTTCTGAAGTTGCAACTCATATCCTTCTGCTGATTGTGCAGATTGAAAGTTACATTGAACATAAATAATAGCAGGGACGGATCCAGGATTTCTGGAAAGGGGGTTCATATATATATATATAAGTACATGTATGGTGGGTTAGCTTTGCTGATTTTATCTCATTTTTTCTTGAATATCCCATGAAAATGAAATAATTTGGTCTCACTGAGACCAAATTGTTTCATTTTCAAAGGATATTTAAAAATGGGGGGCAGGGAGGGGGTTTGAGCCAACCCCTGAACCCCCTCTGGATCCGCCACTGAATCCCAGGTACAGTTCTGGATTTTTTCTTCTGAAAAATGACAATTAATGTCTTATGAGAGACATGCATTGAGAGCTAGACTTCATGGTTCCCTGTCGTATTTTCATAATTTATATAGATGTTTGTAAAACTGTCCAAGAGAAACAACCCAAACATTGTTTTTCCATTAGAGTTGGCTTATTATTCTGCTCTTAGAACATACGTCAAACTCGCCCATCATTAATTTAGATTGAGAAATCAGTGAAAATATTTTTAACCTTCTTAAAAATTTTAATTTTAGAAATTAAGTTTGATGGTGGGAGCCAGTCTAATAAAGCACCCACAGCATATATTTTTCACGAAGAAATGAGAAAAAAAGCAATCTGGCTAGCCACTTATCTAGGGCAATAACTATCATGGAATGTGCCTGAAGTTACAAGGAAGAAACAGTATTTTAGTTGGTACCTGCTTTCAAACTCCAAGGCAACTTTATGAAACATTGTTTTGTTAAATATTCAGAAATTATTTTGTAGGTGTTCATTTTAATTGCCTGCATGAATGATTGCATCTTTAGAGCAAAACAAACGAAATTGTTCCCATTGCATCTTAACTGGGAATTCGATTATTTACCTGCCTGTATATCTTCTAGGTATATCTACAACAGCAGTGGAACTATTGGTATAACTGCAACAGCGCAGGAAAATATACCTTGCTGTGCTTGATCTTAGATTTTCATGATTAAATCTACCTCTACCCAAATGTAGCTGCACATATGACCTCCATTCCCAAAGCGTATTCCACAATGTTCTGATTTTGACACCCTGACAACCAAGATCAGGCCCAATGCTCATAAACTGGATCTACTCAGTGCAACTGTGGTGTATGTTATTTTCACCTGAGGATGATATTTTCTACATGGAATTGCTATCTGAGCTTGGCAGGTGCTCCAAACATAATTGATAAATCAGTTCCTGAACTGGTGCTGAGACAGGTAATCAGCTACTGATCTGGTGCTCAGACAAGGAAATAGACAAACTTGCTGCATTGGTTTCCTGCAAGTGATTGGGAAACCAGTTAGATGAAATTGGCCCTCATATGATAACAAAATCTTGATTGCATCCTTACATGCTTGCAAAAAAAAAACGCCCAAAAATCAGAAGTTAAAAGAAACTTAGATTGATTTGAGCCCTCAAATTCTGACTTGAAATGTCTGAAGCATTTCTTGTTTTCTATCCCATATTTTGCTGTTTTGGAATGTTCTGGTTTCTTGCCATATTTATTGTAAACTAAGATTTACCTGTTTCAATGTTTAAGATTTTCTACGCTCAGCAATTTCAGATTTTGGCACTGCAAACAATGATAATGAATTTAGCAGCATATGCAGTCTGTTGCAACAAGTGTAATTAAGTCAGCTTGAAAAAATGTACTGTATGACTGTGACTATGACATGTGTACGAAAAGTACAGACTCAGAAAATAATGCTCATTCTTACTGTCTGGTTGCTAAGGTTAATAGTAGTCATTATGGACAGCATGGCTTATTAAGAATTTATAATTTTTGATTTTTTGGAATAATTTAACTTACAAGCAAACATGCTGTAGGTACTCCTTGGAATTACCTCTATAAGGGTATGCACTCTTTGGAATTGCCTCTGAGTACCTACAGCATATGTTTTCATGAAGAATTTGATGAAAGTTCATCCTAGAAATATTAGAATTATCTGCCTTTGATAAGTTTTGCAATTTGAAAAACTGTATAAAAAACAGATTTTTACGGTCTATAAATGCATATGTCAGCATGATGCTCATGTATAAGGCTTTGGACTAAATAACAGTAAGAGGGCGCCAATAGTACTCTGTTTGCCCGATAGAGAGCCTTTTGGCACCCAGCATTTGGCAGAGGATAGCGGCACAGGCAGCTGGGAACCATCATTGATTATCTCAAAGTGAAATACTGATAAGTACTCTAACTGATAGAGAAAGCACTCAGGTTGAAAATTGATAAGACTTATCATTCCATCTCTTGATTAGGCCCTTTCTTTAAAAAATCATTTGTTTTGTATTTTTGCACGAAAAATTGTTTTCATTTTCCTGTCATGATTCGATCATTTCGGCGAGATAAAGTCGCTGGCGTGCAATGGTGCAATTCCCAGATTTTGCAGAAAATTAAAGAACGTGTGTACCTGCTAATCTGGAAATTTGCCGGGATTCAATCTATGCATCAAACCCTATCATATAACCAATAATTCCAAAAACATCGGAATGTTGGAAGTTTGTAAAGGTGAAGGTCAGTCAGACATTAGTCAGAGTCTCAGAAGTATACAGATAGATACAAGAGTTGGATCAATTGTGGAACTAAGTGCAGACATTGTTTAATAGTATAAGTGTTTAAGTGGTTCTGGATAATTTTTTTGAAAAAAAAGGATTTTATATGAATAGATTCTAGTTGGCAATATTACAATGTTTCAAATCACCCTTAGCACTCCACGTAAGTAACTTTTTCTTCATTGAAATATACCTTTAATAAAAACAATTTAAAATTGATTTCTTCTCATTTATGTCAGATTAGATAACACTTGCTCTGTAATATGTATATTATTATTATAATCTTTAGACCATGCAGAATTTGAAGTCAATCTGGTTCTTTATAAATACATTCGTTTGACGGAAAGTATTAAACAAAATGCTTAACTTTACAAATTCTTTATTCAGACCCCAATAAGAAACTGAAAGACGTAAGCTGACAAATTTGAGTTGTTACATGAGATTTCCAACAATGGGGTACGTGGGACCAGCAAATGCTCAGATCAGCCTGGGTGTATGCACAGTCTGATCTGAGTCTTTGCTAGTTGCTTGAATAATCTATGACTGTTAAGCTACTCAACGAACATCATTTGGAGTTTCTAAGCTTAAAAATTGGCTGCACAAGCTCGTCTGAGTCAACATTTGTCAAATTGCCACACTGTTGGAAATCACATGTCGCGGCTCATTAATGATCAAGCCAATTCTGTAGGACCTTTATTGTTTGTACGTTCTATTCCTGCTTGAGTGATTGGTCACTCATAAGGCTTGTGTATGTA
This sequence comes from Loripinus fragilis, assembly GCA_964019695.1. Lineage (NCBI taxonomy): Eukaryota > Metazoa > Mollusca > Bivalvia > Lucinida > Lucinidae > Loripinus > Loripinus fragilis. Next base: position 48,259,365 of record OZ026520.1, read on the forward strand.
AACACTTGCATGAGTTGCCTCCATTTTCCAAAGGGGAGATAACTTGAAACAGATAGTACTCTTTCGAAACTCACCTTTTCAGAATGGAAGCCACTGTTATAAGGAGCTTTAGCAGATATCCCTTTAATCTGGTGTCAGTTCCTCACAATGAGAATCATTAACTTGAAGATACCACTTAAAAAAAGACATGAAAAAAGTAGAAGAGCATTGAATGGGTTAACCCTTAAAGCGCCAATCATGACTGCAGTAGACAACAAATTTTGCAACATCTTTCCTAAATCTCAACAAAAATAAGATATGATTCTCAAGAAATATCATGCCTTATTTGAAATTTTTGAAAAAGCAGCAAAATTTGAAATTGTCATCTGCTGCAAATTAAAGGGTTAAGAGATTATTTACCTGTCTTATAATTGGATTTCCATATTGTTTATTTGCAGGCAGTCCATTCCAGTTCCATGTTGACGCCTCCAACGCTGGTTTCGTGACAGCCTACGGACCAGGTCTCAGCCATGGTGTATGCAATGAACCTGCTACTTTCACAATTGTTACCAAGGATGCTGGAGCAGGTACGTAGGTTCAGGCATTTATTTAGCCTCAGGCAGCCCAAATACTGCTAGGGCCCCCTGAAATATTTGTGCTTTAAAAATAGATACTGCTATAGTCACAATTTAACCCTATTACACTCAGATTGACCTGCTGTAGTCACAATTAGACCCTATTACACTCAGGTTGACCAAAACTCTATGGAGTTTTGGTCAATCTGAGTGTAATAGGGTTAGATTACTGACATTGCAGTTGCATTTATAAATGGATGTTCAAGAGTTACCTACCTTATATTCATGTGGTAGATGTCTTTATTGTGTTCATTGAGAGCTTGTTAGGATCCTGTGCGATAGGGTTAGATAACTGACATTGCAGTTGCATTTATAAATGAATGTTTAAGAGTTACCTACCTTTTATTCATGTGGTAGATGTCTTTATTGTGTTCATTGAGAGCTGGTTAGGATCCTGTGCAATAGGGTTAGATTACTGACATTGCAGTTGGATTTATAAATGAATTTTCAAGTTACCTACCTTTTATTCATGTGGTAGATGTCTTTATTGTGTTCATTGAGATCTGGTTAGGATCCTTTGCAATAGGGTTAGATTAACATTGCAGTTGCATTAATAAATCTGCGATCAAGAGTTAACTACCATTTTTATTTCGAATTGACAGATGTCTTTATTGTGTTCATTGAACGCTGTTTTAGCAGAGTCGGCTGTATTTGTGCATTCTTAAAAGAATGTGAGCTGGTATAAAGAACATAAAGGTGAACAACAGTTCTTGTCATACTACTCATGTAATTAACTGCAATCACTGACAAATGACAATGCAAAGTATATTAAGTGAACAACAGTATACAGTAATTATATGGTCCAAAACATGAGATATTGGTTCTGTGCATCCACACAGTTTTACCATCACTTTCGGAAGTCACATACACAACCTATGGAAGTAGATTATAGTCCAGACCTATACAGTAAAACCTGTGTAAAACAGCCACTCAAAAATAGACAAAGCAAAATCTTAATGACAAATGGTAGCTTTATGAAGGTCGAAAGTATTGCAGAGCATTCTGCAATACTTTTGACCTGCATTAAGCGATAATTGGTATTAAAAACCAATTTTCTGTCTTTTTGAGAGTGGCCGTTTTACACAGGTTTTACTGTATTTAGACATATTGCCCTACTAGATAGCCATCAATGCACATTTAAAGGATGATTTTATGAAGCAAAGAGAATTTTTTGTTTAAAAACCAGTGTAAGAGTGACAATTAGACCCCCCCCCCCCCAAAATTACCTTGGTGTGCAGGTCATTGAATGTTGCATTATGGGGCATTATGATTACCTTAAAAACTGATATGCCAAGAGGACTCAAGACACTGCTCAACTCCATTATATATGATAATGTATGCTTTACATTTTTTGTGTATTTAGGAGGTTTGGCCCTAGCCATCGAGGGTCCATCAAAAACAGAAATCAAATGCGAAGACAACAAAGACGGAACATGCACAGTCACATACTTGCCAACCGCTCCAGGAGAATATAACATCACCGTCAAGTTCGCAGACAAACACATCTCTGGTTCACCGTTTGTAGCCAAGATCATACGTAAGTACAGACTACTAGCTTAACCCTTTTTATGCTCACAAAAGGGCAGCATATAGTCGCCATTTTGTCCATCCTGGAGATTTATTGGGCCTATGGATGGACAGATGGATGGATGGATGGATTCCATCCATCCATCTGTCCATCCATAGGTCCCGTAAATCTTGTTCAGGAGAATTATCAGCAACTGCCGAAATGATTTCAACAAAGAGTTCAAGGTTCTCAGGCCCAAACCAGGCCCAAGGTTATAAAACTTTTTTCATGCTCCTCAACAAAGCACGAAATTTCAACTGCTCATAAAAACTAAAATACTAACAAATAAAGAAGTGTCTTGCTTTAAGTCTCTCAGATGTTGCATTTATTATGTTAATAAATGTTAAAATGCCAACAATTGTTGGCATTTAGGATAAATTTCATGCTCGGCTGAGTTGAGGATGAAAAAAGTTTAATAACCTAGGGGGCCAGGTTACTATAGAGATAGCAAACAAGAGCTAAATATATAAAGATAGAAAACAACCTGTATATTCTGGAGGCCGGAAATTAACACCAGATTTCATAATGTAATAAATTTCTTTTTGATTGATACTGACTGTATTAACGGTGAATTACTGCTAAATGGATTTCATATGCGGGAGCCTATTGTAGCTAATCCAGGTGAAATTCTGGGAAAACAAAAATAGAAAGATTGGCTAAATCAATGTGCCAAAAGTACATCACCTTGGAAGATTTTTATTTGTTTGTCGGAAGATAAAAATAGAAAAGATTCAAATAAAAAAACATCTTTTCATGTCTCTAATTTCGAATAGTTTCAACATTTGTTATTCACATTCCATCAGTTCTACATTAAAAGCTCTTTCACTAGATTGATCTTTTTTAACCTTTCCGTGAAAACCTTTTGGTTCCATGGGTGAAAGTTTTCAGGATAAATCATGAATTCAGGATTTTGAGGCTGACTTTCTGTTGAAGGTCAGCCTCAAAATGCTGAATTAGGGAGATAATAATAGCTTCTGATTAATTTTCAGATTATCTAAACACATTTAACCATTTAAACATGAAATTATTCATTTTAGTAGGCATCCTACAAGTTTAAAAATTAGAATTTCTAAAGGTCTGGATTTTGAAAATTTTGAACTTTCACCCATGTGTTTCCTATGGCCAAAACTTTGTCGCATACAGAATAGGTACCAAAATCTTATAAACTGGCTCACGCTGTGGGTGCTCATTAGAAGCATCTCATTGAGACGATTATAACGAATACCATAGCAAATAATTACAAGGAGGAATGGGAAAATCATGTCAATTTTTATCTAGTCTAAAGATTTACAAACTAATCATTCCCGTTTACTCATCTTAGACGTGACTGTAAAATTCTTGATTATGAATGCAACTATTTTTAGCACTTTAACATTTTAACAACATGACTGGATTTCGAAAACATTTCAAAATTACTCATCAGATATCAGAATATTACTTTCAAGCTTCTTATGAATTAAAAAGAAATTTAAATCCTGTTTATTCTTCTTGTAAGGAGCCAATGCAATCCTTTTTAAATGTCATGTGATTCATTTTGTACTTTTTACTCCTCCACTAAAGATAAGAGTTTAAAATTCTTGTTCAAGAATGCCACATTTTGTTCCTGTTGCATTTTCATAAAATGACTGATTTCAAATTATTTCCCAGAATTACTCATGGCATCCGATTAATAGATTCAGAATTCTGATATGACTTAATTTTGAAAACATTTCAGAGTTACTCATTATATGAGCAACGACATGTGATTTCCAACAATGTGGTATTTTGACAAGTGTAGACTCAGATGAGCGTGTGCCGCCTCCTTTTAAGCTTAGAAATTCCAAATGATGTTCAGTCAGTAGCCCAAGAGTCATAGATTATTCAAGCAACAAGCAGAGGCTCTGATCAGACTATGCGTAGGCTGATCTGAGCCTTAGCTGGTCGCACGTACCACATTGATAGAAATCTCACATCGCGGCTCAAATATCAGTCATCCTTTCAAAATTCTGGTAGATAAAAAAAAAAAAAATTTCCTCTGTCGTTTGTAAGGAATTGAATGAAAACTTTTAAATGCCAAATAACGTTATCATTTTGAAATCTTTACTCATCTGCTTAAATTACTCAGACATTAGAGTAAAGTCAGGTAACTTCGGACATCAGGTTAATTCAGACATACATTTGCAAACAGTGGAAATTCAGATGAGACCGCTCTTAATGAGCTGTCTCATCAGGATTTTCACTGTTTGCTTAGTTAGTTAATTTTTTTATTCCAATAATTAAAATATGAAACAAACAAGGTCACTGTCAGAATTTAGCTGACCATCCGAATTTACCTGACTTTATCCTATAGTCCTAAAAAAGAATCCACATTTATATTTGTTTGATATTTTTCTTACCCCAACATCAAAACATTTGTTGTGATGCTTATTGGAAGCATCTCATTGAGATGCATCCAAAGAGTACACTCACAACATATGCATTCCTTGAAAAATAACAAAACTAACTGAATCTGGATACTCTTATTATCCTGGGCTTATAGATGTAAAAATAAATTTCTTGTTCGAGGTCATATCAGCTTATACTGATTACTTTTAGATATTTCAAGGAATTTAAGAGGTAAAAATGGATGTATAAAGCAGCAGACGACAAATTTTACGTATTTTCTTACTTTTATGAGAAAATAGACTTCATATTTCACGTGGATCCCCTCCTTTTAAAGCAGTGAATTCTGAGATATGAAGTCATTTTTCTCAGTGAATGAACCCTTTGTGGACTGGAAACCCCTAAACAGGTACTTTTGCAAACAGTGAAGACACATATGAAATGCCGCTGAATGTGGCATATCATCATGGTCTACACTGTTTGCTAATTCAGAGACTGAAATTAAATATTTTTTAGAAATAATAATCAGACCCTTTAGTATATATAAAGGACCATCCTGCTGTAACTGTATCAGACTTATTGGGATGCTCAATTGGTCTACAAAGGGTAAATCCATATATGAAAAATGCAGATGAAATACTGCAGAAAAATTCTGCATCATCTCATCTGGGTTCTACAATGTCGCTGTCCGTCTCGATGGATGCTAGTAAAATATATCAAGAATAAATTGTCATACACTTAGATTGGAACTGGGATTTTTTAAAGAAAAATGTTAAGAAGTATACATGTATTTCAATAGCATGCAAAAATAAAATCAAGTTGGAGCAAAATATAAAAAAATAGCTTGGGGTGGGCAGGTGGGCCTTCTACTGAAGCCACTGTGGCTGCTATCATAAGACATTTTGGCAGTAAGGACCTTGTCTTACCTTAGTTGACCTAATAAGCTCACTTTGAGTGTAACTTTTTTTTAAATTCCAAACCCTCTTTTGAAAAAAGTGTGGATGCAGATCAGCTGGCTTCATGAGAAGCCAGCTGATCAGGATCCACACTTTTTCATCCACACAGTGACTTCATCTAATGATGAAATCACACCGCTAGATAGACTACATCTTAGAGTTTATTTAGCGTAAACAACCCCAAAAAAAGCAAGGTTTCCTTCGCAGCAGCTTCTGATTTGCAATATTTTTCTGTATGTTTTGCTCTGATCATATTCATTCAGATTACTGGTAAATGGTTTACGCAATATCCAAAATCATCTATAATGTTGCATCATAAAGTACCTGGCATAAAACATTGATAAGAGGGTATGCAAATATCACATAGGAAAGTTCAGATTCTAAATGTTATAGTGGGTAATACTGATCAGCCTGCACTAAATTTGGATGATCATCAGCTCTTTGAGTATTTTTTTTCCCTGAAAACTGTGCTTAATAAGTCATTACCTGAAGATTGTAAAAAGTGAATTTTTATCAAAATTTTATCTATGAAGAAGCTCTTGGAGTTGCCATATTGTGGGTCATAAAGTCTGATTTCTAAGAATGTGATATAAAAACTCACTTTCATATCGTTGCATATGAAGCTGTATCTCAAAAAATGATTTGCATTTTGAAGAAAAAAAGTCCCCACTTCATATTTAAGTAACTTCGGCCATGCTCAGGAAGCTCGAATGATCTCTAGGCCTTGTCTGGTAATCCTGTTGTACTCAGAATGCTCAAAATGTTATATACAAGCCATCTCATGGAGGCTCTGTCTACCAATAAATGGGTAAAGTTTCCTTATAACCAAATCACTCACAAGGAAAAGCATGTGCAAACAAAATAGTTCCTGATCAGACTGCTCCTAGAGGAGCAGTCTGATCAGGGACGATATGTTTGCTTTCTTAAGCAGAAATTTATGATTTTTTTTTGCAGATTTTTTCAAAATTGACTTTTTCACAAATGAATTTCGCAAATTCCATCAAAGTTACAAACAGTTTGGATCCAGATCGGGCCTGATCTGGATCCAAACTGTTCATGAAAGTCATAAGCAGACAGTACTGGCAGGCAAAGAGTGATCGAAAGTGCTTCTCAGGACTTTAGCTAAGAGTGCATAACAGAAAAATAATTTTCTTATTTCTTAACCAAAACATATGTTGTGGTTACTCAAAAGGAACATCTCAATGAGATGGTTCCTTTGAGCACCCAAAACATATTCTAAAAATATCGGTAAGAAAATATTGACAATTTTACGAAGAGTGCGATACAGAAAAATAATTTTCTTATTTCTCAACCAAAACATACGTTATGGGTACTCAAAAGAACCGTCTCAATGAGACCGTTCTTTTGAGCACCCAAAACATATTCTAAAAAATATGGGTAAGAAAATATTGACAATTTTACGCCGAAATTTTTGGCTACTTTGGTAAAGTCATTAATTTCACCTGTACCTGCATGCTGGGAATGTAATCATATTTTGGTAAGGGAAGGTTGATTAAGAGATACCACAGTGGTAGATATGATACTTCCACTTTGTAGCTTCAGAGATGCTAACACAAACATTTGCTTATTACATTTGGGTGTATGTTTCAAAATTGATGAACATGTATGTCAGTCGATGCTAGCTAAAACCAACTTTTTGGCATATCTCATAAACTAATGAACATGTTTAACTCTGTCTGCCAGCAGGGAGTTTTGTCCTGCTGCTGATCTTTGCAAACAGTTCCGACCCAGATCAGAATGTTGTGCCTGATCTGGATCCAAACTGTTTGACACTCTGATTGTGAAAGAATTTTTTGAAAAAAATAATTTTGAAAATAGTCAGTAGACGACATAAAAATCATGAAAAATTACCCAGCATGCAAAGAATTAAAATTATTTTACAACCAGTAACAACTAGTGAATTACAGAAGAAGAAAATTGCTGAAAAACAATATTTTCAAACATTGGTAAATCTTATTTGAGAAAAAAAGAGGTGTCTTACAGTAAAAATTGTTGGTAAATATGCATTTGTGCACTAAGCTCAAATAATTTTGCACCTTCATGCAAGCCAAACCGAGATACTGTGCAGGCTGATCTGGTTCTTTGCTTTTCACAGATATGTTTGGCCAACTTTTGTTTATGTGATACCGTTTCCACTTGTTTTGTTGTGCCAGGTTAATTTAATTTACAAAGATCTGCTTATTTAATATACAGTATCGCTAATTCATCCTCAAAATTTTCCGCATATCAATACATTGTCTCGCCCCGATTGTTACCGCAAGGAACACACTGCCTTTACTGTGAGAATTAGTGCAAGTCGAGTTCACTGCTAGGTGTAGATGTCGGCCTTTGTATTGTTTCAAAGCCCGATGATCAGGAGGTAACAATCGAATAGAAATTATTATTATGTTGGGCCAGACTGGTATCTTTTGTGACATCAGTATTGTAAGAAAGGTTGATGCTTTGACCAGATTTGTCCAAGTTTACTCAAAAAGGGACCATGGCAAACAATGTAGCATCTCATCAGGGTCTGCACTGTTTGTTGTAACGGAAGCAATTTTCAACAAACAGAATGATGTTTTTTAATAATTCTAACCAGCCATCGCTTTCAAATGAATGTAAGTAATGATAAGCAGATTGGAAGATGTGGTTCAGCAATAATTGGTGAATGGTTTGGGGGAATTTGTGATTTAAATGGGGTCTTGTGTAGAAATTTAATACATTGTGATGCTGCACTGAGTACCCACAAAATGGTTTTGTAGATGCATGATATCGTTGGGCATCAATTATTAAGTTCATGTGATTCAACTGGGGTCAAATGCATATAACTAAAATACATTTGTTGTGAAAGTCCAACAACATTAAAATAGTGTTATTAGGCCATAAATATTTACAAAATTTATTTATCAAAGGCAGTCACATGTATTTGTTTGGAATACATGTTTTTCCTCAGAATCTCTTTTCTAGATAGAGACTGACACAAAAGCATGTTAAATATACCCCATGGAATTTAGGTAGCAAGATTGAGAATGACTGATAACATATTTGTGGCAGCATATATTAATGATATGGGAGGTACCTATGGTGGCATTTTCTTCCCGCATTAACTTGTATAGTGCTGGTTGTTACTGAAGCAGGCAACAATTTCTTTGATTTACAGATAAAATAAGACGATATTTCATGTGAATGGTCTGCTAGCATGTTTTATTTTTCTCAGAGCATCGACAACATTTGAAAATGTCTTCTGCTGAAAATTTTGATGGCCCTTAAAGTTAATCTGTGCAGGAATTGCAGTGGAACATTATTTTTTTTTGATGTTTCAAGTTAAATTACATGTAATCATGTAGAAATGTTCATTTGCAGCCATATTTATAATTATCAACTTTTATACAGATTTATCCGAGGTAATCAATTTTGAAGTTTGAGAAGTTGTTATTAGCAAATTTATTCCAGTGAATGCAGCCTCCTGAATTTCATGAGAAAAAAATGTCCACATAGTGGTCGCTGGTCATGTTCAGATAAGACATACTTTACTCAGCGTCCCTATCACTTTTCAAGTCTAATAATCAATTTTCATGTCTGTCTATATAAAAAATTTATAATTTTCTCCTTTCCGTTTCAATCTTTCACCAAGCAGTTTGGCCTTGATGGATAAATGCTAAATTTTCCCCATTTTTCCTCATTTTGACTGTCAAGATTTATTCTCTACCTGTGCAGATTGAAACATATTGAGGAAATAATTTCACAGGTGCCAGACCAATAAAAAACAGAAAAAATGAGTTTTGGTGGGAAAAGCTCCCATGCTACATAACAGAGAACCAGTCTAGATTATTTTTATCTTCTGCTTTTCAGTGCTAAACATTGTTATTTTTATACATTGCAAGGAATATAATTGCATAAATTATGTGGGCAAACAATGAAAACTCTGGCCAGACTGCACAATTGTGCAGTCTGGCCAGTGTCTTCACTGTTTGTTTGTGGAAATGGTTGCTTTTCATGCAGCAGACGTCAAATCTGCTTTATCAGACTTTTGTAAGAATGGCTTCTGGAGCAGGTCCAGGATATTGATATCGCAGCATCCATCATTCTATTTTTAGCACATTATCTAAAAATAACCTTGTAGAGTGCATACTTTAATCGGTACTGGAATGGTTGTGCTGTGATGTTAATCAACAATCAAGCTAAACAGAAAACTCAGAATGATGAGTCTGTGATTGTGGCATAGACAGAGGCCATGGGCACACTTGAGCCTTCCAGGCTCGGCTTCCGGGCAAGCCTGAACGAGCCCATGTATATTATAACATCACAGCAAATGGGCGTGTTTGCGTAATGTCTTTGTTTTTTCATGCAGGATATACCATCTGTTTTATCGAATCCTAGATTGACAAGATAATATGATTATGTTTGGTCTTATGTTTGGCAAAAAAAATCCAGGTTCGATTTGCCTTCCATTGTAGCAGACATTATGAGCCAGCACTTATCGTGTTCATGAGCAAGAAGACTCAGACCAGCCTGTGCTAATGGGCAATCACTGCTAACATACACAAAGTTTTGAAGACCTGTAGATGAGAATTATGACCGAAAATTAGGTCTCTAAATCCACTGGATAGTTACATTTTTATGTTTTTAGAATGATTTTACACCAAACTGATGGACACTTTCTTTAATTCTTCCTATACGTCTTCACCTCCATGGAGGACATCAGACACTTTGATAGTATCCCTGAAGGATTTTTTTTAAAACTTTAATTTTGAAAAAAATCAGCAGATATAAAGCATGAAAAATTACCCAGCATGCAAACATACAAATTCAATGAAACCAAGAACAAGATACTGCTCAGGTGAGGTCTTGTGGTTGTTGGTTTTGTTTGGTAATTACAGTAGTTCTAAAATTTCAGAGACAAACTCTATGCATGCTTGGAAATTTTTCATGATTTCTTTCCTCTGCTGATTTTTCAAAATCAAATCTTTCCAAAAATATTTTTCAGAATACCATCAGTGTCATACAGGTCGGATCCAGATCAGGCCCAAAGTTTTACTGGGCCTTATCTGTATTAAACTGTTTGCAAAGGTTATCAGCAGACAGCACTCACAGACAGACAGAATTAGTAAAGCCAGGTGTATTATAATTAGGTAGCCAGACATTGGGATAAGATTTTGTAAGTTAAATTACTCTAACCTTTTGACTGTTTTCAGTGCAGGTGTCTTTCACTGCCACTCGCGACTAAAGTTACCTGCTTTGCTGTCTGCTGCTGTATTTCGAAGTCTATAGCAAACAGTATTTACCCAGATCAGACTGCTCCATATGGAGCAGTCTGATCTGGGCCAATACTATTTGCATCTGGGCCAATACTGTTTGCATGCAAGTCAATATTAATCTGTTATTAATATGAAAAATTGCAACAGATGGCATCAGCAGAGGACATCTTTAGCTGCCTTTTGGCTGGTAGTTTTTAAAGTTTCAACCATTATCTTACTAATATTGTCTCATCTAGAAAATGCCATCAGCTTAGTACATCTGCTGCATATATTCAAACACACTCCAGACTAATTTTATCATGGAAGCATACACTATGAACCCCGATCAGACTGCTCCCTTACTGTTCTGGGTTCATATTGTTTGAGGTATAGGCTACCAAAGTACCTAGGCAGATGAGAGAGCAGATGACAATTGTCGAAAATGGCGGGAAAGGGGTTAATCCTTTACTCGATAAATATGCCTTTTGATGCCTTTGAAGAATCCTATGTATTTGAAAATATTATGGAAAATGGAGCATTTGCTGTTTAGAGCAAATGCTCCATTTTCCATAATATTTTCAAAAGTATTCAAAACTTTACTTAGATTTTTCTTGAATTTTTTTTTAATGTTGTCTAAATATAGACAATGATGTCTTTATCTAAAAATAGTCTGTGGAGTAAAGGGTTAAGGTACCATTTTTCTGATTTTCTCTGTTTACAAAGATGATTTTCATTGCAGCTGGAGAACAAAAACAGAAGGCCCAGATTGGTCGCAGCAGCGAAGTATCCCTAAAGATCACAGAAACTGACATCACTAACCTCACCGCTACAATCGTCAGTCCGTCTGGTCATGAGGAGCCTTGCATGTTGAAGAGATTACCCAATGGACATTTAGGTAAATAGAGTCTGGAACTAGAAGTGGCTGACTGAATGTGTTTTCTTCAATGGTATTTTTCTCAAAATTTTCACAAAGACTAGTCCAATCGATTCATGTTAAATAATCAAAGTAGCATATCAATTTGTTAAACAACAACTTAACTGTCTTTACACAAAAAATTCACAACATTCTTGCAACAGTTAAGTTGTGCTCAAAAATATTGCAAACCATAACATCAGCATAATGATCATTCTCAGTCACCTCCCTTCCTGTGCAATGTAATGCAAGCAAATTGATGGCTCATTTTAAATACAGTAAAACCTGTGTAAAAGGGCCACTCAATAATAGACAAAACAAAGCAAAGGCTTCAATTTATGAAAGAAGACTGAAATAATACATGTATTATGTCTTTAGCCTTTGATTATTTTCTAAAGTATCATTATGTTTTTTCATTGAACAGGAATTTCATTCACACCTCGCGAAGTCGGTGAGCATTTAGTAAATGTGTACCGTGATGGTCATCATATTCAAAACAGTCCATTCAAGATCTACGTTGGCGAGAGTGAGCTTGGAAATGCCGGCAAGGTCCGTGTCAGTGGCAAGGGTCTTACGGAAGGAATGGCTAATGAAGTTAATGAATTCATTGTTGACACCAGAGAAGCAGGTATGTACAGTAGTACTATATGGGCCTCGTCATGAGAAAACCTATCTTAGGGTTGCAACCACCGGGCTCAAACCACCTCGCTCAGCTATGAGACAATCCAAATTCATTAAATTTTTCATGTAGCAGCTTCAGCTGTTAAACTTTCCAGAGAGAGAACGAAAAAGTGTAGATCCGACTGCGTGGGTGTGCTGGCTGATCTACGCCTTTGTTGTTTGCATGTAGCAAAATCAGGTTTTCTCCCCATGAGGCTCATATATAAAGCTCTAAAAAATGCTTAAAAGACTAAAAATAATGTACAAAACGCTTAAAATAATGCATAGAACACTATACATATTTTAATTTTTAAACGGAATCGTTTAGCTTATGAACGATACATCTGGTAAACAATTTTATGTGGAACCACCATAAATGAAAGAAATCAGTGCTCTTGTCTATCAAAATTCTATACCCTCTTTTCTAAAACACTGTAAATCCAAATCAGAAACCACACTTGTATCCTTCAAAATAATATTGAAATTGCACCACTGATTAGACTGCAAATCAAAAGTTCATATAGTGTAGTATAACCCACAAAATATTCAATGTGTGTTAATATAGGAGCAAGTATGCTTATTATGTCAAATACAGTAATCCATCTCAGACCAGTTTTCAACAATAATTTCAAAAGAGGAAATAAAAATCACAAAATCAAGACAACTTGTGTACAAACAGAAAAAAAGCATGTCCTTACAATATTATCTAGTATAGCTGAGTTCGTTTGTTACAGGATATGGTGGGTTGAGTCTCTCCATTGAAGGACCTAGCAAGGCTGATATTGAATGTCATGACAACGAGGACGGAACATGCAGAGTCACATACAAACCAACAGAACCAGGAACTTACATCATCAATATCAAATTTGCTGATGAGCATGTACCAGGTCAGTATTTAGTATGTCAGGATTATCATTATGCTAAATTAAGTCATAATAATGAACCGCAACACGTGATTTCCAACAATGTGGCGTTTTGACACGAGTAGACTCAGACGAGCCTGTGTAGCCTCCTTTTAGGCTTAGAAACTCCAAATGATGTTCAGTCAGTAGCTTAACACTTATAGAATATTCAAATGGCTAGCAAAGGCTCTGATTAGACTGCGCATATGCGCAGGCTGATCTGAGGCTTTACTGGTCGCACATACCACATTGTTGGAAATCACATGTCACAGCTCAATTAATTCTATTAGCTGTTGAAGAAATCAGACCAGGAGCCAATGTAGTGTAGTGGGTGTACCACTTGCCTTGTAAACCAGGGGTTGCTGGTACGATCCCCAGCTCCTCCAGTCTGTCTGATGCGACTTTAAGCAGTGGCCCCATCCCTATACAAGCAAATAAATATCATCAGGCCAAGATTATGGAGGTTTGATTGTAGGGTCGGGGTCATAAAAGTTAAATAATTAAGTTTTATGAATGCAAACTCAGAACTTATCAAAATCAGAACTTTGGAATGTGCACCAATCAGAAATTCTGGATTACTGTCTTATCTCAAAGTTAAATCCAGAATTCTGTTTCACATCATGAAAATAAAAGGTTTTTGCACAATAGGAACAACAAAGTAAGAAAGGTGGGAAAGATTAGGAATCGATACAATCAAGTACCACACATGACCCAGGATACCACATGTGAAAGTGACAAAAACACAATTAAACATCAAAAAGAAGAGCCAAGAGGTTAGCCCTTTCCCAGCAGGTGGCCACAAGGCAGCAATGAACAGATGCGAAAGCATGACAAACACAAGACACAAATGATCCACAAAAGAAGTACCCCCTTGGAATGGTCAGTAAAAATATTTTACTCGAGGGCTTAAACCGGTTTCACAGCACCAGCCTCACCCTTAGTTCAGATGTGGATCAAGACACATAGATGTTTTATTTTCATGAAAGACTCATGACTTATCCATGCATCATCTCCTAGAACATATAAATCAAGATATTAAAAGGAGATAAAGCAAAGATAAGGACTCAACAGTACATAAAACTGAATACCGGAGCAAAAGAAATCCGACAGGTAAACCCTGGTGGGCCTGACCCTTACCATCTCATCAATAGAAAAGTCTTTAAGTCGGAACCTTCATAGAGTCAGAAGGCTGGACCCACTGGCGTGCAATTAAAGAGGAAAGTAAAGTTGCCAACCGTGATTGGGTTGAAAAGGCTGAAAAGGTGCTGGTCATTCTGCACATCTGATTGGTTGCATTGTTATTCTCTTCTGGAAATTGTGATAGGTATACGTGTTGCATCCAAATTTTAGAGATTCTAGTTAGCCTCTGTAGCTGAACTTGACCATCTTATAATCAAAACATTTATTCAGATTTTAGGAAAGACTTCAGGTGACTAAATTAATTATTATTTTACGAGATTCTACATTGTTTTTATCAATAGGTAGTCCATTTAATGTGAAGATTGGTGGAGAGCCTTCAGAACGAATCACAGAGAGAATTATGCGTCACCAACAAGCAGTTGATGTAACTCATGTCGGCAGCCAGTGTGAACTCAGTCTCAAAATTCCAGGTGAGTCTAGTAATCTTTTTACTTACGGAACTAATACAAGGGTGGCAGGTTTGATCCTCTACTCTGTTTGACAAAGCGTCAAGATGTGGCCTTGTCTCCACATAACTTAGTTTCTGGTGGGATGTCACCCTAAAATGTACAGTAAAACCTGTCTTAAGCAGCCACTCAAAAATAGACAAAACAAAGATAGCTTAACGAAGGTCGAAAGTATTGCAGAATGCTCCCCTTGGTGCATTCTTCAATACTTTTGACCTGCATTAAGCAATAATCGGTCTTGAAAACCTATTTTGGTCTTCTTTTTTAGTGGACGCTTTAGACAGGTTTTACTGTAATCTGAAGACTCCTAGAAAGTGAAAATGTGGCACCTCATTTTGTTCTATGCGGTTTGCTATAAATCATTCTGTTTTCAACTAAAGAAACAATTTACATTTTAAAACTTCCATCCTTTAAATTACATAATGGATCACCCAAATTGAATACAAACATGTAGGATGGAAAATCTCATTTGTCATAAATGGTATAGCACTATAGGAGCCTTGTAGTGCTCTTTGTGTTTGTTTTTATCCCTTTGAGAACCTAAAGAGATGCCAAGGGGATTAGTTTTCCTATAATAATATTGGTATTATTATAAGTAACCATGGTAAAATCCCCTTTCATTTAAAGATGTATAGTGTGTGTGGGGGGGGGGGGGGGGGGGTCTTGCGCATAAGGATGTAATTTCTTAATTTTTGCTTCTTTGATTTTGAGCTAAGGCACGGAACTGGTTCAGTTGGTTTTGTAAGTATTTTATTGGTTCCCTTGATTGGTAATGATATTGTATCCTTGCTTAACTGTTGTATATTGCAAGCTTTGTCTGGGTTGACACCCATGAAATTTCTAGAAAATAATTCAAGATCAGTGAAAAATTCAGGGGAATTCTGAAAAATAGTACTCAAAATTTTGTATATCTGGACCTATTGTGTGGCTTTCTATACAGCTGATTTATATTCAATTTTTTTCTACACTTTTTCTCTTCTGTACATTCTGAGATTTCTGTACAGTTTGACAGTTTTTCCTAAGTTTGTTAATAATGAGTGTTCTTGACAATTCCCTATCAGAGATTTTTGGTCTGTGAAAACTGGCATTAGGTCAAAGAAAAGTCAGGGTAGATTTACTTATTGATGGCAACCCTGAATTAACTGGTGGATCACTTCTTCTTCTTCCTATATTTTGATGGCTTCCCACATTTGACAGAATATTTTCTATAGATTGTAACATTTATCATTACAGAATTGAAAAAAAAATACTGTTGAATATAGGGATCAGACTATGATTTTTCATGCATTAACTGTAACTTTGCTGGGTTCCTATGAAGCCTTTTGAACATGAGGCCAAGTGGTGCCAATACATCTTGCAAAGCTATGTTGAATAAGTGTAGACCATGATCTATTTCAAGATTATCAATAACTAAACCGAAAACTTCAGGTTGGGTTTAAAGGTTTTTGTTTGTTTTGTTTTTTATTAATTTTAAGAACAGCAAGATATTAAGTTGATATTTTGTAGAAAGTGGGCTTCAAAAATCTGCTATAGTTAGGCTTAATGTGTTCCTGTGTTGTCTTGATGTTATGGTAGTCCAGAAATGTCATCAATGGAGTTATTGTGTTGCTTTTATCGTTTATACCACCCTTACCAACTTTAGCACGAAATATCTAGTGATGTGAAAGGTCTACACTGATGTAGGTGGTATAAAATAGTTATACCATGTTTGTCCACCTGTACGTAAGATAATCCACTCGCTAAAGCTCGTGGATTATCTCCACGTACAGGGGGACAACCCATTGAATAACTATTACTTAACCTGGTCTGTTCATTGTAAACATTTACAGATATTTCATATACGTTAAAGACACAACATATTTTACTTGTAGCATCATTCCGAAGGAGAATGTCGGCTTATCAGAGTGTACCAGGTTTGTTACTTTGACCTTGACCCCATTTATATAGGTATTGCTGCCTTTGTTACTGTGGAGATGATGCAATAGCAACAGTGCTATCTCTGTTCCTAATTCAAACAACCAATATATCCTGTGTTATCCTAGAATAAGGAATGCTATTGAGTGTTTTACTTCCTAAAACAAAACTATAATGTTGAATATTTTTGCGTCAAACCGACTCCCTGGGTTTTTCCATAAAATTGTCATGATATGTCAATTCCATTAGCCCTTAAAGCACCAATCAAAACTGCAGTAAGTGTACAATTTTTGTAATATTTTTCATTTTCAAGGGAAATAAGGCTTAAAATTTCATGTAAATCCTTTGTGATTTACTTAAATATCAGCCTTATTTAATTTTCATAGAAGCAAAATGGGTACTTATTGCATATGTCCAAATGCCTCTATTAAACATCCCAGCCCGTGTACCCAGCAAAGCTAGATGTCTAAATTTTTGTCTGAGCCTAGATCTACATCCATACTTTGTGTAAGTACCAAAAATCTCATGCACAGGTCCTTGAATAGTTTGCTGCTAATTTTAGGTGCTGCTTTAAGGGTTATGTACCCACCCACCTGTTATATATTTTGAAGTAAGAATTACAGATACAGTCATTTTGTGAAAATATTGAAGTTTTCCATTGCTTGCTTACAAATCATTTTGGCATGTTCATCTGAAAAAGTATTTGTTTTTCCATGTAAGTTTATGCATATCTGTATGTATACAGTTTTAGATATTGATTCAAGTAACAGTGTCTCTAGAGCTTCATTAAGTATACAGATTTCACCTTGGTATAGAACATCAAATGAGTTATAATGTTCAAATAGGAGATACAGATCAGCCAGATCCTGTATGATATTTTCCCTAGCAGAGCTTCATTGCATTTATACACCAAAGTTTTAATGTTTATTATGAGCTTAGGCCATTTTAATTTCATATTTTGGGGTATACTGTTGATACTTTTTATTGACACTGTTACTTGTTCGATCATGTCTTTCTTGTTCAACCAGAAGAGTGATTTCCTATCTATTTTTACTCCTTGTCAAACTGTCCTCAAGATGGTCAGTTAAAATTTACAATGTGAAATTTACAGTATGAGTATAGCTTTAAATAGTCATCCGTGTTTGGTAATATGCCATTTATGTACTATTCTATAAATAGTCTCTCTTTGTGAGACTATTTATAGAATAGTATATGGCATAATTATGCTATTTATAGAACTGTAGATGGCATATTGTAAAACTTAACTGGAATATGTGCCTATTATTATTATCAGTTTGCTATTTGATCCTAAATATTGGTACCTATTCCTATACTGCTCCATTTTCCTTAGTTTGATTCTAAGAATTTGTAGTTAACTCTTTGCCTTTGTCGTTTGCTGATGAACTTTTCAAAGAGTTTGGATCCAGAACGCCTGTTCTGATTTGGATCCAAACAATTTGGCACTGTGATTGTATTCCGGAAAGAATTTTTTTGTTAAAAACTGGTTTCGAAAAAATCAGCAGACGACAAAAAATCATGAAAACTTATCAAGTAGGTGAAGAGTTGAAATAAGTTTGACATCATTTTTAACATTATTCCACAAAATAACTACCACTGAACCATGTGATTTACTTAAATTGTGTGAATCAGTTTAATATTACCAGTAAATTAGGGAATAACTAAACTCCGTTCAGAAATTGTGTGGCACCAGTTTTTCGCAATTAATGCTTTTGTACGTCATTTTTGGTCCTACATCTCTGTGAGAAAGTTACACGTGTATGCTTCCCCTAATTTCTCCAGCAGGTTTTGTGGCTGTGTGAGCTTCTGGCAAAGCCCTGATATCTTGGGAAAAATTATGAAATTGAGAAATACGCCAGCAGACTAAGACAATTAGACAAGTTTGAAACGCCCTCCATGAACGTATATGGAAATGACAATATTTTCATTATAATATTTGGGAGTGGTTATTTCAATTGGCGAGAAATTCGTGGGAAATTATAAAGCGTGACTACACACCGTATATCTGGAAAAGTAAACACTGATTTGGCGCTTTACGAGCCCACATTGGTGCAAATGACATTTATACTATTACAGCTTGCTGCTTACATCTTTCCAGCATAAATCGTAAACATTCCTACCTGTTATTGTTGTATCTATTCTGTGGATAAACAAATGAACAGAATATAGCTTTAAAGCAGTTGAAAGGCACACAAAGCTCAATGGCAGTTCAGCTGTTATTAAATTTGATGTAAAAAATAAACCAATTTTTACGGTGTACCTATTTGAAAAAAAAAGTTAGTTGTCAGATATTGTTAGAAAAGATTGGATTCATACTTTATACACGGGTATGAAATCATAAAACAAAAATCAAGTCGTATTGTCGATTAAATCAAGCGATAATAAATGGTGGTAGAAACGCCCAATTTCAACTAAGAATTCATAATAACATGCCTTACCTTTTTGTGAGCATAGCCATACTTTCGTGAAAATTGATTAATTTGTAATAGGGCATCTCTGTCGTCATGGCATTACGTCGTGCATGCAACATCCATGCACTATAGAAAAACGTGGGTCTATTACATAAGCTTGCCTGACCATTGCCATGGAAGGACGCTCCTAGAACTAGTGACTAATTGCCACATCGCATGTCCGATCCTTACTTCCACGTGACTAGGACTGGTAAAACTTTAGGATATTTTTGTTGAATAAAGAATCATTTTATTCCACTTTGTTATCAAAACATTTGATATTCGGGTAAAGGGTGTGTTGCATTTGAGCAAATTAAAAATAGACTCAAGAGACGTGAAGCATATCGATGAATATTGATGTATTTTATGTGGCAATCATCGTCAACTGGACTTAGTCTGTGGACGCATTTATGAATTTTCTGATTTTTCTCAAGATATCAGGGCCTTGCCAGAAGCACCCACAGCCTCGGAACCTGCTGGAGACATTAGGGGAGGTCTTCAAGAATAACTTTCTCACAGCGATATAGGACCTAAAACGACGTATAAAAGCGGGAACTGTGAAAAACCGGTGCCACACAATTTCTGGACGGAGTTTATATTCAAAATTTTCATTTGGGGAGGTATATTGTCAGATATGTGGTCTGAAAATTAGTTTTTAATTTAATTTTTGAATATGGTTATCCCCATTCTAATGCACCTCTGCGCGTCTCAAATTGGAGTGTTGCAAGTATACTGTCGCAAATTTTTAACGTTATCCAACCAGACGTTGCATTACATATGCAAGTGCATTAGAATATCTAGTTGTGCCTCCTTTTGCAAAGCTATTGTTCAATTAATTTTAAATCATTGCTCTGTTGTTCAAGTATATATATTTGCAATTGCAGAAACCAGTTTGGGATAACCAACTATGATTAATTCCTTACCTAATGGTGACATCTGCTGATTATTAAACTTTTGAAAACAGGTTGGACCCAAATCAGGCCCAACAAAATCGGGGCTGATTCGGATCAAAACTGTTTGTCACTCTGAATGTATTCCTGAATGAATTTTTTGAAAACATTTTTTAAAAAAAAATTCAACAGATAATAAAAAATAAGTGAAAAATTACCCAGAATGCAAAAAGTAACTTTTATCATTCAATATATTCAGGTACCAGTCCATTCGATATGACAGCTTCAGTAACCAGTCCATCTGGCATCACAGAACTGTGTGATGTAGTCAGTCTAGACGATAGCCATTATAGCATCAAATTCGTGCCAAATGAGATGGGAATACACACAGTGAGCGTGAAACACAAGGACATGCATATACCAGGTATGATTTGTCATTTTTAGCTCGTTTGTACGAAGTATAAGGAGATCTATAGCAGTCATGTCAGTGTCTCCACCAGCATTAAAGTTTATTTCCACTCTTAAATTCAAAAAATGTTTGAGATATTTTCCACAAATATTACATAAATTTAACCCTTTACTCCATAGGCTATTTTTAGATCATGACATCATTTTTTATTTATTGACAACATTAAAAAAAAAAGAAGAAAAATTTAAGTAAAGTTTTGAAAACTCTTGAAAATATTATGGAAAATGGAGCATTTGCTCCTAAGGAGCAAATGCTCCATTTTCTATGATATTTCCATATACATGATATTTCAAGTGCGTCAAAAGGCGTTATTATGGAGTAAAGGGTTAAAGCACCATGAGACTATGTGCAGGACACATGAACTGTAACTCTGGTTTACACACTTTTGGAGTTAAGGCCTTTTGAATATTGTAAAAAGCTTTTGCCTTAATCCACTTGGTCCGCTCTGTAACTTAAAAACCATAATGATACTATCTGCTTATGTTTAGTAATGTAAGATGACATGCAGAATGCGAGAAAGTAGTTGGGAAAATCATTGCTATTTAAGGGAGCGCAGTGGCTCAGTGGTAGAGTGCTTGGCTCGAGACCAAGAGGCCGCGGATTCGAGCCTCACCGATGTCACTGCGTTGTGGTCCTTGAGCAAGACACATCCTAGCTTAGTACTGGTTCAACCTAGGAAGACCCCTCCCTGTTTAACTGAAAGATTGTTGATGGGAATTAAAGAATCAAATCAAACAAAAACAAAATTGCTATTTAATTCTGTGTATGTTTTTATGTAATTTCAGGCAGTCCATTCCAGTTCACTGTTGGTCCTATTGCTGGTGGTGGGGCACACAAAGTCCATGCAGCAGGTCAAGGTCTCGTAGGCGGAGAGGTCAATCAACCAGGTCAGTAGTCTAAGAATATCACCAAGCCATCCTAGCTTAGTACTGGTTCAACCCAGGAAGACCCATCCCTATATAACTGAAAGATTGTTGATGGGACGTAAAGAATCAAATCAAACAAAAATCACCAAGCCATTTAGTGCGGTCTATAGAGCATTCGTTGTTACCCTGAGAGATATCAAGTATTGATTCTAATCCCTCTGATCTTGATATACAGTAAAACCTGTGTAAAACCGCCACTCAAAAAATTGACAAAACAAAGGTCTTAATGACAAATGGTAGCCTAATGAAGGTCGAAAGTATTGCAGAATGCTCCTGGAGCATTCTGCAATACTTTTTGACCTGCATTAAGCGATAATTGGTCCTTGAAAACCAATTTTCTGTCTTTTTGAGAGTGGCCATTTTACACAGGTTTTACTATATTTAGGCATTTTTGGTTAAAGTATATTTCTAGGTTGTACTAGTTCGCTGCTTTTGGGCTAAAAAATCTGGATTTATCATATGACGTTACTGTTATTCCATCGAAAATGTCATGTCATAAATAATGGTATGACCACATGTTACATAACACTTTTGGCGCAAACAAGTAATGTCATGATGACATCCATAACAACAATGCAAATTTTCATTGAAATAAACTTTGAAGGCGATAAAATAGCATTTAAAAGGTCGGATGATAAACAGAATCTTACCCTCACGATCATTTCATATTAAATTTATTAAACTGGCCAAAGGCTTGGTCAATAAATTCATATGAAATGATCACTGGTTTAAGATCCTCTGTATATTATATATATTCTTTTTAAGAAAAAGCAACCTTCATGATGCCCTGAACAATGTTGACTGGGTGGAAAACCACAACCGTAGGAAACCAATTTACCTCGGGTGCTGGTTGTTTAAATCAAACTCATTAGCTCTGTGATGCCTAATGACTTCATTAGCTCTTTTGCTAGTGGCAACTTTTTTCATCTGCTGAACATTTGCAAACAGTTCGGATCCATATCAATATGTCAATCCTGATCTGGATCCTAAACATTTGATGCTCTGGGAATTTTTCGAAAAACTTAATTTCGAAAAAAAGTCAGTAGACAATGACAAAAGCATGAAAATTTTCCCAGGAAGCAGAGTTAATTGATTCAGAATGGCATTGTAAATGCAATAGGGTTCAGTTAGCACTTAAAATGATCTTGGATGTTATATATTACAGCTGAGTTCAACATTAATGTTATATATTACAGCTGAGTTCAACATGAATGTTAAATATTACAGCCGAGTTTCAACATGAATGTTATATATTACAGCTGAGTTCAACATGAATGTTAAATATTACAGCTGAGTTGATTATAAACATGAATGTTATATATTACAGCTGAGTTCAACATCTATACACGTGAAGCTGGTGCCGGTGGGCTCTCTATCGCTGTTGAAGGGCCATCTAAGGCCGAGGTAGATTTCGAAGACAGGAAGGATGGTTCATGTGGCGTCATTTACACCGTTACAGAAGCAGGTTAGTTCTGGACTATAACTATTAGCTACACCACTATAAATCAGATCAAATTGTGTCAATGTGCAGGCTGGCTGATCTACAACTTTATTGTTTGCATAAGCAGATGTTTCACATATGGGTCTCGTCGCAAGAAAACCTGTCTTCGGGGTTTCAGACAAAGCAGGTTTCAAACCAGTCTCTTCAGCTACAGAGACTAGCTAGAAAAATGAAATTTCGCTTGTAGCATGCTTAGATATGGTACTTTACAAAACGCGAATAACAAAAACGCTGATCAGACTTCGCGGATTTGTTGTTCGCAAACCCCCCGAAGACAGGTTTTCTCGCGTCGAGGCCCATATAAAGCTTAACTTTTGAAGATTTTGTTTGCAAAAGTTTTTGCTAAATAATCCTTTTTATCAGTTACCTCTCATCATATTAATTGCATTGTTGCATGCTGACCTGATAAAGGTTGGCTATCTAAAGGCAAGTGTCTTTATCAGGTCATGATGATGTTGCACTTTTTGAATGACGTCATGATCGCTAGTTTGAAGAGTGAACCAACTTGTAAACTGATAAATAGAATATCAGGATCTTGTCTTTTGATATCAAGTTAATTTACCAGGCTCGGCTTTGAGAACACATGTCGAACAAATGTTCTCCAAGCCTTGCCTGGGAAACTTGATATCAAAAGACACTCACCTAGTATTCTCTATTTAGGTTTCAGTCTAGGCTTACAACATTTTCTTAAAAATGACATGTGAATAGAGTACAGTCCATTTACTACACACCTCATTATAACCCAGATTTGGATATAACGCAGTCATGCTGTGGCTCCCATTTTTTTCCCATGGAATTTTATAAAGAAATGATAGGAAAATGACCATAAAATGGTCATTTTTCTATCATTTCTTTGTAAATCTGTCCCTTTATAAAAGGGTTCACTTATAATACAGTATATTCATATGGACCCAAAACATGGTGTGAAAAGGAACTCCATTGTACATTTTAATGACCCAAGTTATCCCCATTTATGAAACATTCAAATCTTTATTTCTGTTGCAGGAGAGTATACGGTATCTATCAAGTTCAACGATGAGCATATCCCAGACTCCCCATTCAGAGTTCCTATCACCCCAAGTATCGGTGATGCCAGGAAAATTACAGTCAATGCTCTACAAAACAAGGGATTACAAGTGAGTGGAACACTTTTTCAGAATAATTTCACAGGTTTGGATAAGCAAAAAATTTCAGCTTAAAATTGTAAATATTTTCTTACCCATAATTTTTAGCATATGTTTTGGGTGCTCAAAAGAACCGTTTCATTGAGACGGTTCTTTTTAGCATCCACAACATATGTTTTGGTTGAGAAATAAGAAAATCATTTTTCTGTTACGCATTCTTTACTAAGGTCCTGAATTATGGATTAAATTTTTGCATGATGGGTAAGTTTTCATGCTTTTGCTGTCATCTGCTGACTTTCAAAATGAACTTTTTCGAAAAATTCTTTCAGAGACACTATCAGAGCATCAAACGGTATGGATCCAGATCAGGACTGACTTCTGTCAGCCCTGATCCAAACTGTTTGCAAGGTTATCAGCAGATGACAAAAGTGGCTGCTAGCATGAAGAGTCAATCTAAACTAAAACAAGTTATTTGTTTTCCCACAAAATACAAGGGCTGGTGCATGTGATTTCGGTACTTATTATATACCTATAACTGATACGACTGTAGAACTGTCTGTTTTCTGGCCATCTGATACAGAAAGCCGGATCAACGAACTGAGGTTTTCTGAATCCATATCACTATCCTTTAAAACGAGGCTAAAGTTGGTTACCTGCTTTTGCGGGACGTTACGTGAAGTAAATTGCGAGCATGGAACCAGAGAAGGAAAACATGTTGACCTGACGTCAAGAAACGTAACGTTATGGCAAAAGTTCCCGCAATTTTTCGGGATTAAAGACCAAAACAGGTTTTAAAATCAGAAAGAATTCAGAAAAAAGGCATATAATAAACATGTTATCAAAATAGTAACTTGATCTGGCGTACAGTATCATGTCTCGTGGATGAGGCCATACCATTGGATCACCCTCGAAGCTACGCATCTTGGGTGATCCGATGGTATGACCTAATCCACTCGACGTGATACAGTACGCCAGATCAAGTTACTATTACGATAATGTGTATATATCCCATAAGTGCAAATGTCTCTAAAAAGCCTATGCTGATGTATCCAGCAGGGCTAGATGCCTAGAGTTAGGTCCGAGTCTTTATCTACATCCACACTTTGTGTATGCAAGTAGCGATGGCTCTGTATGCAAGTAGCGATGGCTCTGTATGCAAGTAGCGATCCTCTGGCGAGTCTACATATATGTGCAGCCTCACCAATCTTCATTCACTCCTCACATGCTTAAAATACTGAAATAGGTGTAGGCCCATCAAAAAGAGACCAATATGAGGAAGACCAAAATAAAAAGAGACCAAAATTAGCAAGACCAAAATACAAAGAAACCAAAATTAGCAAGACTAAAATAAGAGACCAAAACAAGAGGCCAAAATTAGCAAGAGCAAAACAAAAGAGACAAAAATTAGCAAGACCAAAGTTATACTTTATAAACACAGATGTTTAATAAAGGTTATCTTCTCTAAGACTTTGCAGCTATAAATGGGGTAGAACTGTCTCTAAACCATTGACCTGCTGAACAGGGATATATCCTCTTTAGAAAATAGTGTAGATCTAGATCAGCTGGCTTCTGATGAAGCCATCTGATCAGGATCCACAATGTTTTCCAGTGATTGAAAACACGTACATGCTTACAGAATGCTGTAGGTTAACAGGATAAAAATTTGGGTGGAGTGTAGTAAAAAAAATACCGGTATTCAGCATGACAAGGGTTAAAGTCTCCCATCTTACATTATTTCAGGTCGGTAAACCATGTGCATTTGTGGTAAATTTCAATGGTGCTCCTAAGGGTAAACTTCAGGCTCGTGTTGTGACTCCATCTGGCTCCGAGGAGGAAGCTCTTGTACAGGAAATTGATGATGGTAAGTGACAAAAAGATAATTGTGTGGTTTCTTGTATACTTTTCAAACTTACAAATACAGTACTACACACTGAGCAGATAAACGTCCAAGCCGTGGATGTAAACAAATACAGACACATACAGACTCCTATAGGATTATTGATTTTTTGAGGTTATAGGTCATGTTTACAGTGCACAGTGTGGAGTACTGAATGATCTAAATTTCATATCCATAGTTGCACAGGAAAACCTAAATATATTTACCTCAACCCTTTACTCCATAAAGCGTCTTTTGACACCTTTGAAATATCATGTATTTGACAATATTATGGAATATGGAGCATTTGCTCTTTTAGAGCAAATGCTCCATTTTTGACAATATTTTTTAAAAGTATTCAAAACTTAAAGAAATTTTCTTGAATTTTCAATGTTGTCTAAAAATAGAATAAGATCTAAAAATAGCCTTTGGAGTAAAGGATTATGTATTTGACAATATTATGGAATATGGAGCATTTGCTCTTTTAGAGCAAATGCTCCATTTTTGACAATATTTTTTAAAAGTATTCAAAACTTAACAGAAATTTTCTTGAATTTTCAATGTTGTCTAAAAATAGAATAAGATCAAAAAATAGCCTTTGGAGTAAAGGATTAAAGCTAGATTACAGGAAAATTATATTTTTGGCATCAAAATTTGTTGATTTTAAAAGTATGACATTTTGACATAGTTTAATTTTGGCAGTTTTCTTAATTTGAGAACCTTAAAAGTAATATTCTATCTCTCAGGGGCTACTCTTAGGGAAATAATTTGCTCCCTTCTGGGACCAAATACTTTTTTTTGAGAGAGAGAGATCTGGGTCCATATATATTGTTTGCAATATAGCTTGCCTATGAACATAAGCAGACGAGGGGAACAGACAACAAAAGTCTTGACTGATGGGCTAAGGCTTATATTTCAATAGTTTTATATATACCCCTTTTTTTGCAGGAGAGTATGCTGTGAGGTTTATACCAAGAGAGAATGGTGCCTACCTAGTTTATGTATCATTCGAGGGATGCCAAATTCCAGACAGCCCCTTCAGAATACAAGTCGGCCATGTCAGCGCCGAGCCTGGTTTGGTACAAGCTTACGGAGATGGTCTACGCACCGGCAAGACTGGTAAATAGCATTCAATTTATCTACCCCTAGTTTCATTACTGAACTCTCATTTCTATTCAGAGGGAGCGCAGTGACTTAGTGGTAGAGTGCTTGACTCGAGACTGAAGGGCCGCGGGTTCGAGCCTCACCGGTGTCACAGTGTTGTGTCCTTGAGCAAGAACATTAATCCTAGCTTAGTACTGGTTCAACCCAGGAAGACCTGTCCCTATATAACTGAAAGATTGTTGATGGGACGTAAAGAATCAAATCAAACAAACAAACAAACAAGACACATCAATCCTTGCTTAGTACTGGTTCAACCCAGGAAGACCCTTTCCCGATATAACTGAAAGATTGTTGACTTGGATGTAAAGAATCAAATCAAACAAACACAGCGTCTATTCAGAAAAACAATTAGATAGGAACTAACACTTAAGATATAGGTACTTATATAAAGACATGCAGCGAAGATTCAGATGAGCTAGCACAAGTGTGCAGTCTGCTTCTCACATGCTCGAAATGCAGAGTTGGATCCAGGATTTCTGGAAAGGGGTTTTGTATGTATAAAGGTATGGGGGTTTGCTTTGCTGATTTTTATCTCATTTTTCTGAAATATCCCATGAAAATGAAATAATTTGGTCTCACTGAGACCAAATTATTTCATTTTCGATCTCACTGAGACCAAATTATTTCATTTTCGTTGGATATTTATAAATAGGGGACAGAGAGAGGGGAGTTCAAACAAATCCCCTGATCCCACTCTGGATCTGCCACTGAAGTGTTGAAGTAAATAAAGACTCCTACCAAAATTTAGACCATCAGCCCCTTTTTATAGCATGTTCATGAATGATGAAAGAATCCCCTAGCCTCTCAAATTCAGCAACAGAGACCAGCTAGAATCTTGAATTTTATCATGTAGCATGTATATAGAGGATCTTACATGAGTGCTCCTGTATTATTGAACTTTTAAACAAATTATGGAAAACAGATAAAACCCGAGGCTTACCCAGAATTTAATCGTTTTTTTGCAATGAGTTTAATTATGTACTGTTGAAATTTTTAAATGAGTGGAGGAAACGAAATAAATGCAAGGCTTGCCGAGCTTTTTATTGATTTCCACAACAAGTTTAATAAATTTAATAACACAGGAGCATGAATGTTTTATTCTATTAATCATATGACACAAGTGGCTTATCGATTTTAAAGCATGGCATCTGGAGAAGACTGATCAGGGTTCTTTGTGTTTGATTCCATAATCAATAGCAGTCTGAAGTGCATTTCAATATACAGTAAAATCTGTCTTAAGCGGCCACTCGAAAAAAGACAAAACAAAGGTCTTAATGACAAATGGTAGCCTAATGAAGGTTGAAAGTATTGCAGAATGCGCTCTTGGAGCATTCTGCAAAACTTTTGATCTGCATTAAGCGATAATCAGTCTTTAAACCCAAGTTTTGGTCAATAAGAGTGGCAGCTTAAGACAGGTTTTACTGTATGACATAAAAAAACAGACAACATGTTTTAGGGTGAAAATCGTTTATAGGCAGGATAAGGATCGTTACTCAGCATAATATTGAATTCTGTTTTAGGTCAAGTGTGCAAATTCATAGTAAACACTGTGAATGCTGGCGCTGGAGCCCTGGCAGTAACTGTGGAAGGTCCATCGAAGGTTAAACTAGAATGCAAGGAGGTAGATGAAGGCTATGAGTTCACATACAACCCCACCGCCCCAGGAGATTATCTCATTACCATCAGATATGCCGGAACACCAATCGCTAGCAGCCCATTCAAAGCTAAGATAGAAGGTTTGTATCCACTTATTCTCTTAACTTTATTTCAAATTTATTGTCTGGAGTCTGAAAATAAATTAGGGATGCTATAATAATCTGCCTACTACAGTATTCTGGGACTGACTTTCTATGGAAATTTAGCCTTGCATTCCTAAAGTTAGGAATACTCTTGAAAACATTCACCCATGTTTAAGGACTCTCCCTTTTGAAATTTGGACAAATATCACCTGTCTGATGGTGCTATATATTGATAATCTTGTATATTTCCCCAGCCCACCAGGTAAAAGTATGCAATTGAAAACTCATTTTGTTATTTTTCAACCAAAACACATGTTGTGGGTACTCAGAAGAACCCTCTTCATGAGACGGTTCTTTCGAGCACCCAAAACATGTTTGAACTGATGGATAATAAAATAACCACAATTTTACACATAAAAAAGTTCTGTTATCTGGACCTATGTTTCTCTATTTGTTGGCCTTTGTTATCATTTACTTTACACTATTTTACTGTACTTTACTGTGCTTTACACTACTTTACTGTGCTTTACACTACTTTACTGTGCTTTACACTACTTTACTGTACCTTACACTACTTTACTGTACCTTACCCCACTTTACTGTATTTTACACTACTTTATACTTTACACTATTTTACTGTGCTTTACACTACTTTACTGTACTTTAAATTACTTTACACTTTACTGTACGTTACACATTTTACTGTACTTAACTGTACTTTACACTACTTTACTGTAGTTTAAAATACTTGATACTACTTTACTGTACTTTACACTACTTTGCCATATATTTCAGGTCCAGGCAAGGCATCAGGCTTCCAGGAACAGGCCTCCGTTGTCGTAGAAACCGTCACCAAGACAAGCGTTATGAGTAAATTTGCATCCCTACCACCATTGGTGTCTGACGCTTCCAGGGTCACGTGTGATGGTAATGGTCTCAAGAGGGGCTACAGGAACAAACAGTGCACATTTAACGTAGATACTTCACATGCAGGTGAGTGGGAGATTTTTTGTTTTAAGAAAAAACAACAAAAAAACACTTATGGGAAACACCATAGCTGAGTTAGTCTAGTTGATAGATTGCCAGGTTTGTGACAAAGGGGTAGTGAGTAGGAATCACGCTGTCAACAGGGTGTTGTTTCCTTGTGGTAGACACTTCATCTTCATAGCTTAGTACTGGTTCAAGTCAGGAAAACCTCTTACATGACGATTAAACTGTTGACTGCATCGATTCAAACAATCAAAAAGGTGCCTATCACCACTGCAGATTTTTACGATTCATCTATTATGTTGTGTCTTAATTGGTTTTGTAAAGCAGACCCTTGAATATCTTTGGATCCTGATCTGTTGTCTTCAGAAACCAACTGATCAGGATCTACACTTTTTCAAAACATGGTATAGAATTATAAAAAAGTTATGTGCACAGTTTGTTTATTGGGTCAAATGCAGTTGGTTATATCCGCCGTGACACGTGATTTCCAACAATGTGGCATTTTGACATGAATAGACACAAACGAGCCTGTGCAGCCTCCTTTTAAGCTTTGAACCTCCAAATGATGTTCGGTCAGTAGCTCAATATTCTTAAAATATTCAAGTGACAAGCAGACAAGCAAAGGCTCTGATCAGACTGCGCATATGCGCAGGCTGGTCTGAGCCTTTGCTGGTCGCACATACCACATTGTTGGAAATCCCATTTCGCAGCTCATATGTGTGTTTTCTTTTCCTTACAGGCAACAACATGCTATTCATCGGTATGATTGGTCCTAAAGGCCCATGCGAAGAATTGTGTGTGAAACATATTCCCGGAAGCCCGTACAAAATCTCATATTTAGTCAAGGAACGGGGAGACTACATGCTCATCGTGAAATGGGGAGAAGAACAAATCCCAGGATCACCTTTCCACGTGAGAGTGGATTAGACTATCAGACCATGACTAGAGACTTTCATTTTAAAATTGTCATCCATTTTGTGATAGTAATAATCCAATGTGCAAGATATATATTTTCTGAAAATAGATACAGCGACTTTTTTTAACCGGAAAATTGCTGTGTGGTAACTTAAAATGTATGTTGTGGGTACTCTGTTATCATCTTTCAATAATGAGGTGAATATCTTGTTTAAAAGGGCTATGGTATGACAATCAAATGGCCCTTGTCTCAAAACCTGGGGGTCTGGGGCCTCGCGATAAAAGTGCAAAATTTAAAAATATTTTTCTTATTTCTCAACCAAAGCATATGTTGTGGGTGCTCAAAAGAACCGTCTCGATGAGACGGTTCTTTTGAGCACCCAAAACAAATGTTTTAACTGATAGATAAGAAAATATTCATCATTTTATGCCAGGTAGCGAAGTGGCTCAGTGCTTGACTCGAGACCGAGGGTTTGAGCCTCACCGGTGTCACTGCGTTGTGGTCCTTGAGCAAGACACATTTATCCTAGCTTAGTACTGGTTGAACCCAGAAAGACCTGTCCCTGTTTAAGTGAAAGATTGTTGATGGGACGTAAAGAATCAAATCAAACAAAACAAAATCAGTTTATGCCGAAATTTTCTTTTGTATACCTTGACCTATGAAAGTATTGCATTTATCAGAAGATGTATATCTTGTGCTTTGGAACATCATAGCAGATAAAATTATATCATAAATACTGTAAAGTGAATTGGAAAACAAATGGTGCTATTTTTCCCCTATTTTTTCTGCTGCTGCTACTGCTTCATAACCCATAGCAATGAACCTAAAAGATTTTTTTTTTACAAAAGGGTATGGCTGAATAATGGCTGTAAAATTGGAGAAGTCATTATGAATAGTTCTTGCTTTTGACCTGCCAAATGCAGTGGCTGATCCAGAGGGGGTTTGCTCGATCCCCCGCCCCGTTTTCATATCCTATGAAAATGAAATAATTTGGTCTCAATGAGACCAAATAATTTCATTTTCATCTGATATTTATGAAAAATGAGATATAATCAGCAAAGAGAGCCCCCCCCTTATCTTTATACATATGAACCCCCCTTTTCAGAAATTCTCGATCCGCCCTGAAATGTGAAGACTTTCAGAGGACATTACTGCCAGTTCGTGAGGTTTAGGTAG
Source organism: Loripinus fragilis (assembly GCA_964019695.1). Taxonomy (NCBI): domain Eukaryota; kingdom Metazoa; phylum Mollusca; class Bivalvia; order Lucinida; family Lucinidae; genus Loripinus; species Loripinus fragilis. Next base: position 48,291,374 of record OZ026520.1, read on the forward strand.
CTCATGTGTCTGCCAGCTCTGATGCTTCAAAAAGCCAAATTCTGTTTTCTGGAAATTGTGGTTTCAACCAAATTTGGCAGGTTAAAGGTCAAGTATTTATGATAAAGTTTTATCAGCTGCCACTATGCAATAAAATCATCATCTTCATCATTTCATGTGGGTACTTGATCCTTGAAGGAAAGGAGCGAGTTTTCAGTTTCATCGAATCATCTAGTTTAACAAATTCTTGGAAAAGAGATAAAAACAAAACTATGCATGAGGTGTTCTGTTACATATTTTAAATGCTGTATGTATTCATGTTATTTTTTATGTGGTGTTATTTCATGTGGCGTTATCACTTTAAGCTTCTGTTTAATTTGGAGAGCACTAGCTTAGACCTCAGATGATGGAAACTTTTTCAAGAAAAGTGTACTTGACTTTGTCCGTATATGTCAATTCCCAAATTTTCGCGAGGATTGTTTTTTTGCGAAATAGGGTTAAAAGACATATTTGCAATGTTAATAATTCACAACTGGAACATGATTAACTAGACTGTCTCCAGTCCTAAAACAATTTTTCATCAATGTGTCATATCATATACTTGTAGCCAGTCTAACTCTGATGGCTCTGTTTAAAACAGAGCCATCAGAGTTAGACTTGCTACAAATATAGGATATGGCACATTGATGAAAAATTGTTTAAAGGACTGGAGCCAGTCTAATGATTTACCTACATCAGTAATTTCAGTGATTTTGCCATTTCGCGAGGGTTTTATTTCAGCAAAACTTCGCGGATGCAATGGTTTCCAAAAATAAAACTCTAGTGAAAATATCTGAAGGTACAGTAATGTCAAATGCTCTTTTTTGAAAACATCTGTTCAATGTTACATGTAGTGCTCAAATACCAAGATATATGTGTACATATTTCAAACTGATGGGTAATAAAAAACACTTGATAGGCGGCAATCGAAAATGCTCTTAACAATCGACGAACACGGATCAAAAATCGCTAGAAACAGTGTTTTCAATTGCCATTTGTTGCCAATTAGGCGACAAATGACAATAGAAAACTCTGTGCCCGACGATTTTTTATATACATTTGTAGATAGTGTTAACGTTTTCATTGCCACCTATCCAGTGTGAAAAAGTTAGTTCTGTATTATTTTTTATGCAACTCGGACAAGAATCTCTCAATATGATTGCGCTGTGAAATGTGAGTTCCAAAACGCTCATTCTTTTGTCGGATTGAGGCCAGTGCAATGATATTATGTCATTTCGCCTACCCACTTCAAAGTTATTTCATGTAAATAACAAATAGTTATTTCATGTAAATAAATGCTACGTTTTCCTGTGCTTGTTGTTACATTATTATATTCTGTTAATGATTTTACACATTTTTTATTAATTTTCTATGTTACGAAAATATAAAAAATCATCGGAGACCTGATTATACATTTGTTGCATTTGATATTTGTTTAATTGCACCTGTACATACTTCATTATTGCCACTCCATTATCATTACCATGGGGATAGTACAATTGTTAAATGTTCTAAAATTTCAAATAGACCCTAAAGTCTGTGTCTGCACTGTTTGTCAGCAGTCTGATGGGAGTCTGCATTTGCAAAGAATTTAGGCAGAACATTAGTTTTCGAAAGTTTAAAGCATTTATGTTAACTCCTTGTATGCGAGAGGTTTAGTCAACAGACTGCAACTATAAGTTTGAACCGAGCCTTATATACATGTGAACACGGCCATTTTCATAACAATTTATACCACATTATTAACCAATTATTGTGCAGTAACCACTGCATGTCTTGCCATAAAGGTCGAATTAATATAACACTAGATGTCAGTTTTGTGACATACAAGTATTAGCTTTCATAAAGTAGATACATTAGTTTGCTTTGTCCCAAACCACATGTATATGTGCATTCATGAAGTATTGGTATCTAAAGGTTTGTGGTTGCCAACTTGCCATCACATTCAGTAATGATCGTTGTTATATTGTCTGTTGTTGTCATGGCAACCATTGAGAAATTAGATTAACTATCCAGGCCTCCAGGTAAGAGTGCGTAACTGAAAATTATTTCTAATTTCTCAACTAAAACGTTTGTTGTGGGTACTCAAAAGAACCGTCTTTATAAGACGGTTCTTTTAAGCACCCAAAACACATGTTTAAAGTGATGGATAAGAAAATAATCTCAATTTTACGCAGAAAGTTTTTACTTAACTGGCCCTATGACTATCCCCATGGTGATGGTATAACCTTTTTTCCCCATTTATGTACATGATGGAATGTTTATCTTTTCTAATCTGGCATGAAAATTTTGTCGGAACTATATCATGAGTGCTTTCTATGATATTTAAGTGTATTGTGTTTTAAGTCTATTGTGTATCATACTAAAGATACTATGGACATTTCCATAGAAACAGTGAATTAATAGGTATCCCCTAAAATACAATGCTGTGTGTTTTTCATTCAAAAGATGGGTAACCCATTCGCTTGTCTCCTATTTTTCCCATAAATACCCTTTTAACTTTTAAAGGACATAATATTGCTGCATTATTTATTATGTATACACGTAAGCTTTTTGCAAATATTGTTATAAAAATATTTTTTTAATAGTTCATGAAATTTACACTCTGCTATTTAATATACCTATAAGTCTCTTTTTTACTATAGATGATTGGAAATAATGTGACATGATTATTTGTTGCAAACCCTAACTTTGCCGTTTAGCACTCATCTGTCAGTGTTATACTGGGCAGGTATTAAGGGTCAGGTTTACTAGGATTTATACTAAGAAGTGTTCATAAGTTTTTTTCTCATAATACACCAAGATATATTGCCTAATGTTATATAAAGGATCTTACTGAGGGCTCATATATTATTGAATTTATTTAACAAATTGAAGAAAGAGACAAAATGTAAGGCATTGCCGAGCATTTTATCGCTTTTTTGCAAGAAGTTTATTATTCATTTTTTGAGAAGAATCATTTGAGATCTTCAATTTTTATTTTAAAATGAAATGATTTTAAGCAATTTGTATGCATGCCAGCATTTAGACAAAATGTAAACCCTGCGAAAAAGATAAAATGTAGCACTTTGTCAATATGTCTTGGTCTGGTTAACATTCTTGTTATTTTAAGTGTAGTGCTTATTTTCGTGACCTTTTGAACAATTTAAAATATTTTTGAAAAATAGAGGATCTTACATGAGTGCTCATGTTTTATTACATTTATTAAACAAGTTGGGGAAAAGAGAGAAAATACGAGGCTTGCCGAGCATTTTATCACTTTTTCGCAACGAGTTTAATAAATTCAATAATACAAGAGCAAGGATGTTAGATTCTATTTTTATCATATGTTATAAAGATTATCAGATTTTGATTAATTATTCTCTCCAGAAATTTTAGCAAAACTAATTAGATTTAGCTCATAAAAATTATCATTTTGTTCTAAGCTTAAGAACAATGCAGGAAAACCAATGTAAATGAACTGAAATTGAAAAGAATGCCCAAATTGGCATAAGTGGATTTATTGGAATTTCTTAGTATGCCAAAATTTAAAAAATCAACTCTACTATACTTTCAATTTTAGAATTCTACAGTAAACTATTAAATGTAAACCTATGGCATGGTCAAATTTCCAAAATTAGAAAATTAAGCACTATACCATAGTAGCAATTGTAGGAAAAAGGGAGATTATCTGAAGGAAAGTTCTGTGCAAACAAAAATTACCATTACACTCTGTTCTATAATACCTACTGTCCTGCCAGCTAAGAGTGACAATGACATCATGTTTTGTTTACAAAGTTATCAGGGAGTTAGAATCGATAGATCACTTGTGTATTAATCCTATCCACAGGATAGGATTAATACACAAGCGATCTATCGATTCGCATTAGCTCAAGTGAAGTGTACACAATAGTGTTGCACTTAGCAATTGTAATCAAAATACACGTCACTGACACTTTTGGTTGGCACTACAGTAGATAAAAATACAAAGTCTATTTAGAATTGATTTAATGTGTAAAAACATTCACAGGTTCAAGAAGGATAATCTCCCTTTTCTCAATATCTTGTCATGATCAGTTTCAGAAAACGCTTAGTGCTTACAGTGTTTAGAAAGGCAAAGAAGCCTAAAGTAGACATTTATGATTGCTGAACAAAATTATAGCTAAATATGTTAAATTTTGTCAATAAAATTCAAGCTTTTATATGTAGTTTCTTTTGATTAAGTAACCTCCTAGAGTGATGTCCTATTTTGTTATCCCCGGACAAAGTCGGAGGGATATAGTTTTAGCGGCTTCCGTCTGTCCGTCCACACTTTTTGTCTGTCAAGAACCATATCTCAGTACCTATTGTTCAGATTTGATTCATTCTTGGTACAAATGATAAGTACCATGGTCTCTCCATATCCTATAAGTTTGGTTAAAATCGACCCCTAAACACTTGAGTTATTGCCCAATTGTTTTAGTTTAGGCAATTATAAGGCAAAACCTATATTAGCTTTTTTGTGTGATGATCTTCACATTTCATCAAAGCTATTATATTTAACAACTTCTCACTATTAGACCATGATTGCCAAGTGCCTGTAGATAAGCATGGCAGTGTCAAAGTTTTACCCCACCCCCTTTGCCCCCACCTATGGGGTCAAAGATCAAGTATTTAAATTTCACAATAACTAAGGCAATTGTTAATATTTTTTGCTGAAATTTTGCATACAGGCAGAGCAGCAATAGATATGAAACATAACACGCGGAATTTCAGTTTGAAGGCCTGGGTCCGAGCCTGTTGGGTGGACTAAGGGGGTGGGGCCAAGGTCAAAATTAAACTTTTTCAGAATATGGTCATGTTGCATATCAAATTAAAGCTGACGACGCTGGCAGCAACATGGTAGCAAATATTTTGCCTACAGACACACCCTCCACCCAGGGGGTGGGGTCAAACTATATCTTTTTCTGAAAGTAGTCATGTTGCGTATCAAATTAAAGCTGACGACGCTGGCAGCAGCATGGTAGCAAATATTTTGCCCACAGACACACCCTCGACCCAGGGGGTGGGGTCAAAAGGTCAAACTATATCTTTTTCCTGAAAGTAGTCATGTTGCATATCAAATTAAAGGGTATTGAGCACAGACCACCATGAAAGCAAGTGTGCTGCCATTACACACACCAATGACCCCTGGGGTGGGGTCAAAAGGTCATTTTCTTTTCTTTTCTAAAAGTGGTTGTGTTGCATATCATATTAAAGTGGAGGAAGTGTAGACCTACATGCAAGGTAACACTTTGAATTTACACACATCCTTGACTTCTTGGGTTTGGTTTAAAGGTCAGATATTCGAAATTGTGCAGATGTAAGTATATTTTTTATTAAACTAAGGGCTAAACCATACTTGACAGGTGTTTGTTATGATCTGAATAATACTGTGGTGAACTAAGGGTTAGATAAATGGGATTTATGTTTTGTGATTTACATGTTTCTCACAAATAACCCTTCATCAGGAGATATAAATTTGTCGAATTTGTCTTGTTTACAAAAATATCAGGGACTTATAATGGATAGGATAAATACACAAGTTGTCTATCAATTCGTGTTAGCTCTAGTGGAGTGCACAATTTAATGTTTTACTTAACAATTGTAAACAAACTATAACGTCACTGTCACTATCCGTTGACACGGCAGTACATGTACCTTTACTCTGCATGCTGGGTTAGTTTTTATGCTTTTAGCTCACCTGAGCAGAAGGCTCATTGGTGAGCTAATTGTATACCAGTGACTGGCATCCGTCTGTCAGTCCACATTTTCAAACATCTTCTCTGAAACCACTAGGCCAAATAAACTCAAATTTCTTATGGAGACCCCTTATGATGCCGAAACGAAAGTTTGTTCAAATGGTCCTGGTCACATGACCAAGAAGGCTTCCATGCCCATATATGGTAAAATCCTCTCAAGAACCAGAAGGCTGCTTACCTTGGGACTTGATTTGTAGCATTAGGGGATGTGGGGCCTATCAAGTTTGTTCAAATCATGATCCTAGGTTGACATTGACATACTTAATGTCAAGGTCAAATTTGCCTCACAATGCATATAAATTGGAAAAAATTTGGAAAGTGATTTTTGAAAACTGTTGAAGCCAGTCATTTTTCTCTTTTGGTATGTTTAAGCTTATGAGACAATGGCTATAAATAAGTCACTCATATTGGAGTCCAATTAATATATTAAAACATAGTTTTCTCAGAAACCGTTGGGCCAAATGAACTTAAATTTCATATGAAGACACATTGGGATAAGTTAACCAAAATTTATACAAGTTGTTCTGGCCACATGACCAAGATGGTATATGGTATAAACCCAATAGAAATCTCCAGAACCATAAGGCTGATCACCTTGGGACTTGGTTTTTTATCATTTTTTTTTATCATTTTCACACAACGTGCGAAGATCAATACAAACACAAATTACTCCATATAATATTGGTAAGAAAAGCATTTACATGTCTAACAATCATTCTTGAATTTAACTTAACATAGTGATGTGATATGTATTAAACCTTTACACAAAGTGCAACAATAACTTTAAAAAAATGAAAAGAAAAGGTAAAATCCCCGGCCGACCACATGCCCTTAGGAATTATTTCATGTTAAGTTATCTAAAACTTTTCCCCATTTATATTCAAACAAGGCAAGCTTGTCATTAATCAAAGCTATCTATTTTTTATCTTATTTCTGTTAGACAGGTAGTACTTGAAAACCTGTATGGTTGGAACTTTTTTATTTTGTTTGTTTTGAAAAATGAAATATTTTGCCAAGAAGAATATAAAGTTTATCACAATGGCACCACATTTAGGGTTTAGAGTGGCAAATTCCAAAGTTATTGTTTTTACTGTTATGTGTATATTACTATCACACACTCGCAGAAGATCTGACGCTGATGTCCAAAACTGTTGTACATGTACACATTCCCAAAACAGATGTAAAACAGTGTCTATCTCCATACTGCAAAATTTGCACAGGGCTACACCAACAATATTGCATTTTGTTAACAACTGGTTAGTTGTTACAATACGCATTATATATACTGAAAATTACGCAAATAAAACCAACAATATTCCATTTTGTTAAGAACTGGTTAGTTGCTACAATACGCATTATATATTTATACTGAAAATTATGCAATTTAATATCATTCATTGACTTAAAAACAGTTGGGTAAATATTTTTCCATTGAAGCGTTTCATATTCCACTTGATCTCTGCCTTACTTACAACACCTTGACTGTATCTCATAAAATTATTGTAAACACAATTGACATGTTTTTGGTGTCTTATTTGCTTAAGTAAGTTAGATTCCATATGAACATTTTGTATTTCTTGTCTAAGTTTATATTTCCAGTCTTTTGGAATACTGTTTATAAGACTCATATATCTCAAAAACTTGGTAGCTGGTAGATTGAACTTCTCTTGCAATTTATAGAAGGAGTAGTATCTTTGGTTTTGTTGGTCATAAATATCTTTTATGTGCTGAATACCTAACTGAAACCATTCGTTGTAGAAAATTGTGTTTTCGCCAGCATGAATGTTGGAATTGTTCCAAATGATTTCATTGTGATAATTTGATATAACTCTTTTGTTGGCAAATTTTGACCATGCTAGTAGTAAATCTCTAAGTAAAGTTTTTTTTTATTGAAATGTTTAATAATGTCAGCTTCTCTGAAATTGCATTCAAATAAAATGTTACCACCAAATTGTTTAAAAACTTTTTCATATAGATGTTTCAGTAGAATATTGCTTTCTGTTCGTAATATACGTTTTACCCAACTTATTTCTAATGACCATATGAATTTTTCTATATCGATCATTCTAAGCCCCCCTTTGTCATAATCAGATGTTAATATTTCCCGCTTAATTTTATCTGGTTTGCCATCCCATATAAAATCATACATGAGTTTTTCTATACATTTGATAGTTTCCTTTGGCGGATTTAGCAAGGATGTTAAAGGATATATGAGTTTTGGGAGTACATATGATTTTATGACAACAATATTGGCCATCAGTGTTAGTTTTCTGTGACGCCATTGCATTAAACATTTTTCAAATTCTATAATTTTTGGTTCTTAGTTGGACGATAACTTTCCCTGTTTGTTTTAAAAAATATTCCAAGACAGCTTGCTTTGTTTGAATTCCAAGTGAACTTTCTATGTTTCATTAATTCAATAGTTTTTGATGTTAGAGAACCTATGCGTAGAACTTGGCACTTTTTGCATTTTACTTGAGCCCAGAAATGTTTGTAAATTTATCCAATATTCTTATCAAGTTTTCAAAAGATTTGTTTGATCCATCCAATATAAAAGATGCATCATCTGCAAAAGAGATGTTTTATTTTATTTTCCTTCTATGTATATACCTTTTATACCGTGCTCATGGGACCAGAATAATTTGTATAAACTGTGACTAACCTAAGATTGACATTTACCCAGCAATATGGAGGGCATCCATCAAACCATTTTCTTGGCCAATTAAAAATAAATGCCTACTATGCATGAATATAAGACAGTTGAATGATGCAAATACCATGATCAGAAAGTTTAGCATTGTAGTTTTAGTTTACAGTGATATGATTTTGAGAACTTTTGCTGCTAGATGCGAAACTGCTTTAGAAAGTAGAAATTTTTGTGGACTGGGTTATCCAGAAATGCCGGAAAAGTACGCAGATTTTAAGCTTTCATGACCAGTTGTGACCAAATTAAGTGCCCCTAGTGAGTCAAATATAAGATGGCATTGAAGATAGATTTAACATATTTGTGATAGTGTGAATGTGTTAAAATTTAAAAATTAGTATGAGCAAACTGCATCCAAGCAAGCAGGATGTATAAGGGTATTTATCGCATAGACGAGCAACCATGGATGTTTCTAAGATCCACATAACCTGCCTAATCCACCTCAACTCGCCTGCATATAATATGTTCAGAAAAAGGGATAAAAAACTTAACCCTCACTGGATAGCTGATCATGCAAGACTATTGTTAGACTATACGGATGGGATAAGCAACGCTGCATCATTGGTTAGACTATGAATAGTCTACAACGAGCTACATGTATGTAAACTGCTCCCAAACGCACACAAAACATGAGCATCGCGGACAAGTTCATGTTCGCTCCCCCCTCCCCCCTTGCAGATCACCACCACCTGCCCTCCCTCCCCGCCTCCTCCAAAATGACGCCCACACTCTTTTTTATGAAATGGCAAATATCAACCCAAGTAATTCTGCGTCGTGGGGAGGGTTTTAATTAAATGGAATTACTCTATTTTGTTGTATTTTTCGAGTCTGCTGATTAATTGACAGGACGCCCGAAACATTTGGGTCGCTTACAGTCATTAAAACTCTATATTTTTCGCATGTGCTCGTAGGTCTTTCCGTCAGATTAACGATTTTATCCGACGATTTATACTTAAGTTAGGTACACAAAAACGGTGCATTATAAATGCACTTTTAAGATAGAATCTTAACTTAAAGAAATCTTGGAGTTAAGTTCGTAAAAGTCTACTGAACTTAAGGAGGCATTGTAATTCTGGGCCCTGGTCAGGGGCATTTCCAGCTCATACTCACTTACCATCCAATGATGTAAACCATGTTTCAATGTCACCAGTCCTGTGGTTCATGTAAAGAAGGTATAAAGGGTATTCACTACCTAAAAATAGTAAGTGAGTATGATCAGGAAATACCACAATCACAAACAGCAGACAAACCCATGGCACCGCGAGGAAGAGCCACACAACCATCAAGAAACAACAGGAAGACAAACTAAGCAAAGCAGGCAGCTTTCTCTTCCCCATCAAGATGATTACAAAACTAGAATGGACATAAAGTAACGCACAACAAGACATAGAACAATTTCAGACTCGCACAATGGGAGTAACAATAACCAAAAAGTCAACAACAACAGAACAACGGTATAGAACCGACAGCAGTCTAAGCCACTGGGGGACTTAAATGCATTTTACTGGTACTAAATCTTCGCCCTAGATTCTGCTGTTGTTGGATTCAAGAAATGTCCAGCTTTCATGGAAGCCTTCTACCTATATCAGAATGCTCCGTATGAATTTCTACTTCAATCAGATCAAAATTCCAAAGTGAGTCCTCTTGCACGAAAGGTCCAAATAAGAGTGTGCAAATGAAAGTGATTCTCCTTTATTTCTGCAGTCAGACTCAGTAGATTGAATATAATTTTGGTGTCTAGTGCAGAAATGGAGTTTGAAATCTTTCTCTCTAACAGAGTCAAACCGTTGCATGAGTTGCAGTCTGCTCTGGATTCATTATGTTTACTTCCATCAAAGAATTAGTCCAGAGTGCATTTTAATATAATCAGCAGACATAAAAAGCATGCAACATTTTCATGACTACAATACATCAGCACTTTAAAAGAAAATATTAGTTTGCTGAAGATGACTTTATTAAAGCACTTCATATGATTTCCTAACAAGAAATTAACCGAGTCGCAAGTTACAACTAATGAAGTTGTTAAACGTTTCTGAATTGCACTGCCGAGATCGCCCTCTTAAATAACGTAAGTCTAAGGTGTGCTACACCTTACAAATGATAACTGAAAAATGTCTACTACCGAGTTGTCTATAATTCAAACTTCTTGCCTCACTATGATTAATCAAAGCACTGACTTGACGGGTCCGTGTATTCACCGGATCGGGCCTAATCACCGGATCGGACCGGATCGGGCCCGAAATTGGCCTATTCCTTTGCTTAACTGATTTTTTTCTTTAAAAGAATGATGTATATAAAAGAATAATGTATTTAGTGCAATTTGTATGCATTTGAATATATTAATATTGATAAAAACGACAAAAAACATACTCAACGGGCCCTTTTTGCAATGGTCAGCCATCAATTCACACCTGTTGTGTTTTACATAAAATGACATGCGCAGGTCTATCCTTTGTTCAGTATAAAGAAACCAATTTTCGTCAAATTAAAACAAGACATTTTTGGTACAGACGTCATTTATTTGATCCTATAAATACTTTACAAACATAAGATAATTATATCATAGCGTTATTTGACCAGTTTTGGGCCCGATCCGGTCAGATAGTAGCTATCGTCTTCGACCTTGATGATCCAGACATCATTATTATGATCATGTACATACTTAACAAACATAATAATAATAGTAATAAAAAAAAATGTTTTAAAAATGAGCTAAATAGCCAATTTCGGGTCCGATCCTGTCAGATCCGGTGATTAGGCCCGATCCGGTGAATACACGGACCGGACAGAACTGATGGGAACGTTTTCTTTTTAAGGCGTAATTCTACGCACTGACGTGAGTGTGTGTCAGGTCAAAGTTTTCTGTACACAAGTATTAGCTTTTCAAAAAAGCTGGCGGTCGTTTAGCCCTATCACTGTTTGTATTATTGCACAATGCCAGTGCCAGACCGGGGGGATTGGGGTCACGTGCCCCCACCCCCATGAAGAGGCCGCGGTGAGTGTCCTATTTTTTTTTCGCACATTTATATGTACGGTAATGTTTTGGTGCATCTTCACCAGCGAAGGTTTCGTCGTATCTACCTTTCGACAAACCCTTCGCCTCACGACCCTCAAAATTTATTATTAGCGCAGACTAATCGACCAATGAAAACGCCAGGAAGGATTTTTTCGATAATCCCTTCCTGCCAATCAGATTAAATGTAGCAGTTTATCGGCATCTTATGTGCACCTTATGTGCACCGCCTACTAAGTCTCCATAAGTCCAGATAAGCAGAAATTTTGGTCGTAAAATTATTTATTTTTCTTCTATAATTGAGTAAAAATAATCATGTTATGGGTGCGCAAAATAACCATCTTAATGTTACAGTTTTTTGAGCACCTTAAACTTATATTTTAGTTGTTAAATAAGAAAATTGAATGTAAATTAATCACGCCGTCTTATCTGGAGGCCTGGTGTTTATCGATTTTTTGCCCCGCTTTGTGATTGAACATATTAATTGTTACTATTTTCGGCTTATGACGTATTAAATCGGAGAAAATTAAAGCTGTGAGGCCAAGGGTTAGATTAGACAATCGCAACCCTTGGTAGGACAAGATGGTTTTGGTGGTGTTTGGGGTGTTTTGGGGTGGTTTGGGGTTTTTCGAGGCCGTAGGTTTCCAAAAAAGAAATTTAGCGCATTATATGTACGGTAATGGTTTGGTGGTGTTTGGGGTGTTTTGGGTAGGTTTGGGGTATTTCGAGACCGTAGGATTCCAAAAAAGAAATTTAGCGCATTATATGTACGGTGATGCTTTGATGGGGTTTGGGATGGTTTTGGGTGGTTTGGGGTGTTTCAATGGACCGCACGACGGCTATGCTAACAGATCAAATTCGAAAACGAGATTGCCTCGCGCTAATAGGTAGCCCTACAGATTCACGGACAGTTCTGCCTCGTGCTATAGGTTAACCCTAGATATTTGGTACCCCGTTCGTTGTTCGGCAGCGCATAAAAACTAGCCTGAGCACGGCATAAAGGTTCGGTCAAAACCTGAATTTGATGTATTTTTAGCACAAAGTTTATATATACGGCCGGCCACGGCCGACCGTAATAAAGAAGCATAAACATTCACAAAAGAAATATGTTGAATGCCATAACATGGTTTTGAAATTAATGGACATAAAATTACAGGTTATGAGTGTTTTATATTTTATGACAATACTGAAATTACAACTCTGTCACTTATTGAAACAAAAGTTGGTTTAAACTGAGCAAAAGTATTTTGAAAAAAGTCGGACAAGTAAGTGGCTTTACAGGGCACATCAAACTGTAGTTACAACTTACTAGCCCCTCTAATCCTCTAAGGTATGTTAGTGGTGGGAGAGAGAAGTTTCAAATGACAGGTGCATTACATTTATCCTTTTTTTCTCGCTTGACAATTTTTGGTAATTTTGAGACTTGTGTTACAAATCATGTCTTCGTGAGTGAACCTGGGGTAGGGGTTTGGATGAGATGGAGGGATCCTGAAATTTCTCAATGCAGAGAATGAACACTCCAGCACATAAATGCGCGCACTGTGTGAGGCCAACCTTAAATATGTTAATTTGCTGTTGATTTATCCAGGCTTCTCTGGCTAGGTCGCTTACTCAGTGTAACTTAAAATCCATTTTGGTGGCAGCTGGACTGCCACTGGTCTTGATGTACAAGTGCAGATCCAGAGGGGGGGGGGGCAGGGGGTCTGGACCCCCACCCCTGGAAAATCACAAGTTATATGGGTTTCTATAGGGAATAAGCAATTGGACCCCCCCCCCCTGGAAAAAGTTGGACCCCCCTGGAAAATGTTGGACCCACTCTGGAACCTTGAAAAATTAATAGGTTTCTTTGAAATTGACGACCATTTTACTTCTGTAAAATAAGCTGAGGACTATAAAAACAAACGTTGTCAGAGCTTTTTTGTCAGACTGACCTGGACTCCCCCCTAACGAAAATTTCTGGATCTGTGCATGATGTATTTAACGAATGAGCTGTTTTGTAATAACAGAGATAACTGTTAAACAACTATCACTGGGATGGGGTATGAAACCCCCTACCCGAACTCCGAACCCCCACCCCCGAACCCATCACGGAAATTGTCGAATGATCTCACGCAACAACTTGATCATGAAAATTAATAAATATGCTTTCAAAAGAAGCATGATATCAATATCTAAATATCCTAAAAGTTTCGTAAAATCGAATTTGTGGATTTGAAGAAAATTAACAATTATTGTATCGTGTGGGTATGAATAAGATTACTGTATAGATATGAAACGCAACGGCAATAAATGGTATCACAGATGATCTTTCATAGATGATTTACAGACATATTTATTCAAGCCAGCACTTTAGATTTTTGTACTTATCCCATAGCAAATTGATGCTCTGGCGAGCCTGCACAATCTCGCCGAACCCCCGAACCCCTCGTGAAAATTACTGTCAGGTTAGTGTCGAGTGCAATTGTACAGTGGAAATTGAGATGCACTTTTCACACACTTTAAAGAGTAAGCTGACAACAATATTAACAAAAAAAATCTTAATTTCTTAAAAGGTTCAGACAAATATTTCGCACAAAGGTGTTTCACAGTATCTCCATATATAATATATATTTACACATATCGTCGATAGGGCTAGCACAGGATATGTAGTTATTTATCGCATGTATGCGCATTAACCTCAAAAAACGTAATCAGAAGAAGATTAGAGTCCTTAGCCGCTAGTACATCAACACGTTGTCAATGTGTCTGCGAGTAGCGAAGGCTCTGGAGAGTCTGCGCATTGTGCTTGCTAAACTGAGCTTTCTTCATTTGTCACTTTGATAAAGTTATATCAAATTTTCATGCAATGACCCATTCAATGTTGCATGAACTTTTGTTGGCACAAACGTGATAATATATCAGGGAAGCCATACCCATGCTAGTCATTTTGACGGAAAATGCATTTCACGTCGTGGCTTTCAATCTTTTCAACAGTATTTTCCGTGTGAGGTTGGGAGTCGTCTAGACTGCACGGACATTATCTAAACTGTATTTTGGTGGAGACAATTTTGTGCTACATTATCTTTGTGCACTTTGTTTTAAACATTATACATCAACTTTACGGAGAAGATAATGCCTACATATTGACATTTTAAACCTTTTACTTTGATACAATATTTATAAAACTTAACGTTGCCGCATGTGGGATAAGTGCCAAAACCAAAGTACTAGATAAAATAAATGTTTTAATTAGTAATTCATCATTAATTGCCGCTGCGTATCATATCAACACAGGTTTTCATATTCATTTGCGGTAGGGGGGGGGGGGGGGGGTCGTACCCCTTCACTGTAATAAATGTTAATGTTCTTCCTAACATTTTTTTCAATTTGGACAAAACTTTCAGGATATTTTGATACTAATATATCAAATCGTTTGAATAAACAATAATTAAATTTTGTACCCATGTTGTCGCATGAAACTATTCGGTAATTTCCGTCAGGGGTTCGGGGGTGCGGGGTTCGGGGTTTCATACCCTATCTATCACTGGTTAAATGTTAGTCTCTGGTAGCGTCGTCTTAGTGTGAAAGTGTAGCTAAATGAACATCCAAAATGGGTGGCAACTACGCAGCCACCTCATTGGTGTTAACTTACAAGAATCGCACATTGCAAACTTATCGTCACAGATCGAAAAACATACAATCTGGTTTTGTTGCATGCAAACTCGGACCCAGTATAGAAAATAGTGAGTATGATCAGGAAATATCACAATCACAAACCGCAGACAACCCCATGGCACCGTGAGGAAGAGCCGCTCAACCATAACAAGACACCAGGAAGACAAATTAAGCAAAGCCACCAGCTCTCTCTTCCCCATTAAGATGATTGCAATACCAGAATGGACATAAAGTAACGTACAACAAAACATAGAACATTTACAGACTCCCACAATGGGAGTAACAATTAACAAAAAGTCCACAACAACAGAACCACCACCTTAGAACGGACAGCAGCCTAAGCCACAGGGGGACCAAATGCACTTCACCGGCACCAAACAAATACTGGGTCCGAGATGCAAACAATAAAGGTACTAACTTGATGAGATAGACCGATTTGAGCATCCAAGCAGTCTGATCAGCGCATTTGTTATTCGATCTTTAAAACTTTAATAGCTAAACTTGCTATGCGCATTATTCAAACTGAAACCTAGTCTTTGTAACAGAGCATGCTTGATATGTCTTTATAGGGTAGCCAACCCCTAAAGATATGTTTTCTCGTGGCTCGTGTTTTGTGTACATAAAGCCGCTTTACAGCCACATGCTGGTGATTGGTAGGGTGTGAAAACAATATTTGGTACCTAATCAATGATGAATATATGATAGTATTAATTAAACTGTAAGAAGAAATTAATATTGTCTGACAGTGAAATATTTGAATAATTAAAAAATAGTACCATATTATTAAAGGAAATTCGGAGTTGCAATGTAATAAACTGAAATCATTCTGGTTTATAACTGATTAAAACACTTTGAAAATAAACCCAGCCCACGTCAGAGGGTTTGGTTATTTAATTTAGAAAGTCAAGGTGAGTCACTCATCATGCAGTCTCATCTGAGCCTTCTCTACTTGCTACTTAAATGACTCCAAATTTGCATTTTGTTTTGTCGTCTGCTGACTTATTTTGGAAGGAGAAGTTCAAAATACCTTCTAATATTTTAGTGCTAGATGAAAAAAAACACTGCGTGCTATCATAACAGACCTATGTCTTTCTGTATACGAGCAGTGAAGACCCTGCGTCATTATATATACAGGTCTAGGATATTGGAACAGGCAGATCTGAAACTCCCCTAATCGCGGCCTCACAGGTCGTAATTTATAGTGTTTTTTTTTTTAATATTTGAACAAGCTGGTCCGAATCTCTCCTTATTGCAGATAGCAAAACTGTGATGATTTGGTCGTTTAAGCAGGCTATTCCGAACATCGACCCATAGAGAAAAGGTTAGGGAACTTGTCACAGCTGGCCTAAACCTAGTCCGATCTCAAATACTAAATTGTGATGAGTATGTATGATTGAACAAGCTCCTAGAACGCGGCCCCATAGGCATAAGAATTGGGATCTTTGAACAGGCTGGCCCGAACCTCACATCAGCACAGATAGTAAATTGTGATGTTTTAGTGTTTGAAAAGGTTTGTTAGGACCTAGACTTACCAACTCTCCGTCTATCATGCTCTACCCTGCCCCGCTTTTTTTTACTCAGGTACGAGTTGACTTGGGGAAGGTACGAGTTGACCAAAGTTGACCAAAAATTAACACGAGTTGATTTAGGTCGTGACTAGAAACCTTTTATTCGCGAAAAGAAGTTCGTTTTGTGTTTTAGGATAACCTGTTTTACTCACGAGCAGCATCTCTGAACAAGAATTATAAAAACGGGTGTCAGGTTTGATTATGATCTTTTCCGAGTAAAGAAATGTCTGAGGGACACATGGCAGCGTTCAGAGATTTGACAGACAAAAAGGATGTTGTTTTCCGTGGACCAGGAAGTTTCCACCTGGGTAAAATGGTTCTTTACAAGTATTGGCTTTTCTAAAATTGAAAATACAAGAAAATTGAATGAACCTTGTTTTTCACTTTTGTAGCACACATTTCGAGATAGTCGAATAGATAAAGAATTCATGCACTGGCGTGTAGCTGGATTCACAATAACTCAATGCTCCTCATTGCGCTGCGACTAGATTTTTTCGATCTGGCGAGGAATTTTCTTACATTTTGGGAAGTACATCTTAGCCCTCATTTCAGGTGACATTCCAACCATTAGGACTACTCTACTAAACAGTGCTAAGTCACATCCCGCTCTGGATTATTCAGTTGAGGCTTGTATAGGGGGGTACCAAATATCCCATATCCCTTGAAGTAAACAGGCAAATATCCCTTATAAATCTGCAAATATCCCCATAATTAATTTACCTAAGTTTTCAATATCCCTGGAAGTAACGAAAATATTGAACCAAGTATCCTGTATCCCTGGAAGTAAAATGGCTAGTATCCTATATCCCTGGAAGTAAAATGGCAAATATCCTGTATCCATAAAACCCCTATACAAGCCTCTCAGTTCAATTGGGTATTTACCCCACTAGATTTTTATCAATTGCTTTTTTTCAAAAACAATTGCTTATAAATATTTTTTTACCCTACATATATTTTTGAAATTGCTTATTTATGAGTACCTAATCTTAGTAATGGAAGAAACACACAGATCAAAGTGACTTTGCGCAAATACTTTAGCCAGTATCTGACAAATAACTTGCTTGTATCAAAAAAGAATGAATAAATGACTGTGATAAAGGAGTACATGTACATCACAACAAAAGTATGATGCAGAACAGGCTTGAACTGTCTAGTGTGCTGCCATGGGAGGTATTCATATTTAAGAGTTTATTTTAGTTTTTTGGGGGTCTTTTTCCAAAATTAAATTGCTTTTCGTTACCCCTCCATTTAGAATACAATTGCTTTTTCCAAAATTAGATTGCTTTTTGTTACTCCTTAATTTGAAAATAATTGCTTTTTTCAGAAATTTAATTGCTTAAATACCCCAAAAAGCAGCTTATCTGTTTCTCTGATTCCCATACTATCTTCATGTTCAGAATCCCATTTTTCATTCGTCACAATATTTTAGAGACAGTCAATACACACTGGCGTACACTCTATATTGACCACTGACTAAGTAGGTCACATGGTGAGAATTTCTGTTCATCAGGGTGTCAAGTGTCCTATATATTCCTATTCTATTGTTAAGTCATCCGGGTATTTTTGGCTATATGTAACCTCATGCTGAAGAGCTCTGCTGAGATACTCAATGAAAATAATGCCAGATGCTAAAATCCCAAAATTTTAATCAATAATATGTCCATTAATATGTCCGATTATTTTATAAACACTTTCTGTATCAAAAGAAAATCATATTTCTAATAGATACTGTAAATTTCGACGCAAAATTTAAAGTAATTTTTAAGATATTGCAAGTTATAAATTCACCAAAATACGTAAGAATAACAGATAATTACCTGTGTATTCACTGAGTCCATAAATTGCCTCGATGATCCAGAGCGGGTTATGACGTATCCCTGTTTAAGAGAATATATTCCTATATTTGGAAGACAGTCCTATATATTCTTAAATATTCCTATATTTCAGGGTAGGCAAGTTATGTTGAATTCTTGTTTAAAACAAATGTTGTTAATTTCAAACATGGAAAAGTGTAAGTTTGTAATTCTACAACATTTGCAGTGAAATTCACATTGATTTCCAGTGTGGCATTGGCAGCCCTGCCCAGCCCAGCCTGGCCATTAGGTTAACCTGTTCAATTGGCGTTTCTTCCCAGGTATGAACTTAGAGAAGTTAACATACAAGTCTACAGGTGAATCTATTCTATTGGTGAAATTATTCTGTTTTTATCATAATCTATTTCAGATTTCATATATAATTTTAATCATAATCAAAATGCCCAAGGAAAAGACAAAGTTTCAAGACTGTTGGTTAAGTGAAATAAATGCCAATGGAGAGACATTAAAATCATGGTGTTCAAAAAGTTGCAACTACAGTGCAAGATGTAATATCTGCAAAGTAGAAATCAAGTGTGACAAAAGTGGTATTCAGCAAATTCACCAACATGCAAAGACATCACAACACAGAAAGTATTCTAGCTCAGTCCTATCACCAAAACAGACAAAACTTATTTTCTCCACACAGGCTAGTAGTTCTACCCTGTAGTACCTCAACTGAGAGTGATAATGTCTACACAAAAGACTACAGCTACAAGAGCTAGAGGCATCAGTTATACTATGCTAAATGAAGATTTTTTGTGTGCAGAAATTATTTGGACAATAAAGTGTGCCACATCATTTCGGAGTCTCATCAATATATTTAAACATAGTTTTCTCACAAACCATTGGCTTAATTGAACCAAAATTTCATAAGAAGACTTCTTATGATAAAGTAGCCAAAATGTATACAAAATATTTAGGTCACATGACCAAGATGACCGCCATGCCCATATATGGTAAAAACCCTTTAAAAATCTTCTTCTCCAGAAGTGAGAACCAGAAGGCCAGTGACCTTGAGACTTGGAATGTAGCATTGGGGATGTGGGGCCTACCAAGTTTGTTCAAATGATGATCCCAAGATGACCTTGACCTACATAACATCAAGGTCAAATTTGCTTCCTTATGCATTGAAAAGATGATTTTTTTTTAATACTGTGGAAGCCAAAGTCATTATTCTCACTTGAAATGTTGAATCTAGTGTCTGTAAATAAGTTTCAAAGGTCAAGGTTGACCTTTGACCTTTCAGCCAAGGTCGCTCATATTGGAGTCCCACCAACATATTAAAACATAGTTTTCTCAGAAACCACTTGGCAGATTGAAATCAAATTTCATATGACAACTTCTTATGATTGGTTACCAAAATTTATACAAATTGTTATGGTCACATGACTAAGATAGCCACCACACCCATATATGGTAAAAACTCTTTAAATATCTTCTTCTCTGGAACCAAAAGGCCATTGGCTTTGGGACTTGGTATGTAGCATTGGGGATGTGTGCCCTAGGGGGGATTCTTAATGAAAAAATGAAAGCAAACAGTGTATACCCTGATGAGGTGGGTGGATTGGTGTATTGCACCTGGGACTGCATTGCATACTAAATTCCCTTTTCAACCATAGCCCTAAAGTGTAGGCCCTGCTGTTGTGCACTAAACGTGACCTCTCATCTGGGTATATTCCGCTTGCTAATGGGACATTATATTTAAATGGGGAGTTCTACTTTTATATAAATATATATTGACTGATAAATATTGCATTATATAAATAGAAGTAGCGCCATATTATATATTGTTCGCTATAGGGATAAAATTGCAAGTAAATAATGTTTCTCATTAAAGCATACACGTAAACAAATAGTGTGGACCATGATGGGATAGGCTGAATGCTACATCGCATCTGTGACTGCATTGTTTACCAAATCATACTTAGCGCTTTAACGTAAATAGTCAGCGATTGATGGTTAAAGTAATAATAAAAACACAATGGGCTTAGCTCATATATGCCATTCCTGGCGTCTCATCTGGATCCACACTGTTTGCTGATGTACCTGCAGATACATGAATCTAATCAACTGGTCATAAAAGAGGTCACATAGTCAGCAGAAGTAGCCAGAGTATGTATGCCACTTAACATTATATGCACAAAAGCAAATAGTGTGGGCCCCGCTGAGACGAGCGGAATGTCACATCGCAGCTGGGGCTGCACTGTTGACTTACATCAAATGTTGTCTGTAATTTGACGCAATTAGTCTTTCATTGCGGTCTATAATATCTATAAAACAGTGCAAGCTCTGCTGATTTGTGTCAAATGTTGCATTTTATCTTGTTATATTTTGTTTGCCAAAGTTCCACATTTTGTCTGAATAGGAATTCATACTAGAAATAAAAATCAGTATTTCATGATAATGAGTTAAAGGGAGGCATGGAGTGAAGACTCATACGAGATGTGCAAATGGCGGCATCTCGTCTGACTGTGCACTGTTAACTAGCACCTTATCCTAAGAGGAGGGTATGCATAGAGGATCTTCCATGAGTGCTCATGTTTCATTGAATTTATTAAGCAAGTTGGGGAAAAGAGATAAAACGCGAGGCTTGCCGAGCATTTTATCTCTTTTTCGCAATGAGTTTATTAGGTTCAGGAATACAGGAGCACGAATGTTACATATTCTATTTATCATATGACAAATACCTTGAAATCTCATTTCTGGCGTAAAAACGTTATAATTTTGTCATTATGTACGCAACGCTGTTTTGGACGCCATAACATCTCCCGTAAATATATAAACCACTAGTGGTTTATCGATTTTTATTGCATGGCGTTATTTCACTCCCAGACGCGACGTCATATGATAAATACATTTTCTAGCACAATTGCTTATATTATATGTTATATATCATTGTTCCTGACAAATACACAAAATACTATTGAAAAACCATTTCGGAATAAATCTATGTGCAGTTACTGTAAAATGAAAGCATATTTAACACGGTTCAATAATCGAGTAAAATAGTCATACTATGTACATACAAATACATATAGAACGGGAGAGGGGAAAAGGGTACACTGTCCGCTGCGAAAAAGTATCTCAACAAAGTAATTTGTGTATTTGCTCAGGAGCCTTATGGCTTGTTGCAAATGCTATTCGGTATTTTTGTAAGGTCTGTGGAGGATGGCCTCGAGCCTTCACAAACCTATGACGAGGTAAATAAACTTCTTCTTCTACCAGGTTTGCACAAATGATATATCTAGGTTGACCTTGACCTACTTTATGGCAAAGTCAAATTTAATTCCTAATGCATTTACAGGTATATGGGGAAAACTTTAAATGTTCTTTTTTCTATAACTGTTTAAGCCGACATCATAATACTTTGAGAAATGTTAAACCTAATGAGACAATTGTCAAGCTGACCTGAGTCCTTTTATCCAAAGCCATTCATTTGGACCGTCACACACCTATCTAAACATTGTTTTCTCAGAAATCGCTATTATTCATTAGATTGTTTAGGTTACTTGACCGAAATGGCTGAACCCCCATATATGGTAAAACAAAATTTGTTTCATTATATGCTGTAGTTGACCTTGACCTATTTTAACATTATTAGGGAGAATCAGGTCCTCTAGTTTTTCATCTGCTGATTTTTTTCAAAGATAACATTTTCCCAAATATTCTTTTAGGAACAACATATAATTAGAATGAGGCAATTTGGATCCAGATCAGGCCCAACCTTGTTCGGACCTGGTCTTGATCTTACTGTTTGCAAGGATACTAGCAGGTAAAGGGTTAACTCTTTTACATACTATTGTCATCTGCTGATAACTTTTGCAAACAGTTTGGATCCAGATCAGGCCTGACATTATGTCAGGCCTGATCTGAATACAAACTGTATGACACTCTGATGGTATTCCTGAAATAATTTTTCGAATAAATTGATTTTGAAAAAATCAGCAGACGGCAAAAAAGCATAAAAAATTACCCAGCATGCAAAGGGTAAATGAGAAATAATTATGAAGGATCATGGATTCTAGCTGTTTTTGAGGAAGATGACATTGTACTAGGACATTGTGTGCTCTAGTTTTCTGTTTTTTAACTCTTTAAGCGCCATTCACGACTGCAGCAGACGACAAATTTTGTGACAGCTTTCTTAATTTTCGAAAAAAGTAAGGAATGATTTTTCATGAGAATCGTCTGCCAGCAGACGATTCTCATAAAATATCATGCCTTTTTTGTTATTTTTGAAAAAGTGGCAAAATTTGAAATTGTCGTCTGCTGCAAATTATAGGTAGCGCTTTATGGGTTAACTCTTGTCATCTGTCGATTTTTTCGAAAAATTCTTTCATGAATACCATCAGAGTGTCAAACAGTTTGGATCCAGATCAGGCCGGACATTTTGTGGGCCTGGTCTGGGTACCAAACTGTTTGCAAAAGTTATCAGCAGACAGCGCTAGTAGGCAAAGACCTTATTAAAGTGCTTCATTTTTAAGTTGATGCTTTAAAGCCCAGTCAACAATTTTTCAGTCATATTGGGTAGAATTCCTGGGTAGAACCAGTGCTAAGCACGAAGGATAAAGTGGCTTATACAAGGACACAACCCAGAGCTACTGATCTGAACTGTTGATCTCAAGTCAACATTTTACTTTAGGCCAGATTTTTTTTATTAGTTGATTTTTTTTTCAGATCTAGGGTCGGGGGACGAAAAAAAAAAAATAAATAAAAAAGCTCTGAAAATGACCAGTTGACTGGTCATTTTCAGAGCTTTTTTTTTTTTTTTTTTTCAGAGCTTTTTTTTCTTTAATATCTCCAGAAAAACAGTAAAACTAGTAAGGTAATCTTTAAATATTACATCATTTTCCTAAAAATCTGGACAGGACAATCACTTTTAACAGTGTCACTCTCAAAAATGCACAGACAGAACCTCAAAAAAATATATATTTTTTTCAACCAAACAATTAATATTTAGAATCAGCGGATAAATAATTTTTTTTTTTAGAAATTAAATTTTATTTTTTTCCTACTTTCCGGAAAATTACAGTAGGAGGGACCGTAAATCAACTAATAAAAAAAATCTGGCCTTCTTCTAGGATTCAAAAACTAGGGGGATTCTTGATGTATTGCTAGCATTTAACTTAGATTTAATATTTCTCTTCTTTGTCTATATTAAATATCTTCTCCTTAAAATTAGGGGGGATCTTTCAAATATTGGGAGGAAATCCCCAATCCCCCTGCCTAGAATAAACCCTGATTGCATCTGATCTGGATCCTAACTGTTTGAGTGAGGGAAAACTTGGACAATCTAATGGTACATATTCCTGACATTTATTTGACAAAAATTTATTTTTGAAAAAATCAGCAGACATAAAATTATTTTAAAAAAACACCCAGCATGCAAAGACTAGAGTTCATAAAAAAATATGTAATAGGTGTACCAGTATTTTTTATAATTGAGCCAGAGCATGAGATTTCCAACAATGTGGTATGTGCGACCTGCAAAACCTCAGATCAGCCTGCGCATACGCGCAGTCTGATCAGAGCCTTTGCTAGTCGCTTAAGTATTCTATGATTGTTAAACTACTGACTGAACACCATTTGGAGTTTCTAAGCTTAAAGGAGGCTGCACAGTACACTTGTCAAAATGTCATATTGTTGGAAATCATATGTCATGGCTCATATCATTGTATCATTGTATCATTGTCACCTTATCCATTAATATTAAACAAGCCTGACAGATCTAAATGTTTCAGCCAACCTCCTGTCATGCTATTTAGTTAGCCTCCAAAATATAAATTTGGAAATGTTGTCTGCTGCATTTGCTTGCTAACATTACTGACTAATGTAGGTGTATACTAAAACAGTATAGACGCAGATCAGACTTCTATCAATCTTATCTGCATTTACACTGTTTGACAAAGTTGGACTTTTGGCTTTTAAAACATTTCTGTCAACAACTAGTGCAG
The DNA here is from genome assembly GCA_964019695.1 of Loripinus fragilis. Taxonomy (NCBI): domain Eukaryota; kingdom Metazoa; phylum Mollusca; class Bivalvia; order Lucinida; family Lucinidae; genus Loripinus; species Loripinus fragilis. The sequence goes on from OZ026520.1 coordinate 48,315,897, forward strand.
ACTATATTTCTGAATTAGCACTCAAAGTGTTTTATTGTCTGAACCAGAGTTGGCATGCCGTAATTGACATTTCAAATCTGGATATTGTTTGTTCACATGAAAATGGCATCTGTTTATGTCGTACTAATGTAAGTAAAGATAAACGGTGTTGACTCGATCAGACTACTCCTGATCTGGGTCCACACCTATCTGTATCTACACTATTTGACAAAGTTGGACTTTTGGCTTTTAAGACTTAAGGATATGGCATTTTAGATGCATTTTGATAGCGTTTAGACCATTTATGCCGGATGTATTTTCCTATCCTTATCAATTGGACAGGTCCATTTCTAATTTTAGGGTTGTTGGGTGGTATTTTTAGCTCACCTGAGCCCTCGGCTCATGGTGAGCTATTGTGATCGTTGGATGTCTTTCGTGCGTTGTGCGTCATCCGTCGTGCGTCCGCCGTCGTCAGTAATTACTTCAAAAGACTTCTCCTCCTAAACTACTGGTTGGATTTTGACCAAACTTTGTAGGAATGATCCTTATATGGTCTTCTTTTACAATTGTTTAAATGGTTCTGGTCCATTGCATGTTTAGGTCACACAGGCTAAAAATAGGTTTTCAAGATGAAAAACTTTAAAAATCTTCTTCTCTGAAACCACAAGGCCTAGAGCTTTGATATATGGTATGTAGCATCACCTAGTGGACCTCTACCAAGTTTGTTCAAATTAGAGCCCTGGGGCCAAAAATGGCCCCGCCCCAGGGGTCACATGTTTTACATAGGCTTATATAGGGAGCAACATGAAAAAATCTTCTTGTCTAAAACCACTAGGCCCAGAGCCCTGATATTTGGTATGTAGTATCATCTAGTGAACCTCTACCAAGTTTGTTCAAATTATAGCCCTGGGGCCAAAAATGGCCTGACCCCGGGGGTCACATGTTTTATAAGGCTTAAATAGGCAGCAACATGAAAAAAATCTTCTTGTCTGAAACCACAAGGCCTAGAGTCTAGATATTTGGTATGTAGTATTATCTAGTGGACCTGTACCAAGTTTGTTCAAATTATAGCCCTAGGGCCAAAAATGGCCTGGCCTCGGGGGTCACATGTTTTACATAGGCTTATATAGGGAGCAACATGAAAAAATCTTCTTGTCTGAAACCACAAGGCCTAGGGCCTTGATATTTGGTATGTAGTATCATCTAGTGAACCTCTACCAAGTTTGTTCAAATTATAGCCCTGGGGCCAAAAATGGCCCGGCCTCTGGGGTCACATGTTTTACATTGGCTTTTATAGGGAGAACATGAAAAAATCTTCTCGTCTGAAACCACAAGGCCTAGAGCCTTGATATTTGGTATGAAGCATCGTCTGGTGTGCCTCTACCAAGTTTGTTCAAATTAGACCCCTTGGGCCAAAAATGGCCAAGCCCCAGGGATCACATGCTTTACTTAGGCTTATATATGGAGAAACATTAAAAAAAAATCTTCTTGTCTGAAACCATAAGGCCTAGAGCTTTGATACTTGGTATGTAGCATCACCTTGTGGACCTCTAACAAGTTTGTTTAAATTATACCCATGGGGCCAAAAATGGCCCCACCCCGGGGGTCACATGCTTTAAATAGACATAAATAAGGAGAAACATGAAAAAATCTTCTTGTCTGAAACCATTAGGCCTAGAGCCATGATATTTGGTATGTAGCATCACCTTGTGGATTATGCCGTTGGGGCCAAAAATGGCCCCACCCCGGGGGTCACATATTTTACATTAGCTTATATAGGGAAAAAACATCGAAAATTTTTTGTCTGAAACCATAAGGCTTAGAGCCTTGATATTTGGTTTATAGCATCAGCTAGTGGACCTCTACCAAGTTTGTTCACATTATGCACCTGGGGCCAAAATGGCCCCGCACCAGGGTTGCGAGGGACATGGTCAGCTTTCTACAGATACCTATATGTAAGCTTTAAACAAAACTCAGGTGAGCGCTTTAGGGCCACTTGGCCCTCTTGTTCATTTTTATTCAAATTTAAAAAGAAACTTCCGTAACCAAACAGTGGAGAACCTGATCAGACGGTGCATTTTGTGGCGTCTGATCTGGTTTTGCACTATTTGCCGTGTCAGTATATTTTACTGTAGTGTTTCTTTTGCCCAACAGTATATGTGCATGAAGTACTGGTTGGTTAACATATACAAAATTTTACCTTTGGAAAAAAATGGTTAGGTAACTGACCGTCTCGACAATCAACATGACCATAGCCATTGAATGGGACATAAAACCTTAAACCACTTAGTCTTGGCCTGCTTGATAGATTGACTGACAGTCTCAACATGATCATAGCTGTTGACTGGGACCAAACAAAACAAAATATCTTATGTACACAAGTATTGAAGGCTCTTGTATGACTAGGGATGCAAAGGCTCATCTGAGCCTTTCGGTTGTTACCTACATGCAGGCCCCCGGAGATAAGAGTGCGTAACAGAAAAATAATTTTCTTATTTCTCAACCAAAACATATGTTGTGGGTACTCAAAAGAACCGACTCGATGAGACGGTTCTTTTGAGCACCCAAAACGCATGTTTAAACTGATGGGTAAGAAAATAATCACAATTTTATGCTAATTTTTTTTTCCCTTTGGATATTAAAGTACCAAATTCTCCTGAGCTTGCCCATGTCTGCTCCCTTTTACCCTAGCTAGAAGGTCATGTTTGTTTGTTTGATTTGTTTCTTTACGTCCCATCAACAATCTTTCAGTTATAAAGGGACGGGTCTTCCTGGGTTGAACCAGTACTAAGCTAGGATAAATGGGTCTTGCTCAAGGACCACAACGCAGTGACGCGGGTGAGGCTCGAACCCGGGCCTTCAGTCTCGAGTCAAGCACTCTACCTCTGAGCCACTGCGCTCCGACTAGCAAGAAGGGTAAGCATGCAAACAGTCTTAAAGTTTATGTATTGACCTGAGCAGGTGCCAGATGAACCTGCCTGAGCTGAATGCCATGTTTATATATTGACTTGAGCTAAATGCCATTACCATAGTGACGCCCAGGACTCTGTCTGGGATACATTCATTCTTGTTTTGATAGCCTTACGATATGTAATTTTCCATAAAAGCTTTAATTGAAAATTACACAATCCAGTTTATAGTGAACTTTTTGAGGGAAAAATGTGACTACTTTCGTAGCCATCAGTTTAAACATGTGTTTAGGGTGCTCCTTTAGACAGTTGTTTTGTGTACCCACAATGTATGCTTTGGTTGAGAAATAAGAAAATTTATGTTCAAATATTCACTCTTACAATGTATATCTGGATACCGGCTAGGAAACTACAAAGACAGGGCCAGCGGTTATGATAAGGAAATCTTATGAGGGTCTTTCATGTCTATGTACAGTACATTTAGGCTGAAGAAATCATCTTAAAAACGTAAGATTTTTATTTACATTCTTAGCCCTTAAAGCGCCAATCACGACTGCAGCAGACAACAAATTTTTGCAACATCTTTCCTAATTCTCCACAAAAATAAGGTATGATATTTCATGAGAATTCTCTGCCAGCAGACAATTCTCATGAAATATCATAGACTTCGAGCTAAAAAAGGTCCTGCTCCCCCCCCTAGGGAATTTTGCAGACATATCCTATCTTGAAGAAAATTTCAAGCCGCATCTTTTAAGAGATGTTTGCACTCTGTGCTCCGGGGCGTTAGTCTCTGACAGCCTGTTACATATGTTACTGTAACAAACTAAGGAAAAAATCAAAATGAAAGTTTGAGCTACAGAAAGAAGACATTAAACCATCTAATTATTCAAATTTCTTGTGTAGTTTGCAAGCTGGATGCCTAAGCTGCATAAAAGCAGCATTTTAAACAAAATTACAGCCTTCAATGGTGTTATATGCGTTACATAGATTAAATTTCCCTTTTAAAGTTGAAATTGTGACTAACATCATTCATTTTACAGACCATTTGTGCATTTTTACAAGTGTTTTCAATCTTAGTTTACTAAGATACTCATTTGACTAATAGAAAAAACAAAGTTTGCTTTTCTATTTCAAATACATTGTTTTATATGAGCTATTAAACAACCCTACCCCCAATTTTAAGTATCCAATTTTGGTATCTATTATTGAGGAAAAATATATGAAAATATTTGACGCTCGTGGATATCTTACATTTTTGGCACTGTCTTGCTAATGCAATAAAGAATCATACATTTGCAAGTTTGACATCAGGATCAGAGCACTTATTAAAGTATGTAACGTATGTTACATGGCATAATGAATGAGCTAGGAAATTTTCTTGGAAGTAGAGAAGATATTTCAGAAAAATACCGTTTTTAACATGTTTTCCTATTAATCTCTAGCCTCTGGTGCCTTAGTCTTAGTAATTACAGTCATTGCTGATAACAAGCCCATGGAATTGTGTTACCTATGTTATTTATAACCTAATGCCATTTCACATATATGCATACAATGGAGTATGACTCTGGTATATATCTCTTCATGTGAAGTGGCAAGAGCAATCTAACTGCAGCTGCCTCTGCATCCGTGCTAGTCAAATGATAACTTTGCTCTGATTTTGCAAAATCTATGTCTCTACCGTGTACCTCTAAGAATACTAAGATTTCTGACATTGGTCAAACAGAAATTTGATAGGCTGCTTTTTTTGCATCATTTGCCATGGAACCTATCCAGTCTTTTGGTGCTTAAGTCCTCAGGTCTTAGATCGATAGTATTTTGCTGCGCCCAAAGAACTTTATAAGTTTTCTTTAGTTACAATGTTGACTCTTGATGGTTTTGGCATACCGTCTGAAACAATTTCTGTTACACCTTGAAAGTTATTTGGTATAAGAGAAAGAATATGAAGTTGGACATTGCCATCAATTATGTTTGCAGTTGGTTGTTTTTTGATGTCAGTACATTGAAGCATGTCTTAAAATAATGTAAAACCTATGATTTCTCAGTTTTTGCAGCCATATCATTAGCTGTTGCATTCAAAAGAAGGAAAGTGGACTATAGGTAGAATGGGATAACCAGTAGTTCTATATTATGCTCTATGTAAGATTTATACAGAGTAAACAAGTTGATAAGGTGCCTCATTTCATGATCCATTGAAAACACTGAAATTGAAAACACTTGCCTCTGACTGTGTAATCAAAAAGGATGTCACGACAATGCCCTTGCTCATTTATTATGACGAGTTATATATGTTACATCCTATTGCGCTCTTATCCTAGAGACTTAGTGAATCATTGAATTGAAAGGGTCTAATTTGCGCTCTGTTCATCCAGCATTTCATTGCTTTACCTGCTGTGATACATCTAGTTCGTTTATCAGAAGGGAAAGAGTTACCTCGGTTTCAGCACTTCAGAAGTACTAAGATTTCAAATAAGTTTTTGAATCCCTGGGGAAAGAAAAATAAGTGCAGAGACATTATTAGATGAAAATATGTGGGTTGCATGTATGGAAAGGCTACATTTATAAAAGTTAACCAGCTAAGATATGATTCTTTATCACAGAAATATCAAGGTACATCAGTCCAGGTACTCATTGCTCTTAATGGCTTAGTTTTCCTCCTTGTAAAGCTTTAGTCTTTCTCCTACTTGCAGAGTATCACTTGAAACACATACTCAAAGAGCCAACTATTAGGAATTCATATCAGTTTCCGAATGTTCCAAGCCATAAATGGCAAAATTGGAAAGTTGATAATGGCTCATCAATTTTGAGTGGACTGGTGGTAAAATTGAATAACAGTAAATGATTGAAATATTGTGTGATGATTCTACTAGTTGCAAGGAGGCGTGTGATAATAATGATTACCACAGAAGCAGACAACGACAAACGTTTAACATGAGTGTTAAATCGATGAGAAATAGTTTGGACCATTTCATTTATTGTATTTTCTTGTAAAAATGTAAAACTATCTTTTCTATTTGTGGCTCTATATTTAGCATTATATGCACAGTATTAGGAAATTTGTCCAAAAGGTCATTGATAACATCTGTAACACCAGTCTATGGGCTTGATAATCAGAAATGAATATAATTTCTAGTGTTTTGGCACCAAAGACTTATAAGTACACATTAAGTGTCCTGATCTTTAACTTAATGACATCTTGTAGATATATGAGCAAGACAGATTAAGAAAATGAAAAATATCCTCACGCTGTAATCGCTTTCATGTGTTTTACTTAAACGGTAATAACAAAATTCGTTTCTCTGTAAAACTGGGAGTAGGGCTGTGTATTAGCTCCTATAAGACAATATATTTAAGATAGAAAAGCAAACTTGGTTTTTCCTATTCATCAATTGAGTATATGTTTGTAAAATCTAATAAAACAGTTTGAAACCAAGTCATAGTAGTTGTTTAACTACATGACGATAGCCACAGTTATAGCTTTTAAATTATAATTAGGTTCATGTAACGCACATAACACCACAGTTAGCCGTATTAATGTTAAACAGCTTCCATATGTAGTAAAGACATCCAGTATAAAAACTATAAGAATCTCAATTTATTAGATAATTTTAATGTCTTCTTTTAGTAGGTCAAACATTCAAATTTCTTATTCTCAAATTGATATAGTAACATATGTAACAAGCTGTTACAGACTAACGCCCTGACTTACAGAGTGCAAACATTTCTTATTAAATGCACCTTGAATGGTTACATAAGATGTAATTTGTCGGCAGAATTCCAAAAGGGATTAGGATGGAGCAGGCCCTTACTCAGCTTGATGTCAAAATACTGTTTGATGATTTTACTTATCACGCTAACATATGTAACGCTGTCTGATCTTTAAAACTTGGTGACAACTAGCAGATCTATAAGTCTTTATCATAGGAGCCAGTTTAAAATCGCTAAACAATGTAAGATATCCAACGGCTGTGAGTTTTTTCACAATTTTAGCTCAAACATTTAAACTACATTTCCTTTATTTGATAGAGTAACGCATGTAACACGCTGTTTCAGACTAACGCCCCAACACAGAGAGTGCAAACATTCCTTATTCGATGCAGCTTGAGTTGTACTATAAGAAGGAAAATGTCTGCAAAAATCCCTTGAGGAGATTAATACATTTTTAGGCATATCTTATTTAAAAACAATGAGCTCGCCCATTTATTACATCAGGTAACATATGTTACAGCCTCTGATATTAAAAATTTAGCAACAAACTTGCAGATTTATGAGTTTTTTCATATAAGCAAATAAATCCCAAGCAATGAAACACATTCATCAACTGCAAATATTTTTTAACTATTTTTACTTTAGTTTTAATACCAAACATTTCACCTTAAAACTTGGTAGGGGTAGGGTTGTTTAATTGCTTATTTCAGAAAAAATATTTAAGCTAGGGAAACAAACTTTAATTTTTCTGTTAGCCAATTGCATAAGCTAGTCAGACATGGTTAAAAACATTTTGCAAAACACACAGAGAGATTTTGAATGTAAATGGTGTTAGCCACACTTGCAAATTTTAATGGGTTATCTGATTTATGTAACGCATATGACACCTTAGAAAGCTGCAATTTTGTTCAAATGGCTGTCATACGTAGTTAAGATATCCAGTATGCAGACTATATGAATGATTTTTAAAAATAAATATTTTAATGTCTTTAATTTGTAGACCAAACTTTCAATTTACTTTTTCTTAGTTTGATTAAGTAACGTATGTTACAGGCTCTTACAGACTAACGCCCCGGAGCACAGAGTGCAAACATCTCTTAAAAGACTCGGATTTCAATTCTCTACAAGATAGGATATGTCTGCAAAATTCCCTAGGGGGGGGGGGGGAGCAAACCCATTCTCAGCCATCCGTCTATCATGCCTTATTTGTTATTTTTGAAAAAGCGGCAACATTTGAAATTGTCGTCTGCTGCAAATTGAAGTTGGCGCTTAAGGAGTTAGACAATAGTTCAGATCAGCCTGGACACCATTACAGTCTGAATAATAGGGTATTTACACAGGGAGTGAAAGATTTCAGGAATTGGTCCTGAATTCAGGAGATAGTCAGCCTCAAAATCCTGAATTAGGCTGATTATGATAGTTTCTCTGGTTTATGTTTCGATTATCTGAGGACTTATTACCATTTAAACTTGAAATTATTCATACTTTATAGGCATACTGTAAGTTTTAAGAGCTGAATTTCTTATATTCATGATTTTGTTAAATTGAACTTTCAGCCATGTTTACAGCAGGAAATAGTAAAGTTTTCTACTTGTCCAGGGATAAGTAAAAAGCCAAAATTTACTTTTCCATAGAAAATTTTACTTGTCTGAAAGAACAAATTAGCTTATACCTTACAGTGCTAAAACAATTTATTCTTTCAAAAACAGTATGAAACCAGATATATATCAACTCTTGTAAACAATATGGATCCTGATCGGCTGGCTTCTCTTGTAAAGAGTGTAGATCCAGATCAGCTGGCTTCTGAAGTAGCCAGCTGATCAGGAACCACACTGTTTTCAATGCAAGTTGTGAGCTCGTAATTAATCGAAATATGAAATACAGAATTGTATTTACTTAATAGTAAGTTAATACATTTGTACTTGTCCAAGGACAAGTAAATAGCAATTTTCAACTTGTCCTGGATGAAATGGGACCATGTCGGACAAGTCGGGCATAGTATTTCCACAGCCCTGTTTACAGTATTCAATATTTTTACAGGTCTGTCTGCCGATGGATGTATTGTAGTGGAACGGATAGATTCAGAATCAGTGTGTGTTCTATTGTTAGAGCTGACCTCGAACCCTTCTGGTGGTTTCATTTTAGCCCCAGCCAACTTCGATTTACCATGCTTCATAAATGAGTCTGAAGAGCTGACAGGGGAGATCAATCTGATAAATGGTAAGTTTTCATCTAATTTATCTGATAGTTTCTCTCCTCATCAGGCCAAATAAATAATAAGTGTGTTTCGGGCTACGGGTCTGAAAATTTTTAGGTACACATATTTATTTTATTTTTTTCTGGGAAAAAATAATTTTTTGCATTTTGAAAGGCAAAATGCCTTTCAAAATGCATAAAATTATATTTTTCCAGAAAACATGAAAAAATTCTAGGATTTGCCAGTAAATTTAGGTAGTGCCGAGGGTTACCCTAAACACAGGTATTTTTTTATTTGGCCTCACCTAGACATGGCAGTGGCTCAGTGGTAGAGTGCTTGACTCGAGACAGAGGGGCTAAAGGTTCGAGCCTCAACGACATCACTGGGTTGTGGTCCTTGAGCAAGACACATTTATCCTAGCTTAGTACTGGTTCAACCCAGGAAGACCCATCCCTGTTTAACTGAAAGATTGTTGATGGGACGTAAAGAATCAAATCAAACAAACAAAATGGCCTCACCTAACCGCCTTGTTAAAATGATTCCTGTCATGGCATGAGCATGGCTTTTGACTGGTAAAGAATAAACCAAAACTATCTGAATATTTACCTGGCCCTGAGGTTATAAAATTTTTTCAATGCTCAACTCAACTGAGCAATTTTAATGATGAAAATTAGAGATTTTCTTGCTTTAAAACTCTCAGATTACGGATGGTAAACCTAGGAACTACCACGAAATTGTGTTAACGTAATTTTGTTCCCAAGCCACATCCGGGACACGTCGTGGTAGTTTCCAGGGCGAAAATTGGATAAAGAAAGGTTGGTGTCACTTTCTTTTTTGTTTTATTTTACAACTAAGAACGAACAATGGTGAAATCCGACAATGTGGTTCCGTGTAAATATGTCTCAGCGTCCCCTCTAGCCCAAAATTTTGTTTGAAACGTTATTTTCTTTCTTTAGATTCGTGTTTCCCCACTGAGCATCGGACCAACTTTCCCCAAAATTTGAAGGATTCTAGCCCATATCTGTCAAATTAAATGGAATTTGTTATCATTTGACGATGGAAATGATAAAAAGACCCTGAATTAACATTCCTCTACAGAAAAAAAACCTGAGCATTTACTCGTAAACGATTCATTCCCCGTTCGTCCTGTGTGGTAGTTTCTAGCTCATCGTGGTAGTTAAAATGCTATCGTGGTAGTTTCCAAGACTTTGTAGGAATTTAGTATCCTATCAGCAGATGTTCACTATTCAGGGGCTACTTCATTTGTATAAAGACAGAGTATGCGGGCCGAACCTTGAATACCCCTCTTATTCATGCGAAGACCTTTTCAAACAATCCTTTGTCAGATAACAAATGTCGACTGCCTGAAATTTAATTTTAGTGGGCTATTGAAATGTTGAGAAGAATGAAAAGAGGGGATATTCACATACAATGTATTTTGTTTTTGAATAAACATGCTTTTTAATTATCAAATAACATGCCCATTCATCGTCGCACTCACATGTATATAAAAAGTGTCCCAACCCAAGGATATTTCCCCTTTTTCTGAAGCGCAAGTACAAACGTTACTTTGGGCCAGTAGTCTCAGCCTGTTATTTTATCTTAAAGTTGACTGAACATGGAACAACGTAGGGAGTGACGCAATTTTTATATCATTTTTTTTGTCTATTGCTTGGTCCACCACGGCTCAACTGATGACCTTCTTTTGCTTTAGATTTCCAGAGGTGTTGTTTGGCAGTCCAGGGCATGATCTCCACCTGTCAAGCATCACATTGAATCTCTTGAGTCCTCAGCTAAGCTTCTTCATGGTGTTGAAATGTGATTTATTTGTTTACCTTGGTAATTAATTGACGAGTTTGATGGCTATCATGCGAAACAAACAACCACTATAATGTTTTATAACACTTCAGAAACGTATCCTACAAAGTCTTGGAAACTACCACGATAGCATTTTAACTACCACGATGAGCTGGAAACTACCACACAGGACGAACGGGGCATGAATCGTTTACCAGTAAATGCTCAGATTTTTTTTCTGTAGAGGAATGTTTATTCATGATCTTTTTATCATTTCCATCGTCAAATAATATCAAATTCCATTTAATTTGACAGATATGGGCTAAAATCCTTCAAACTTTGAGGAAGTTGGTCTGATGCTCAGTGGGGAAACACGAATCTAAAGAATGAAAATAAATTTTCAAACAAAAATTTTGGGCTAGAGGGGACACTGAAACATATTTACACGGAACCACATTGTCGGATTTCACCATTGTTTGTTCTTAGTTGTAAAATAAAACAAAAATGAAAGTGACACCAACCTTTTTTATCCAATATTCGGCCTGGAAACTACCACGACGTGTCCTGGATGTGGCTTGGGAACAAAATTACGTTAACACAATTTCGTGGTAGTTCCTAGGTTTACCACCCGTGCAGATGTTGTATTACAAACCCCTGCTGATAATTATTAAAATGACAACAGCTGTTGGCATTTTAACATTTACAGGTATCAGCAGTGTAAATTTTAACATTTATCAGCAGTGTAAAGGGGTACATGCATTTAGGGCCTATTTTGGCCCCCTCTGGAGCCAAAAACTGAAAATTGCTTTTCACCAATTTCTTCTGATTGGTTTATTAGAAGAATAACTGAAGTGTAAAAATTTGGCATTTATATCAATTTTACTGGTGCTATGGTAACAAAAATGGCCGACAAAATAGGCTTAAATAGAGAAGTTGCCATTTGGGACTAAATTTAAGGCTTTTGGAGACCAATTTTTAAAGAATTAGATATCAGCACAGCTAAATGCCAAACAATCCTTTTTTATGTTGTGTGCTATGATAATTCTCATCATCTGTTAAAATATATTTTTGGTATTTGCAAGTGCTCTATGTTAATTTCTCTGTCAAACGTCCCGAATTTGCTCTAAAATGGCCAATTTCCTATTTTCAATCTACTTTGGCGGCCATTTTTGTTACCATAGCGACGGTAAAAGTCATATTAATTGGAGACTAGTACACTTTGTTCTTACATGAAGAAATTGGTGAAAAACAATTTTCATATTTTAGTCTCATAGGGGGGGCCAAAAAAGCCCCTTCATGCACGTAGCTCTTTTAACATTTATCAGCAGGGTAAATTTTAACTTTTATCAGCAGTGTAAATTTTAAGATCAGCAGGGTAGGTTTCATGCTCATTTTAGTATAACATTTAAGGCCAATAAGAATGCTATGCTTTTCCTGCTGAGCATTATGTTTATCCTGTTTTGAAAATAGTGGTCCAGTTCAGCTGTTCATGCCCATATATTAATAACATTTTCGAAGCAATCCTTTAATGAATCTTTAGATTTTTGCAACAGTTCATAGCCCCATGATTTACACAAATTTGATTGACAGTTGCCAAGCTCACTTGCCCATGCCTACACTTCGAACATCGAAATCAATGTCCAGATTTGATACTAGTGTTGTGATTGACAGCGAGCCACACCTGAGAAGCACGTGCAAAACAAGCGTCTTGTTTGCTCCATTAGCTATCCGTATTCAAGCTGGCTGTTCCGCTTTTCCATTTTACACTCCGACAAAACCGTTAATACGATTATATTTTAAATACAAAACTGTATAATTCCTAAATTATTTTTTTTTTATTTTAGATATTTATAATAAAGTGTAAATATAAGCAATAAATTAACTTTTGGAATGTTCATGGAATCATAAATACTGAAGGTTTCTTGCAAAGTTAACGTGAAGCCCTTTCGGGTCTCTTGCAAAGTAAGTGAAACCAGAAGGGTTTCATGTTAATTTTGTAAGAAACCTGAAGTATTCATGATTCCATGAACATTCCAAAAATTGAATTCATTTCTTAAGTGATCCACACTTTTACATGTAGCTGTTTCAGTCTGTGGTATCTATGGTAAGGCCTAAATGAAATATATGTGTGGTTCCTGTTGCATACCAACAAAATTTAGGGTAGGTAGGAAGGGAAATTATTAAATTTTGTAACATTTAACAAAGAAAATAGTGACAAAATCTGAAAAAGTGCCCATTTTAGGTATTTTTTCTCCAAAACCATTTTAATGTTTAGGGTAGGGTTAAAAAAATTAGGGTAGGTAGGCCAACAGGAAACACACATACATTTCATTTAAGCCTAATTATAAATGGAATCAAGCCAATCAATTGGCTTCGGATAGGAATAAAAGCATATTTTTTTTTATTCTGCTGATGGTTTGGGCACTTTTGCATAGGTTCAGATATGTAATTTCGAGTGTTAGATTGTGATAATTTCTTATCTTTAATAGTCGGGCCCCCAGATAAGAGTGTGTAACTGAAAATTATTTTTCTTATTTCTCAACCAAAACATATGTTGTGGGTACTCAAAAGAACCGTCTAGATGAGACGGTTCTTTTGAGCACCCAAAATACATGTTTAAACTGATTGATAAGAAAATAATCGCAATTTTATGCAAATTATTTTTGCTTAACTGGCCCTTTGAAGTGTTGCATGTTCATAAGAACATAAAGAACATGTTTTGGTTGAGAAATAACCCTCATGAACTTTAATTTCTTAATCAGTCCTGAATCAGTTTGAATCTTTCTGAAGCAAAGCTGGATTCATCTGAATCCATAGAATGCAGTCTGAATCAATATGAATCCAAATAAATGATTTCTAATTCTTTCTGAATCAGTTGCATTCTTTCTGAATCATTTCTGAAATCTTATGAATCCAATTCAGTATTGATTAATTGTTGAATCAGAAGAATTCAGACAACTGAATAAGTCTGAATCACTCTACATTACAAAATAAAGTCTGAATCTATCTGAATAACATCTGAATCATTCAGAACTTTCTTCTACAAACTTTTCCAACTCTGAATCCCATCTGAATCATTCAGAATTAGTTTTTACCTTTTTTCAAAGTCTGAATCTTTCTGAATTACATATCTGAATCATTCAGACTTATTTTTTACTAATCCTCAAAGTCAGAATCCATCTGAATCACATCTCAATGATTCAGACTTAGTTTCTACCAATATTTAATGTCTGAATCTATCTGAATTACATCGGAATGATTCAGAATTATTTTCTAACAATATTTAAAGTTGAAACGGTATCTGATAAAGTATTCAGATTTTAGTTTCTACTGACCTAAATTTAGTATAGGTCTATTATCTGAATCATTCAGCAAATGTTTTTTTCCTGAGTAATAAATTGATTGATTGATTGGTTTTATTCTTTACGTCCCATCAACAATCTTTCAGTTATAAACGGACAGGTCTAAGTCAGTACTAAGCTAGGATAAATGTGTCTTGCTCAAGGACCACAACGTAGTGACGCCGGTGAGGCTCGAACCCGCGGCCCTTCGGTCTCGAGTCAAGCACTCTACCACTGAGCCACTGCCCTTCCTACCTGAGTAATAAACTATCAATATATACTTATTGGATGTTTTTTCTATGAGTATTAAATTAAAATGTTGCTTGTAATATATTTATTTACTTATATCAATATGAAACTAAATGATTGGTTGAGAAATTGATATCTTACAGTAAAGGGGGAAGTTAGGCTACTTCTTTTGGGGATTATTTTAGGGTCTGATTTTTAAGGTAAATGTACATAATGAGAATATTTATTTTAAGTGGTAGAGAGAGAGAGGGGGAGAGGGAGGGAGGGACAGATGGATGGATGGATGGAACAGAGAGAGAGAGAGAAGCAAGAAAAATAGCCATCAGAGGAGATGGCAAATCCCCCGACCAAAAAGTAATTGATATGCAGTTACAAGCAAGCCAACCTAGTATATATATTTGATGTGATAATACTGAGTGTCACTGCAAACAAAAGTGGAAGGCTGACTGTAGATACTTCATTTTTACCTTTAAATTCACAAGCTTCCTCCTATAAAGTTCATTCAAGGGAGATAACTTATAAGTCCAGCAAGGGACAACAACAATTCTTGAATGCAAGACACCCCCTTGACCTATTATACATATATACCATATATTATCAAAATATCTCAAAGGATATTAAAGTTATTGAGCGCACAAGCTTCCCCCTATAAAGTTCATTCAAGGGAGATAACTCAAAAAACATTAAAGGAGAGCAACCATTCTTGCACGCAACACACCGTCTTCACCTGATATACATGCATGCCAAATATTATCAAAATATCTCAAAGGCTATTAAAGTTATAAAGTGCACATGCTTCCCCCTATAAAATTTAAATTTCACTCAAGGGAGATAGCTCAAAAGTCCATTAAAGGAGAGTAACCATTCTTGCACGCGACACACCGTCTTGACCCGATATACATGCCTACCAAATATTATCAAAATATCTCAAAGGGTATGAAAGTTATTGAGCGCACAAGCTTCCCCCTATAAAGTTCATTCAAGAGAGATAACTCAAAAGGCCAGCAAGGGAGAGCAACCATTCTTGCACGCGACACACCGTCTTGACCCGATATACATGCCTACCAAATATTATCAAAATATCTCAAAGGGTATAAAAGTTATTGAGCGCACAAGCTTCCCCTTATAAAGTTCATTCAAGAGAGATAACTCAAAAGGCCAGCAAGGGAGAGCAACCATTCTTGCACGCGACACACCGTCTTGACCCGATATACATGCCTACCAAATATTATCAAAAT